>JAHTLZ010000204.1:53820371-53834695 GCA_023846285.1 Phrynocephalus versicolor | reverse complement strand
GATAGATAGATAGATAGATAGATAGATAGATAGATAGATAGATAGATAGATAGATAGATAGATAGATAGATAGATAGAAGGAAGAATAATAGCACTCAATGTGGTGTAGTATATCATTTGATTGACTAATACGCTGGAGAACAGGGTTTGAATCCCCACTTGGCTATGGAAACTCACTGGGGGGGGTTAGGACTGGAAAAACCACTCCTTAAATATTTCACTTGCCTTGAGAGCCCTATTAGGGTTTGCTATAAATTGGTTCTTATTTGAGGGCACATACTTAAGTACAAATAATCTGGGCCTCATTCCTAAATGGTGCAAAATATTTTAGTTCTATCACTAAAACCAGTAAAAATCGAAGGTACCTTTTTTGTGCACCTAGGGACAATAATTTAAGCTTGTTCACTGCAATTTTTCACTTTGTTTCTTTTTAAATAGACTTTAATATGCACATTTTTAAATATTGTATTTTTCGCTCTATAAGATGCACCTGACATAAGACACACCTAGTTTTAGAGGAGGAAAAAAAGGAAAAAAGTTTAGCCTAAGGTTTCATGGCAGGGGAATCCTGGCTGCAAAAGGGGAGTGCAGAGGTTCTATAAAGGAGACCTCCTTGCAAACAAGGTGATTGGAACTGTGGAATCCAAGCTGCAAAAGGGGAGAGTTGCAAACGAGGTGATTGGGACTGTGGAATCCTGGCTGCAAAAGGAGAGGGTTGCAAGTGAGATGATTGGGATTGGGTAATCAAAGCTGCAGAAGGGGAGGATTGCAATTGAAGTGATTGGGACTGTGGAATCCAAGCCTCAAAAAAGCGATGGTTGCAAATGAGGTGATTGGACTGGGGGATCCAGGCTGCAGAAGGGTAGGGCAGAGGATTCCTGGAGGAGACCTCTTTGCAAACGAGGTGACTGGAACGGTGGAATCCAGGCTGCAGCTGGGGAATCGGAGAGGCAGGTAACTTCCCTCTAAATGAAAATGTGTGATACATATGTAGTGGGGACTACTGCTTTGGCTCTATAAGATGCTCAGACATTTCCCCTTACTTTTTTGCTCTCTCTCTCTCTCTCTCTCTCTCTCTGTGTGTGTGTGTGTGTGTGTGTGTGCATGCACACACACACACATCTTACAAAACAAAAAATACGGTAAGTGATTGGCTCCCCCTGCTATCTAGTCCTGATACTAGATTTGAAATTGCTTTTTTTACTTGACAATGTGATTTGAGATTGTGCTCTCTAAAAGGATTATTTGTTTACAGAACAAATAGCTAGAAAAGCAGTAGGTAGATAAATAGCATCTGACCCTGATTAAACAATGGTTGAATATTTGCATCTTGCTAAGTGAGTGGCGAAATCAGACATGGGTCAATAGTTGTTATATTCTGGCCATATTTTTAAGACCTGCTATTATTTTATATGTATTTCTTCCTGTGGCTCATTGAAAAGTCAGTAATAACAACATGTGTAAATTACTTTATCTCTAACACAGCATAATAAACATAATATGCTATAAATTCTGATACCATATTTGCATTTGCTGAATTTGCCTTAATTACACTGTTGCCTAATTAGGAAGCTCAGTCTGGAAAAGAGCTCACATAAACCAACAGTGCAGAAAACGGCAAACTATTTATTCCACTTCATGAATTCACAGCTATGGATCCTATGGTAGAGTGATTGGAACAGACTATTTCTGAGGTAAATAGCATTAGACATACAATACACAGCAATGACTTACAGCACTAATGAAAAGTGATACTGAGTTTACTAATTCAGATAAGAGTACACTGATTGCACTTTCTCCAAAGCGCAAAGGCCTGTCACTGAAACAAATGCCAGACTCTGGTTGCAATTAATTTGATTCTTGTTCTTTTTAAGGCTCAGCTTGTAGATTTAATTAAAGCTTTCATGCACTAAGCTCATTCAGCAAGTATCTGTGTATAATGGCTTCTTTTGACTGAGACCAACAGTGAAGACAAAGCTACAAGTAGCAACCAAATCAAACATAAAGCCATACACACGACGTCTTACACAAGCAATAAAGATGCAAACTTTGAGAACTTTTTAATTTAGGCTGACTGCATGAGCTACATGGATAACTGTGAAATTCAAGCTCTATTCAGGCCTGTATATGAAGGTCTGCCTACATTCAGGTGAGTTGTGGACATGGGAAGTAGGCCTTATATACATTTGTTTCTATCACTACCACACATTTCAAGCCCTTCCTAATTTCAGGTTGAAAAGCCTGAATAAAACTATATTGCTGAAATCATATGTGTTGGAGGGATGAACCTGAAATTCTAACAAAAGGGACCACCTATCGGTAATTTCAGACCACGAAGCAGAAATATTCATCCACCATGCAGACAGGAGGTAGAAGAAACACCCTGTCCTCTTTTTGAGCAATCTGGGAGACTGAACAACAGGAGAAAAATGTTGTGAAAGCAAGAGTTAAGTACTCTCCTAATTTCTCAACCCAAAACTGGTATAAATTAATGAACTAATTATAGGGTCATCACTATATTAAGTCTTAGTGAAAGCAATCACATTCTGACAGTATAACCAGAAATTGTTGGAAGGGAAGTGAATAAGCCTGCAAATTCCTCCCCAAGAATCTCTGAAATCAATACTTAGAATATATGAATATTTAAATTGAAATGTTATTGCTCTCTTCATTTCTGATAGTTGAGCTATCAGGTGCTGTTGCCAAGTCATATCCTATTTATGCAAGCACAATTTTTAAAAAAAATGTAAAATGAATAACATGCACAGCCCCTATACAATATTCCCAATTTATAACCTATGGCAATTATCAAATAAAAGTTTGCTATCATTTGCACTGTCCAACCCAGATGACTATTTAATCTTGAGATCTAACTAGACTCACTCCCATGATGTTAAAGTAAGAAATAAATTCTTTGAAGAGTGGGAGGGGAAGAAATCATGGTTAAATGTTTCAAGCAGAGATACAAAAGAACACTGACAGATGGCCTCTTGAGACAGATTATCATTAATCTGGTCATAGCAGCCATCAATACAGTCAATAAAGGTATTTCAGCCAAGTGTTCTTCTGTAGGATTTAAGGGGAATTCAAAGGATAACAATTTCAAAGTTCAAATAAAAATATAATTATACAGGAATGCTAATAGGATCATGCTAAATGAACACATTTCACTCTAGGGAGAGGATCATTTTGTTTTAACTTTTCTCAGCCAACCAGCACTAAAACATCTAAGTGACAAGATACTTTACTTAATTGTCTCTACCTATTGCCAACCCTCTTCCTTTTTTCTCTTAACAGCAAACTGATTTGTGTACATTCACCTCACTCCCCTTGGCACTTGGTTCAATATTTCATTAAATCATCCTGAAAACCTACAGCTCAATTTGTTATGAAACTACAGTCCCTAGGCAACATAAATTACCTATCTAGTTCTGGTTTTATATGCTGCATACCTTGGGCTGAAGAAACATCTCTCATATTCAGTTATCAAAAATTTGTCTGTTCGGAGGCAAAGTTACGGTTATGCCACGTAAACTCAATGTCCACAAACCCTGAAAACAGGAAGCTAAGGCTGATACTTGAAAAATGTGTGGCATGCTTAGAAATGATATGCCATAGGAAAACTGTTGAAAGCGACTGGATACAGATCAGCTTACATTTAAGAAGATACACATCTGTGCATAGCATAAAGAGGTGTGCAGACTATGGGCCATTCTTTATCTGTTCTGACCTTTTTGGACTTCCCATCAATATTAGGTTGCTATTCTTAGAGTTGATGATGCCACTTTTTTGTCCTCACACCTTCCTCCTGTCCCTTCAAGTAGGAGATGTATTTCTTCTCTAGAGATGAAATGGGGAGCTATGGCTCCTAATATTTCCAACGTAGTCAGCTAGAACTAGGACTTTTCTCATCTTTCTTTTCCCACGTGTATTTCTCTAAGGAACACAAGCTTTAATATTTTCTAAGATGTGTGAACACAATAACTTTAGGTGAACTGAGCTCAGATAATCATTTTGAGGTTTCAAGGGCTGAATCCATATGTGTAGTCTTCAAGAAAATCAAGTTTCCTTAGACAACTTACCCTGGATGCTGCCACATTTTGCCTTTCAAGCCCAAATTCAAGGAGGATGGAGTGTGTAGGACCATGTTGTCTGTGTGTCTGAGACTTATTATTTTGCCAGAGAAAGAAGTGGTGCCAGAAGAAGTGGTGCCAGCTGTCAGCCTTGACAGCTTTAAGAAAGGATTAGACAAGTTCATGGAGAACAAGGGTATCAATGGCTATCATTATGGATACCTAAGGACAACTTCTGCGTGGGAGAGATAGGCAGGATATCTCTCAATGCCATTTGCGGGGGAATCATAAACAGGTGAAGACATCTGCTTGGGAATATCCTGAAGCAAATTGTGAGCCGCTGTGTCAGATAGAATGCTGGACTGGGTGGGCTGTGGCCTGTTCCAGCAAGGCTGTTCTTATGTTCTTATATTCTCTTTTGAGTGGCACCATGTCTGTTTCTTGCTCATATAAAAAGTTGGCAGGTTTGGGTTAACTGTGTGTGAATTGGTGTGTGTGTGTGTTCCCCTCTGATATATTAGAGATGATAGTGAAACTGCTGCTAACACTTGAGTGTGATGCCTGTAATGGTACAGCATTTTAACAGAAGGTGGCTTGCTTTGTGATTGGAGCTAGGGAAGCCTCTGACTCAAACTGCTTAGGAGTTGGGGTAGGAATCTTAGTGTTATAGAGGGAGCATAACACATACAGTAACTCTATTAACTTAATGTGTTTGTTTTCTTTTAGCTTGAAGGAAATGTCAGAAAGACAGAGAGCTCCTAGCTTCATCAGGATGATCTACAAGCTCAAGGTCAAGTAAGTAGCTGCTGTCACTCCTGTTGCACTGACAATCGTAGAGTCACACAATTGCAAGAACAAGAATGAGAACCCCCAAGACCAAAAGGCTGATCCAACAGCGTACTGACCATCTAGCCTTATACTGTACAACACTCATCCAGTTGGGATCACCTAATTCACTCCACCTTTATTAAAAATACTCTCCTGTTTATTTTACTCTTCCTCTTCCAGCTCATAGAGAGCATGACTCTGTGCCAAACTCATTATCTATCCTTTATTTACTTATATAGGGAATGTGGTATACATATTCATTCAATGGGCTCTTTTCAGCAGGATTTCTTCAGGTAAAGTCAAGAGGAACACTGTGACATAATATGCCCCACAAATGCAACATTATTTAAAGTTATGCCTCACATTTTTTTAAATGAAGAAAGCCATGTGAACATGCCTTTTTTGAGTCCAGCTGAAGGAGATATTCCCTTTTCCCCTTTGCACATCTCACTGTCTGGGATTAACATGGTAACAGATTCCTATTCCATAATATCCAATAACATTTAAGCAATATGTTTGTTTATGAATGGGATTCAAATGTTATAATGGTTATATGGTTAATGGTTGCACACGTACATACATCACCAGACTTTTTCAATGACAGAAAAGTAGAAAAACTAATGGCACAATCCTATGCCTTCTTTCTTGGGAATTAACCCTTGTGAAACATGATGGGGATTACTTCTATGTAAACATGCACAGGATCTGGATGCAAGTCTTTTAGATAAATGTAATCAGGCTAACATTTTAAAAGCACTTCTTAGTAACAGTGCTTTACCCCCTCTAACCATTTCCAGTAGGGGCAGAATTCATCCATTTAGCACACAGTACAAGGCAAAAGAAGCCTAAAGTGGATCTGAACACAATGACATGAAGATGCTTTGATTCAAGCAAAGCTGAAAGATGTTTTGAGTTTCACAAGGGAAGCTGAATAATTAGTATTCACTATTCATGCACAGAACAACATGGCAGAAAGCATGTTTCTGATGATGCACAAGCAAGTTACTTACAGGTAATAAGTGTAGGAGTGATAGCTTCTTCTGCCATGATGGTGGAAGGATTTAGGCAGTGGAGGAATAGATGAAATGGAAGGAAAGAAAAGCCAAATATTAATGTATGAAAAAAAAATCAAGATGAGACTAGAATTGGAGAAACAAATGAAAAGGTAGCAAGAATGCATTTTAGAAATACCATGCACCACATCTGGAACAGACAGATGATATATTCACTCTTTACAACAGTGTAAACAATAACTAATAAAATCTTCACTAACAGATTTAACACACACACCTTACAGTCACTGCTAATACAGATATACTGTACATCCTAAACATACATAATACATAACAGAGACACATATGTTAATATATTAGCCATGCATTAAATTCAGATTATAGTACTTCTAGTATAAAGAGCAGCATGCCATCTCTAACATGTGACACTTTTAGAAAACTTTTTTTTTGCCATTGTACTGTGTGGGCTATTTCATATTGCAAACTTGTGCTCAATTTTCATCTTATTGAAGTTACATATGTGAGAAGCAATGGATTTGATCTGATCAATTGTCTAAGTGCTTCTCCATATGGGCCATCTGTTCTGCCGAATATACCTTGTTGGTCCCAGAAAATCCTGGTTTTTTGCTCTGTCATCCAGGTGACATTATCCATCATACCAATACCAGTATGAGTGGAAACTAACTAGGTTTTTTGGATGGTTTCCCATACTGTTTGTTCTTCATTGACCCTTTGGCCTTCATCTTCCCTCCCATTCAAGCCCACCACTGTCCCCTTTAGAAATAACTCAACACTTGCATCCCATAGTGGGAGATGGTGATTTTGCAGTTGAAAAAAGAACATTAACAATAAAGATACACGTATGAGGGGACAGAGATGTCAGCAAAGGGAACACTGTCAAATGCAGTCTTGTCTTTCTTCCACATAAAGGGTGGTGGTGGTAACGTTTAGAATCAAAACAAAGGAACAGAGAGATAAGGAGTTATCACTGTGGGAAGTGGGTATAGCAGGAGAAAAATAAGCAGATCGAAAAATAAAGTGTTAGGAAACTTCACTGCTAATTGCTGGTATAAAGGAAGCAGAAAATGCCAGTAATTAGAGAAACAATTCTCCCTGTTTGGAAGAGTCTAAACTGGGCATATAAAGAAAACAAAATAAAATTTGCTTCTAAGTCAATCATATGTATGTTCTGGGCTGTCTTATAGTGACCCTAATGTGGCTTTAAAAGTAAATAAGGTATTTAAGGAGTGGTTTTCACTCCCCCAGTGCGTTTCCATTCCAGCAATTTGAATCCAGTCCTCTGAGTCCTAGTTCATCACTCTATCTGCTGCACCATACTGCATATCAAATAACTGAAGAATATGATTTTAATAATGCAAACAATGGATTTTTCTTTAGTTCAAATTTTTAACATTCTTACCTCGGTAAGATAACATTTTTAAGTATCTGAAAAGCAGAGTTTGGTTTCCTGATCATGTATATCTGCTGCTGGAATCCTCTGAATTTGTGGGATCCTATCAGTGGACTTTACAACTGGGTTATGACCTGTGTTGCAATCACTTATTATTATTTTAATTATCCACACTGTTCTGATACAAGGTTGCTTTGTGGCATTCTGGAAACTTTAAATATTTACCATCAACTGCTACTCCTTTGGATTAAGGCTGAGACAGAAATCAATCAAACCAATGTACTTAGCATGGATGTTAACGATGGTGGGTCTTGTACGGGTCCTAACCAGTGGCCATACTTGCTAGGCAAGCTAAAAGATGGCACAGCTTTGAGTTTGGGGAGCAAATATACGCAGCAATAGGTGTTCTGTTGTACCAAACAACTTGTTACTAGTTCTGAAGTGCTGCTTTGACCTTAAGAAACTGAAGAGACCATACCTCAGGGATCCACCTATCTTCCAAATGCAAATCATATATACCCCCCCCCCGGATGACAGAATGTACATACAGAATACAATATTTGTACCATAACTGCCTCTGCAGTTCTGCTGTACCTCAGATTTCTCCTTTTCTAGTAGACAAGAGAATAATCTTCCTTAAATAAGCAAGTAATTCTTTAAAAAACAGAGGGGGGGGGGAGGTAGAGCTTCACACACACATATACACATGCACACACAATCCTAAGGATCAATAAAAACATTACTCTAGGATCAATAAAATGGGGAAAAAACAATCAAGACCTATAGGCACTGCAAATCTTTACAGGTCTTTTTTTTTTGCTTGGGAGATTAAAAAAAACTACATCCCCATATAACTAGGCCTTACAGAGGACTACACCTAATGCTAACTTGCCTCTAGCTACATGCTGCAGGCATCCCTTTGAAAATGAGGCTTTCATCAAATTTTCTCTCTCATCTTTGTTGCCTGTAGAACTATTTGCTCATTTCATATTCTTATTTTTTTCTGATACTAACAGTATTGTTTAAACACACGAAGCTACATGCTTTAATATTTAATCACATGTGGCATATTTACTCAATTTATTTCTGCTAAAATTCTAACTGGAAGAATGTAATGTGCTGTTTCAGTAAGAAAGCTGTGGTTATGTATGTTCTTGTAAATGTGAATCGTGCAAAACAAAAACATAACCCTACAAAAACAAATCAGACCTTGGATAAGGAACACAGTGCTGTGCCCTATGAAAACATTTCTGACTATCTACAATGGAGGGAAAGATAGAGAGTAATGTTGCTCTGGTAATAAATGCATACATATTAGAAATGGCATTTTTTTCTCTTTTCAGAATTATGCATTCCCACTTTGTCATATATTACTTCATGACACAGCACTCAGTATTCCTGAGATGTAATGACATGGATATTATTAAATTGATATAAATAATGCCACAGTTTTCCAACTTGTGCAGCATTTTCAGAAACAAGAATAAATATAATTAATCAATGTAAAATTGGCAAGTGCTTGGAGCAAAATTCTGCTGAAACACTATTGAGATAAATTATTTCATATAAAGAATGGTTGAAGAGTCAGGTGCTTTAATTTCAGCCCATGATTCACATTTCATTTAATTTAATACAAGAAAAATGAAGAAGAAGTGGTTCAAGATATTTTTATATTGGATTTTCATAATGGGATCATGAGGTTTTATATATGAGAAGACTTGTTAATTAGATGCTGGTGTTATTAATGTTAAACAATAGACAAATGTTAACAAATGGGAGAAATAATGTTTGACTTCAAATTAATTCAGTAATTTATGCAAGACTGCATCCCATTGCTACAGCAGTACTAAGAGGTGGAGTGCAGGAGGAATTTATTTGGTGGACGGGTTGTGACAGCCTGCAAGCCTAGTAGCCAAGGGTAGGTGAGGATGTTGAATCATGTTGGAGGGTGGACTTTTAATATGGACAGGGATTTTAAATTGGGGATCATACTCTACTGTAGTATTTCAGGGTGCAGGGTTTGTGCACTCTCAGTATGACTCAGGAAAAATTACAGACTCAACTTGAGACTTCCATGTGTCAAAAACAACTAGCTCTTTGGCATGGACACAGCAAAACAAGTTAAAATTTTCATATGTGATGCTCAAGTAACAAAGAGATATATTCTCGAAGGCTTTCACAGCCAGGATCTGATAGCTGTTGTGTTTTTATGGCTGTTTGGATGTGTTCTGGAAGT
This sequence comes from Phrynocephalus versicolor, assembly GCA_023846285.1. Classification (NCBI taxonomy): domain Eukaryota; kingdom Metazoa; phylum Chordata; class Lepidosauria; order Squamata; family Agamidae; genus Phrynocephalus; species Phrynocephalus versicolor. The sequence goes on along the minus strand of JAHTLZ010000204.1, from coordinate 53,825,134 downwards.
TTTTCTTCCTGACATTTTGCCAGACTCTGTGGCTGGATATCTTCAGAGGCTAAGCTGCTCAGGGAACTAGGAGTTCTCTCTGTGCTCTGTGGTATAGAGTGAGTGAGACTGAGTTTTTTTAAGTTGTGGGAAAGAGGAAAACTTGATCTATGCAGGAGAATAGGTATTAGTCATTGTATTGTGATGAAAGGATGAAGAATTTTCAATGCAATCAGGGGCAGCAAAGATTCCTTCTGTGTAGTTGATGGGTGTTGTTAGCTGTTCTATTGTGTGAACTGATCACTGCTGAAAAACTCACAACAACTAACAAAGAGATGTTGGTACAGTAGTTTAATAACAAAGTACACTCTCTTACTTGTTTTTACACAGTGCAATAGCTCAGTAGGCATAACCTCTGGCTTACAGTCATGCACACTGGAACCTACCCCATTGCTTCAATGGGGTTAATGGATTTCCTCTTGCACAAGTGGTGGGAAACCTAGGAACTATGCGCAACATGGACTGTTTCACATTTGGTTCTTCACCAACAGGATACTAACCAAAAGGTCTTTGCCTGTTTCCAGAAAAACAGCAGAGATGGGGCCTCTAGTGGTAGAGAGTCCCAGAGTCTGAGAAGGCAATTTTGTGTGTTCCCATGAGATGTACCTGTGAGGGTGGTGGGATGGAGAGAAAGTCCTCTCCTGATGACCTTAACTCCTGAGCCAGTTCATACTGTGAAATTCGATCTTGAGGTAGCCAGGTCGTACAGTACTTTGTAAGTTAAGATCAGCACTTTGAATGGTGCCCAATAGCAGAATGGTAGCCAGTGCGGCTGCTTTAACAGGGGTGTAATGTGATCTCTGTACCCTGACCCAGTCAGCAATCTGGCTGCTGCATATCTCTTCAGGCAAGCTTTCCCTGAATGGACTACCTATTATGTGTCTTTTATATTAATCTGCCATACATGATCACATAGACTTTGTGTTTATAACCACTTGTAACCTTGTGTGATTGCACTAACACTATGTTTTCAATTTTACTTTTCATCCCTCATAATTTTTACATGGAATTTTTATTCTGTCTTTAACTGCTGGCATTCTCTTGTAGCTTTAATGTTGTCTTTTAATGCTGTAAGATGTCCCTTAATTCCCTGTTCTCAAACTTGAATATGTCTTAATTGTACTGGACTGTATATTGTCCCTCATTACTACTATAAGCTGCCTTTTCCAAGGAGAAAGGTGGGGTAAAAATATTCTAAATAAATTCTAAATAAATAAAGATAAATTTTATCAAGCACAAGAATTTTAGCATAGCAACCTGCTTCATCAAAAAGATTTAATTTAATGCATCTCATAAAGTGGATTATTATCCACAAAACCTCATAACACCATAATTCCATCATCTTTCAAGGTCTTTCCCCTGTAAATTTCTACACATTATCTGTGGTATGCAGCTGGTGAGCAACCAGCTGAAGCACCTATTCCTTATGCATTGCTGAGGCTTTGAGAAAACCCATGGGTTACATGAGAGAAGCCACCATTCCAGAGGGCAAAATGGAAAAAGTGGCAGTTCGAAGTGTTTCACCCTGACATCTTAATGTAAGTGGTCTAAATCATTCTGCTGCATGGACTGTATACTCACATTTTTATGAATCAGAAACTAAAGCAAAAACTGGACAACTATTTTTACAGAACTTTTTATGAGATGACTGGATTCACAACAATATCTAAACATTTATCTTCCATTCCAATTTAACAAAAGTATATAGCTTGGCCTTGACATATAGTAAACTATGGAATACTAGTCTGCAAGCTCACATGCTGCCACCTCCCGATGTATAAGGAAGACAACTAAAACTGTTAATGTAGTACTAACTGCAACTCAGAGCTTGGAAAAGTTGCCTTTATAAAAACCTTTCCAGCTGTTCTAGTTCAAAAAGTAACATTTCCTAAGTCAGCTGCAGTTCTCCATGATATCCAAACTTTTTAGTCTGTTAATTAACCAGGAGTTCAATCAACAGTTTGATCTGTTTAAAGTTAATCACAGTTGGGGTGGGGGATTACAGATCAATACAACAGGTTTCATGATGGACGGGAAACTACCAAGCAGAGGATTAGCTTGTTTTCAGCTGTGATCATAAATATGCTGGCTGTTTTTTGAGGAATCCTTCTAGAACAGTGATGGAGAACCTATGGCACGGGTGCCAAAGGTGGCACTCAGAGCACTTTCTGTGGGCACCTGGCATCGCCCTTCATAGCCACCTGTATACAAGTTAAATTACTGTATTGGCACTTTGCAAAAAAAAAATAGTGGGTTTTGAATTGCAGTTTGGACACTCAGTCTCTAAAAGGTTCGCCATCACTGTTCTAGAATGACTATCACGGACATACATTCTTTTCCTAAAGCTTTCATGTGAGCAAATGAAGAATAATGGCCCTTTTCAGCATCATTGTAGTGGTGTAGGAATAATATGTCTCCCTGTGCTTCCATGATGCCTGAATAGGTAAACATCTGCAAGTCACATGGCAATCAGCCACAATCCAGTTCATTGCCATGCCCCAGAACCTAAATGGAAAAGAACTGTATTGGATGTCGTGGAGTATCTGATTTTACTCTAGGTGCACAATGGGAACATATATTCCAGTGACTTTCATACAACAAGAGAATGCCCTAGGCCCAGGGCATGCTTTAACGCCATAAACTTTTCTAATACATTAAAGACCACAAAAGAAAACTAGTTAATTCTCTTTTTGATATTTTTTGATATTCAGAAATCCCAACTGATTACCTCCCTGTAGATTTCTTAAAACAAGAACTAAGAACAGGAGCATGAAAAGCATGGATACCATCGACAAAATTATTTGAACTGCATTACCAAAGTGGCTGCGGGAAAAGCCATGAGGGTGAAAAGCGTTTGAGTGCCCCTAGTTTCCTTCAAGCAGCTATTACATTACGATACCCAGAGCCTGGTGAGGGAGCACACTTCTGCAACATTAGCATTTATCCCAATGATCACCACATACAGCAAACCTTCAAGTAAATAATGAAGGAAAAACAGAGAATATATATTAGAAAAGGCATTCCACAGTCTGCCCTTTATCTTGAGGTTAAATTATGAGTTGAATGTAGTTGTTTCATGATAAGTTAAGCGGACGTCAGAGTATAAACTCTGACCAGATATCAACAAGGATGTTAGTGACAAGAGGAATGAGACATCATATTTTGCCAAGCTAGACTGAATATCATAGGCAAACAGTCTAATGGTATCTCCTCCCTACTGTTAGTAATGTTCTGTGCTGTCCATAAGAACATGTTACCTTGAGAGATGGGCACGAAATGCTAAAATACTGTTTTGCTTCGTTTTTCGTTTCTTTCCATTCTGTTTCGTTTTGTTTTAAATATTTTTCTTAAAAATCATTTCATTTTTGTTTTCCTTTTTTTAACATGTGTATGTGTGTGTACTCTGTGTGTGTGTGTGTGTGTGTGTGTGTGTGTGTGTGTGTGTGTGTGGTGCTTGTGCAATGTTTTTGTTGATTGGCGCTGGGGTAGGGGAGAAAAACCTTTTCCCCCACCCCAGCACTGATTAGCTGGAGCCTGGGGCTTGGGGGGGAGGGCAAAAAAGGTTTTAAAAGCCCTGGCTGTTAGAATCTTTTCCCCCTCCCCAAAGCCCAGGCTTCAGCTGACTGGCACCAGAGTAGGGGAGAAAAACCTTCCTCCCTCAGCCCAGCACCCGTCAGCTGGAGCCTGGGGCTTGGGGGAGGGGAAAAAGGTTTTTAAAACCCTGCCCTTTCCCCGTGCCCAATTGGGTGGGGCAAAGGGCGGGCTTTTTAAACAGATTCCCCCCCCCCGCTGAAGCCACTGCCGATCAGCTGGAGCCTGGGGCTTTGGCAGGATCGGGTGGGGAAAGGGGTGGGCTTTTTAAAAATTTTCCCACCAAAGCCCTGCGCTCCAGATGATCGGCAGTGGCTTTGGCAGGAAAAACCCAAGGTTTCCCTGTGCCGATCAGGCGTACTTGGGGGGGGGGGGGAGAGAACTGTCGGCTTTCCCCCATAGGAATGCATTGCTTCAATGCATTCCTATGGGAAAACGAAAAATGAAGCGACTGAAATGAAAATTTCTGTTTTGTTTTGCTTTGATGGGTCCATTCATTATTCATTTCATTCCATAATGAAACGAATAACGAATAACAAAGCAAATAAAAATTCATTTCATGCCCATGTCTAGTTACCATGCTTTCCCGACTGTAAGATGCTCCCATATATAAGACAGCCCCAACTTTCCAAACCCAAACTTAGTTTCAAAACCACACAGTCCTCTACTTGGTTTACTTCCATGTATAAGACGATCCTCAATTTTTAGTCTAACAATTTTACAGAAAAATATAGTCTTATACATGGAAAATACTACATATTGTTTCATCTGTCCTGCTCTGTGATTAGTTTGAATATCATCTGTAAAGCCTATTGCCCAACACAACTGAGTTGCCAGCAGTTTCCTCCTTTGGGAATATAGTATACTGTATACGTAACTACTATTAGCTAATTATTTTTACTGGGTTCAGAAATGTACCATTATCCATCCATCAAATATACACCTGAAAGTATAACATACATCTGAATTGGTTTCTTAAATTCAGATACTAATTTTTAAAATGTGTAACTTCATACAGTCATAGAACTGGAAAAGGTTCTCTCTCTACTGTTACTTTTGTAACTTGTGCGGTAATATAGGCATCTCCACACACACACACACACACACACACACACACACACACACACACACAC
>JAHTLZ010000204.1:53806701-53820361 GCA_023846285.1 Phrynocephalus versicolor | reverse complement strand
ACACACACACACACACACACACACACACACACACACACACACACACAAATGAGAGAAAAATATTGTTATCTTTTTAAATCACCAGTACAAAAACACCCCAAAGTGACAATACTATAATAATTACTTTGCCTGAAACATCTGTTTTATTGGCTTGTTTCATTTTAAAAAAATTCTTAGGAACAAAAAAACAGGGTCTACTAATTAGCACAAATATGTCACAGACAACAACCAGGATTTGTACCACCCCATATATGTCTTCTTGGCTGTTCAGATCTTCTGGAGATCATTTGGGAATTTCTTTTGTTGTTATTGTAGTGGCTTTTTTAATGCTTTATGTTATTTATTCTATGTTTTATATTTGTAATATTGCCCAGAGGCTACTCCAAGGCTTTGGAATGCAATGCTCTGAGAAGCCCATTTGCCCTCCCCTTCCTTTCATAGTCAGGGAAAGTCCTTTCCTTTTCAGGAAGTATTTTAAGCAATAAGTGTCTCAGGAATGTATTAACCTACATATCTTACACATTCTTAAAGTGTTTTGAAATTGATTTTAAAATTGGTGTTAATCTCAAAATGTGTTTAATTGGTTTTAATATGATAGTTATATTGTATTTTAAAACTGTTGATCATTTTCTTATTTTAGTTGTGATCTGCCTTTGGGTTCTCTATGTGGAGCAAGGCAGTGTATAAATAATATAAATAAGTAATAAAATAAATACTGTAAATAAGATTAGTATCAAAGTAGAATAGCAACACATCCTACTCTCAATGTATGTGGGGACAGAAAGCATATGGCATAGGTAATATTTGCAGAATGGAAGCAAAGTGCAGATTCAAGAAACACGGTGAAGGCTTTTTTTATTTGTCTGGGTATTGTTGAAAGCCATTAAACAGAAGGATGGCACAACATAGAAGGGGTCACAGCTCAGGACCAGAATCAGCAGTACACCTCCATTTGAAGGACAAAGGGCACTCATTCAAAGATGAGGATGTACACATATTAGACAGAGAAGATAGGTGGTTTGAGAGAGGAGTCAGGGAAGCCATTCATGTGAGTATTGAAACCCCCTCTCTCAACAGAGGTGGGGGCCTCAGGCATAGTCTATCCAGGGGTATGTCATGAGGAGGGCAAGGGAGCGGGGTGCCCCGGGCACAGCAAATCACGTACTGCCCCCCTGCCCGCCATCTCCGAGTCCGGTTGCAAGCAGGCAGGCGTGAGAGAGTGGTGGCTGCATCTTCGCTGCAGCTAACTAGTGCATGTGCGGGCGTCACGTGCGCGCGCGCACACACGCCCCCGCTCGCCCCATGCCCGCAGGATTGCTGGGTGGATGGGATGGAGTTGGGGAGAGCCGGAGGGGCACAAAAAACAACTTAGGACCCAGGTGACCCCAAACCTTGATACGCCGCTGAGTCTATCTGCTACTTATCAATGCATGCTTTCAACAATACCGAGACAAATTAAAAAGCCTCCACCACCAAGGCCATAGCTAATGACCCATACTTTATAGGTTTGAGCACCTTAGGCCATTCTTCACCTTAAGGCTATGGATACTACTGTCTACCTAACAAGCCTATTCAGGCCATTGTTCATCTTATGAGCCTATTTCAGACCCGGGTGACAAGAGGTCAAAGCGGACCATAAGATGGAGGACCTGCAACTAGCTTTTTTCAGACTGATGAAGGTGTTTGGATGAGGAGTGAAACGTTTCTGTCTCTCAAGAAAAAGAAGTTCAGTTGTCATGACCCAATCCAGATAATTCATAAAAACTGATGCTGCTCGTGAGACTGGGAGAATATTGCTCATAATATTTCTTTCAAATGCACCGTGAGATAATTCATTTTGATGGGAAAATACTCATCTGGAGACATTTGAAAGTAATGACGCATGCACAAAATCTTAAATGTAATCCAGATCATTGTTTATTTTGGGCTTCATGCATGCCTTTTTTCACTCCAAGACAAAGCGTTTGGGAAATCCAGTTTTACTATTGCAGTATCTATTTACACAAAGGTGTCTACTATATGTGGGATTAAAAGCCATGAAATATCAATATTTGTATGCATTTTCCAATAACAAGTCTCAAATATAACAGCTTTGTTTTTCATAGAATTTCATTTAGTTGTTTCTTTCATGTGTTCTTTCCCAAGTTCCTTCATTACCTCTTGAAAGTTGTACCCATTTGTTTCTCTGTCATGTTCCCCTGAGCATATTACCTGAGCATATGTACTGTGATTTTCCAAACCCAACCCAACTGACTGACCTGAAACTGTCGTCTATGGCAAACAAACCTGATACTGAAGGATATAAAGACAACAGAAACTGCAGTGATGCAGAAATGCAGCAATTGCAGGGAGGCAAGCATTTGAGAAACAAATAATAATAATAAACTTTTTATTTTTATAGTATTTTAGGTATCATATCCTCTCAACCCAGTGCTACATTGAAAAAGAAAAGTTGCTGACTGAATGTTCTTCCTCCTGTTGTATGCAATTCTCTCACTATTCCTATTGCCAAAAATGACTGTCTCACGTTATCCTGTACTTCACTTTGACTTAATATATTTCAAAGCTTGGCAGTTCTACAGTCTTTTGATGATTTATCCAGCTTCTAAGAAAGCTCAGAACAGGCCATTTCTCTCCCTTCAGCCACTCACTGGCAAACTTTGATATAACCTTAGTTATATCAAGCAGAGGGGAATGATAGGGGAAAATATGGTTTTCTAAAGACCCTGAAAACATTCTTATAATCACACAGAATTTAATATTTCCTTTTGTTCATTTTAAGAAGCTATTCACTCACAGGTTCATTTTACTCCTTCCACAAACAAACAAACAAACAAACAAATAAACACACACACACACACACAGAGTGTATGTGTATGTGTATAAAGTGAAATCTGGTTTAAATATTTTGCTTTGATTGTGTTTTTCCACTATTTGCGGGACCAGAAACAGGAAAAGAAATTTAGAAACAACCCAATCACAACATCAGCACATACAACCTTCTGTTTGTGTAGCTCTTGACTGTCCACTCATTTGGATTCTGACTTCTCATCCTTATTGTTTAATTCCAAACCACTATGTCTATGTAGACTTTTTAATATCCTTAGATGTCTATAACTTTGACCATAGCTTCCAGACAAAAACAGAGCACATATTCTGTCTTTGTTTATATGCCACTTGAGCTGATCATATTGTACAGAAATGCTAGACTTATTGCTCTCAGGGTGTTTGAAGAAAAAGACACTAAGAATAATTCACTAAGAATGCTATAGGAGGAAGAATTCAGGTACTGATTGTCCATCCAACCCCAACAAGGCTTTAGGGAGAACATTCATGTTATGTTTTAACAGTAGTTAGAAACTTTTCATGTGTTTTACTGAAAACGGCTGCAGGAGATGATTCCACACATCTATACACATACCAAACTATTTGTTAACAACTCACCGTTTCTTCATAACCAAGACAACTCCGAGGAATATGATAACAAACAGCAAAATTCCTGCAATGACTCCAGCTATTTTAACAGTGTGGTCTGTTTGTTTCTCTGGTTCAGGATCAGGTTTCCGAGTTGCAGCACCTATAGAGGCATATTTTTAAAAGCAAGAGGAAAAGAATTAGGATATTACACATAGTATGAATTCATATCGTCATCATCATCACCACCACCACCACCACCACCACCACCATCATCTCTACCATCACCATGATTATGCTGCCAACCAGATAGCAAGATAGCAACACTTTGATGTCTTATAGATAATAAAAGGAATTCATGCACAAAGAAAGAAAATGCATTATTCATGACATTGAGCCAACTTTCACTGTTACACCTAAACCTGACTCTTTCCTTGTACAACTGTCCCCTGTGTTTTTTTTAACAGTGCTGCTCTTTGAAAAAATGCCAACAACATAATAAATGGCAGAAACCCTTCCCCAAATTTGATTGGCTGAAACATTTTCTGCAATTATTTTTCATAATTATTTTTCATAAATGAAGTAGTAATTCCACAATATATTAGCTTAAACACCTGGAAATGTGAGATAAGCTCATATACCATGCATTTTTACCAGCAATTGTTTTGTTTTTACACAATAGAGTATTTCTGCCTTTGGAAATCTAAATCTAGGTCACATCTGGTAGGCAAAAGACGCATTCTAAGCAATTTATTCACAAAATGGGAAGCAGCTGATGATCATACTACTGGCACCCACATTTAATATCTGTTTAAATGAGATAACCAATGCCTTACAGCAGCAACTGTCTTAAGCGTTTACATCCTCCTCAATATATGAAAAAAAATACAGTTTGTTCTGTTTACCATATAACAGGATGGAACATCAGAATCCATGTATACAAAACATCAATTTTCTCTGCTAAAATTTTTTGGCATGAAAACTGCTAAGGATGCATTATTCAATTCACTATGCTGACCCTCCCCGCACTTAAGGACTTCTGACTTTTTAATCAAAATATGACAGTATTTATCATGTGAGGCACCATGTCACCTTCACAAGGTAGATAGATGATATTGGAAACAAGTCTGATTTATAAGCTTCCTCATTAAAGTTCCCTTGGTCTGACATGAGTATAGGCAAGGAAAGAGTAAAGCATAATTAAACTTTTAATGTTTAGGGACCAGCAAGTTCCTGTTTCCATCATGGTCCTTTTGAAAGCCCTGATTAACTTCTCACTTTTTATTTGCTTAGAAACCATAGTAATGAATAATCATTGCAGAACAGATTTTTTATGGCTTAGTATCCAATGATGCCAAATATTCAAGGATACTCACTAGGGTCAGATTCACACAACTCTTCTTGCCAAGGTTTGCAACTATATTTTTACAAACTCATTTTCCCATCTAATCAGGGTGGGATGGAAAATTTTGACAGATCTATCAGCCATTGCCCTTTCTCCGGAACCTCACTTCAGGCTTCCCCTACCAGCTCCCAAATTTTGGTGGCAAATCTCGCCCCTGAATTTCACAACAAAGCAGAATGATGCACTAAAATATGTGGGGAGCATTTACTTCTAAAGGGTTTTCCTAGTCTGCCAACAAAGCTTGTAAGGCAAACTGAGAAACCTCCTAGAAAATAAACAAAAATGACTCGTTTTAAAATGTGACTGTGAGAAATATAGTATGGTACTTCAAGGGCAGAGACCTGAGTTCCTCCTCAGTTGTTGCTGGACTACATACAGTTCCCAGCAGTTCTGGGGTGTATAACCACTGGCAATAGACAACGATATCCAACATTTGGAAGGCCACATATTCTTCAAATAACTGGCATGACCTAGGAAATGATATTTTCTTTTTAAATCCTTTAAATGTGACTAGCTCACCTTTAAGCTAGATATTCCCTCAAGACAGTATGATAATCTAGTTATGGAAAATAAAACATATGCAAAATTCAAACCAGTACCAGTTACTTCAGGAAATCTAATCCTTTTCTTTATCTATTCACATGATTTCATTTTACCTTTCAATTTAAGGTAATAACTACATTAATAAATACTGCAGGAAATATTCTGGAATCAGAATAATCAGATTTGCATTATATCTGTTGTCTGTATGTCCTTAAAGGCAATGCACATCAGCTCTGGATTTTCCCTACAATTCCTAGTTTTCCCCCTACACTCATGGGGATTCTACTTTTTTAAAAAAAATAAGTGCATTCACATTGGTGCTGGCTGTGCAATTGCTTGAGACAGATGCACCTGTTCTCCATGAAGCCATTCCAGCCATCTACAGAAGCACTGAGAAAGGGACAGGAGCTAGGAAACTGGCTACCTTCTGAATCTTCTCCTTCTCACACCTGGTGCTTGGGTCTGCTTCTTTCTTTCTTTTTTTGGCTTGCTGCCCTAGTGCTAGGACAGCTAGCTGATTGAAGAGAGAGAGAAAAACAGTGAGGAATCAGCAGAGAGAAGAAGATATTTTGAGTCAGCCTTGTTTCTAGCTTAAGGTAGCTGTGCTCTGCCATCAACATTAATAGGAGACAGAGATAGAGCAGAGTTACTTAACAAGCTGGAAACAAGGCTGATCTCCTCCCTCTTTCTGCCAATTCTTGCCTTTTACCCCTCTTAGGTCACCTGGTTATCCTAGCGCTAGTGAGCCAAATCAAGCATGCAGACCCATGGAGAGGAAAGGATGTAAAGGATTAAAAAACTGGAAACAATGCTTTTGAGTGCCAATTTCCTACCCTCTCTCTGCTGACTCCTGACTGGAGGCCTTTGGGTAATTAAGTCAGGGAAACCTTGCTTCCTGGGTGCAACTTCATAGTGGATCCCTATGTATTTCTTCTGCTCTGTAGTTGTATTCTACTGTATATCCGATCAGAAGTCAGGCAGTATCTTTACTTTTTTCCAGTTTTAAATATATACTATTTATATTATATATTTAATATATTATATAGCTTTCCTTCCTAACATTGTCTTGGACCAGTGTTCTAAGCAACAAATACAATAGCAGGGTTATAAAATATCCAAGGAGACAAAGACCGCAGTGCTTAGTTACTAATGAGATACACTTATGAGTCACACTTTTTTCTGTCATTAATAGGATCAGAATGGTATTTACTTTCTCCTTTTTTGCCCTGACTTTTGGCCTATGTAATACAAAAGCTGGTAAAGATCTGTCTGTACCTCTTGATGGCAATGTAAATGATTACACCTGCAAACCCCTCCTCACCCCCCAACAACCTCATGCTCTTAAGAGGCATGCAATCAAATTATTATGCAGGTAGCGGGATCTAAGTAATATTACTTTTCAGCACCTATCCTTAACTCATCCTGTAGATAAGGTCAGGGAAATGAAATGTTACACCCTTGTATGCCAGCTGCATTGTGATTAGGAGTACAGAATCATGCAAAATAGGACGGGACTAAATTGTTGAATAGTGGTGTGCATCTGCCTTTGATTATCTAATTCAAGAGGTCTGCCACAATGGAAGAGAATTGGAAATGAGACTGGGAAGACATGCAATTCGATGAAATTGTTCCATTTCTAAGCCGAAGGCGATGCTATGAACTCTTTGCTGAGGTGCAGTCGAGAAAGCAGCCAGTTCTAATGCCAAAAAGTTCAATCTAGGCACCAGCTGGAGGAGCTTATCTCTAGTGGGTGCAGAAAAGTCCTAAATTCTAAACACACTGTATATAAGAGCAGCAACAGGCCAGAAGGTAATGCATAACGTAGAATTTAAAAGACAGCCAAGAACACAAAAGCACAGCAAGACAATTCAGATAAAAGAATGGCCTAAGAGATGATCCCTGCATATATGAGTGTCTATTGAGGCTTCTCAGCATGCAGACCTAACTGGACTGTGAGATGCAGAATAACTGCTATGGTGGAAACACCCCAAAGGCTTGACCAAAACTATTCATTGATAAGACATCTCTCACCAATTGTAGGTTTGGAGAACAATGTTGTAACATCTGAATGTTTAGTTTGCTTGGGAGTGCAGGTTGCTCAAAGCCACACAGACTTCTAGAATGCACACCAGAGTACTGAATTCCAAACATTGGGGTGTGCAGCTAGATACCTAACTCACTGAGCTTTACAATCAGCTCACATAAAAACATTTCTTCATAACGTTCTCCAAATCAGATTGGTCATAGCATTGTTGGTGGAATGCAGGACCTCTGAACCTAGGATGCATGATTTACCCACTCCTATTTTTCTTTAGGGTGGTGGACTTTCCACTCACTTTATCTGGACAACAGCCTACATACAGTAATACAACATAAAATGAATGCCCCTTAAGATGAAAAACTCATAAGACAAATGCAATTTCCAGGGAATATGAAAAACTCATAAGATGAATTTTACTTCTAGTTTTCATACATCTTATGAGGTACCATTGATCCTCGCCCAGCCTGGGCTGCTTGCAAGGGAACAGCCCAGGCTGGTGGAGGATCACTGGGTCCCTGCTTTGCCCACCAAATTGGTGGGCAAAACAGGGTCCCATTGATCTTTGCCCAGCCTGTGCAGCGTTGAAGGGAACTGGCGGTGGCGATCCGATGCCGCCACTTGCCTTGCAAACAACACGGGCTGGGAGAAGATCCACAGGTCTGTGCTCTGCTTGCATGGATCCATTGATCTTCTCTCAGCCCATGAGGTTTTGTAAGGCAAGCAGTGGCAGTGGATCACTACCACTGCTTGCCTTGCAAGCTGTCAGGGCTGGGCAAAGATCCATCACTCCCTCCTCTGCCCAACACTGTGCTGGGCAGAGCAGGGACTGATCAAAGTTCTCCCAGCCTGGAGGTAAGCGGCGGTGGCAGTAATCCACTCTCGCTGCTTACCGTGGTCCCGGGGAAGAGGTGGTGGTGGAGATTTCTATCCTGCCTTCCCGCCCCTGTATCATGCATGGAATGGATGCTACAGGGAAGGAAAGGCAGGATAGAAGCTGCCTCCTCTTCCTCATCTTCACCTGATTCTCGTCACAGAGACACAGGCAAAATGGAGCTGGCTGTCCCCTCAATCACTGGCAGTGGAAGGCTCCTCCATGCAGCCGAGACAGATACCTGATTTTGACAGTTCAGAGCTGTCAAAATCAGCTGTCTATTGGCTGCAGGGGGTGAACAGCCTTCTGCTGTCCCATGATTGTGGGTGGGTGGGTAAGACAGCCTTCCCATAGGAATGCATTGAAAACATATCAATCTGTTCCCTCCGGGATTTCCTCCTATGGGAAACCATGCATCATAAGATGAATTTTTCGTAAGACAAATTGACTTGTAGAACGAATTAAATCCATCTTACAAGGCACTACTGTCATAGATTATTTTAGAGAATGGGTTATTAACCTTGGGTTCCCAGACATTGTTGGAGTGCAATCACCAGATGCCTTCACTACTAGCTGTGCCAGCAAGGGTTTGTGGGTGTTAGTAGTCCAAGCATGTCCAGAGACCCAAGGTTAGGAGCCACCGCTTTAAAGAGAAAACTGGCCCCAACCGCCTACGGACCTTCATGACAGAACTGAAATTTTATTCATTACCTCCCAGACCCACAAAGCAATAACAACCCTTATTTGTTTTGCTGGCAGTTTCATCTTCCAAAAAATGAAACCAGTTATCTTGGATCTGCTCCTCACCAACAAGAAACAGCTGGCAAATGAAGTGGAAATGATAGAAACCTTAGGTAGAAGTAACTTTGCCTTCTTGGGATTTGTTATACCAAAGAAGGAGAAAACTTAGGCTAATGCAAGCCATTTGTTAGACTTGATCTACTATGCTTGAAGATAATACTTGGTGAAACCCTAGTCAGAAATACTGAAAGAAAAAGGAGTTCACAATGGGTTAGAGATTCTTGAAGGTAGATGCTACAGGCACAGGTACAAACAATTTCTGTGAGAAAGGAAAGAAGGAGCATAAGGAGCTTTCAGATGAGCTGACATTTAAAAAGATATATGTATAAGAAACTGAAAGTGGAATACAAAGAGGTAGCCAATATACATACAGAGGACAGACAAGCTAAGCTCCGGCTGAATCCAGATTTACAAGATAGGTTAAAATTAGGAAAATGTTTTCCCCCACTATTCTTGGAACAAGAACAAGGAGGTGTTAGCTTGGAAAATATGGAGAAGTGATAATGTTGATGGATAAAAGATGGAAATCTTCAACAAATACGATGCTTTAAAGTTCTGCCACAAAAGAGATTTCGGCTAAATAAATCAGGACAAACTTACTGATCATAAGAAGTGCTTGACAATGTAAATGGGCTACCTCTGAACATAGTAGACTAAAGATTTTAAGAAAGGTTGAGTGGCCATCTATCAGGGATGCTCTACTCGTAGATATTCTGTTTTGGACTCAGTAGTTCTTGGGGTCCTCTCCAACTCTACAACAGAATAGAATTCAAGGCTCAAGAGAGAGAGGAACAGAATTTTCAATGAGGCTTCCTATGAAACTTCCCTATCATGTGCTATTATCACTACCAACAGGCACCCATAAACTGAGTTCATCAATATCAATGTAACTGATGAACACATGTATGCCTATACACACAAAGAGACACATATATCACCCACAATCCTACGTTTGAATTGATACCTGTGTAAGCTGATGCCATCAGTTGTGGAGTTTTTATCACTCACTAACAGTTTCCTGTTCTACTCCTTCATGTTCTGAGCCCACCCCCACCCCCATTTTGGGATCCCTTTTGACCCAAGGAAGGGTTTGAGAGACTCAGCATTGGCAGCAGATGAATGTTTAAAACCTATAAATCTTTGCTGAAGGTTTTGCTATCAGGATTGGGACCACTGATGGTGATTTTCAAACACAAAAGTCCTCCCCTCTTTCCCTGTCCCAAGGCACTTGGACAACTAGCATATCCTTTTCCAGGAAACAACACTCCCTTTGCTCTTCGACATCTTTATGTGTCCCTCTTTGCTGCAAAGCATTCAGCACTTTGTATCTATTGAGCATATTTAGTCCTCAGGAGGCTCTTCATGTGTGGAGCTTATTTCTTATTATAAGTTCCTTTGTTTGTACTTCCACAAACCCAAGGGTTTCCCTAAGCTTGTTGATACTTTCCTCTTGTGTGAAGATAGTGCTGTTACAGCTATTTAGAGAAATGAGATCACTTTTAGAATATAGGATGAAATAGCTTTGCTGCTCTTGTGCAGAAAAAAAAAGAGAACCAAGGCAGGAGAGAAGAGATGGAAAAAATAAACACTGAAAGTACATTGCAGTGACATACAAGAATATAGGTACATACTATCTCGTATATATGACTTTGTTTTTGGTTAACTGTGATTCTACCCTGTCACATGTCAATGAATCATGTACAGATAAAATCGTGAATTTTAATGGGAATAATTGTTTTGCGGCTTATTGCTTATCTGTTTTTTAAGTTACAATTCTCTCTGTATAGTTACTCAGAAATGCTGTGAAGCTTATTTCCAGACAGGACGTTTAAATGTACAGCCATTTTTCTTTGTACAACTAAGAAGTAAAAGGTAAGTACAGGTTTATTTGGCAAGTGTGATTGCTCCATCCTGCAAGTCTTCCAAAACCACATTCTGGAAGGAAAATGCTTTCTCACCTTCTGAGTGTTTTGTCTAGTTCTACCCTTAGAGGAAACACCTATGAAGAAGGTAGGCCACACAGAGCTTGCTGATGAAAAAGTGGGATAGAAATGTCACTAATATGTAAGATAACCAGAACTTTCAACAGAAATTGTTACAGAAACAGCAACTAAAATACAGAACAAAACAACAAACATTTAGAAAACCACCCCTTAGGAAAGGGTTTTGTAGACCCAGTTTCTATATTTAAACTCTTCTGTGACTATCCCTCTTGAACACTTCTACCTCTGGACAACACATTGCTTCTATACAGGGGACTACTTTAAACAGAGTCACTAAATAAGCAAATCAGTGCCTGTACTAGCAGGCACAACTGTGACACAAATACTTTTTGTTAAAAGAAAATGACGAGTTTGTGTTGAGAATATTGTTCTAGCAATTACGGATTGTGAAAAAGTAATTGCAACAGATGCACTGCTTTGCAATGATATTTTGGCTATATATAGCATGAAGCCTTTAAAATACTGAGTTGGAACTAGGCCACTGCAGTAAACAGTGCAATTGTGGGTTAGCTATGATCGGCAGCAGTTACTCGTCTTCCCATGATTTTTTCAATGCCCCAGCAGCCTCCTCTTGCTCTCTTCCACATCCCACCAGTCGTCCTACTCCTCGCCAAGGCCCAGGTTTCTGAGCCCAAAATGAACCAACACCATCAGCCTCCCCTCCCCTACTTCCACCAAAGCCCAGGGAGCAGCAACTGAGCAAGGCCAAGGACATGGAGATGGAAGACTCATTCGAGCCAAGTCCTTGAACAGTGCCCCATGAATTTCCATCTTGCCTTTCCTCTAAGGCAGGTATGTCCAAACTTCGTCCCTCCAAATGTTTTGGACAGCAACTCCCACAGTCCTTTGCCACTGGCAATCTAAGCTTAAAATTCTGGGAGTTGTGGTCCAAAACATCAGGAGGGCCGAAGTTTGGACCTGCCTGCTCTAAGGACTCCATTTCTCATGCATTCCCCTTGGAGAGGGGATGTAACTTTGTGGTACACCAGCATCTTCAGACATAGTTGGGAAAGACTTCTTCGTGGAATTCTGGAAAGTTGCTACCATCCAGGGTTGACAATGCCTGGCTAGACTGGCCTATGGTCTGGGTAAAATTAATTAAGTAAACTAAACTAAGGGCACCTTTATACAGTAAGTTCTATTTCAATCTCACAAAACATAGAAGCGAGTTAGATTAAATGCCTAGACCAAAGTTATTCAATGAACCTTCTGGATAAGCAGAAAAGCCCACCCACATTTTCCTAGGCCAAGACTAGCACTATATGATACATGGCTGGTATGTTCATTATAGTGTATGTCCCTGCTAAGGCTTCTATCTATGATCTCAACAATCAAGGACCAGACACTGAACATTACGATTTTATAGCATCATGCAATACTGTCACATCTGATTATATAAAAATACTACTTTACTTGTACTCTTAAGTACAAGGAGAGGGCAATCATCTCAATAGTATCATTCTGTTAGTTCTCAGTTTGCTAATATGAATAGCAAGAGACCATACTCATCCTGGGTCTAATTCTGCTTAGTCATGGAAGACTAGTATGAATTTTTTAAAAAAGCTTGCTGGTAAAATTCTGTATGTAGGTAGGTATCATATCTGAATATTATCCACGGATACCAAATTAATTTTAATAGACTAAAGGACAGAATGAGCAGCCAAATGGATTTACAATCAGGCCCTTCTATACCTGGACCAGGAGAGATAGCCCATCCATCTCAGCAATAGGGGCATACTCCCTCTCTTGCTCAGTGCCTCTATCCTTTTACAAAGCAGGGGAGCGGAGGAACAAACAAGCAAACCACAAAACATGGAGACCTCCTCCGTCTTACCTGACAGCGATAATGAGAATGTCTAAACCAGGCTTTCAAGATTAATGCTACACGTTTACAGAAAAGCTATAGGTGATTTTTTAAAAGTCCATCCAGGAATTAACAAATACAACAGAACTTACACATTCACAACATTAATATTAATACACACCAATAAATGGAGTTGTATTGAAAACAAGCTAACATGGGCCACTCCTTCCTTTTCTCATGTCATAGCATTGCACAATTTAAAATGATAGACATACAAAAATATAAATCAATATAAATTAAAATATTTAAATAATTAGACTATTTTTGAGCCCTTTCTACATCAGAAGCATTATCTCGACGATTTACAAGATCTTCTTCAGCATATGTGATGGGGTATAAACCCCATACACATAAATATTGCACTGACTGATTTTTCTTTTATCCTTCCTACTTAGCTTTGAAGTCTATTAAGCAACTTTCAGATGGCCCAATCAGAACCTTGTCATGGTGGGGGACACTCTTCAGCATCCTTCCCTCCAGCAAGGTGTGTTGTTTCTGCTCGCCATAGTTTTAGACTAGTCTTGTCTGATTTAATCTGGTTGTTTCTGTAATATAAACATCTTCTAATACAGAAATTAGCTGGTGCTTGATGGATTCAAAATTTCCCCTTGGATTGCCAAGGCAATGAGAGGCAAAAACATTATTATTATTATTATTATTATTATTATTATTATTATTATTATTATTATTATTATTATTATTATTATTATTATTATTA
>JAHTLZ010000204.1:53760517-53806172 GCA_023846285.1 Phrynocephalus versicolor | reverse complement strand
AATAATAATAATAATAATAATAATAATAATAATAATAATAATAATAAAGTAGCTAGTCTGGTGAGGGTTTTTTTTAATTCTGCAAAAGTCAAGATAAATTTTATCATATGTTCACTAAAAGGATTTTATTTGAAGTGTGAACTCTAATCTAAATATTGTGAATGTTTCCAAAGTGAGACCAGAGATGTAGTTGGCCTGGCATGCTCTTGGAATGGAGGCATGCAAAAATTCCAAAATGGAAATTACAAACTGATCAGAGAACTCTGAGTGAAGGGCATTCTGAAGCACAGCTGCATCTAGTTAAATAATAATAATAAGCGTTTCCCAGTTGGCTTTTGATAACTGTATACCACCCAGAGTATCCCTCATTGCTAAATAGGAGGTAGAAAAATCTAGTAAATAAAAATAAATAAATAAATAAATAAATAAATTGATAGCTGTTATGAGTTGTTTGGGCTATTTGGTCATATTCTGGAGGTTTTTCTTCCTGAAGTTTTGCCATACTCCGTGGCCTGCATCTTCAGAGGGCAAGAAGCTCAGGGAACTAGGAGTTCTCTCTGTGCTCCGGGGTATAGAAGTACTGTGGTATAGAAAACACAGCAGGGACAAAAATTAGAGGGGAAAATAGCCAAGCACTCATGGAATTCTTTCATTCCAGGACACATTATCCAAAGTAAGAGTAAACATGACTTTTAAAAATATCCACTCCACTCTTCCTTACTTCTTCTTACAGAAACGTTGACAAAATAACCTTTTACCTAGCATTGCCTAAACAAGGAATTCAAGTCCTTTTTTATTTCATGCTACGTTCTAATTTGAAATCTGTGGAGTGGCAAAAATAAAACAAGAGTTTCTGTTTTCTGAATGTAATCATTGCCAACAGTCATAAAATAATGTAAGGGATTTGACATGAAAAGTGTTTTATAACTTTTCTTCAGTTCTTGCAGTTTTCTGAAAATCCTGAAATGCTCTCTCAGTAATGGAAGGGGGGTGAATGTTTTATGGAGTACATGTAATAAAGGGAGGAGATGACAAGAAATGATTGATCGATTGACTGACATTGATTGGGTGATTGTATTTTTATACCATCTATCTAACTACAAGGCTACTTGTAAATTAGGGTGAAATCAAATGAACAAAAAGGATCCCATCTCAACACACCAGAAAGTGTCCTTTTGCTAGGATTGATCTCTCTTAAAGCAACACCTTCTGCCCACTGAGGGAACTCTCTAGCCAGGCCCCCAAAGTAGCCCTACTGCTAGATCAAAAAGGACCAGGTTGGGCACAGATCAGGGTCAGGCTGCTTTGTGATCTCACATATGTGCAATTACTGGGTAATAGCTCACATTGGACCATGCCACAAATGGCCCAAAATGCAAGCTACTTCCCAGTTTGAACAAATCCTTAGACTCAAGCGAAACATAGCTGTTATGAGTTTTTCGGGCTGTGTAGCTGTGTTCTAGAAGTTTTTCTTCCTGACGTTTGTGGCTGGCATCTTCAGAGGGCAAAGAGCTCAGTGAACTAGTTGTTCTCTCTGTGCTCTGGGGTATAGAGTGAGGGAGACTGTGTTTTTAAAGTTGTGGGAAAGAGGAAACTTGTCCTATGCAGGAGAATAGGTGTTAGTCATTGTATTGGGATGGAGGGATTAAGAGGTTTCACTGCAATCAGGGGTGCCAGCAATCCTACTCTGTAGATGATGGGTGTAGTTAGCTGTTCTGTTGTGTGAACTGATCACTGTTGCTTGTGGCTGAGTGGGAATCATTGCAGGCTTTAATTTTCAGCACTGGCAGATGGGCTTTGTTGATTTTTAAACTTTCTTCTTTTTTGTTGAAACTCTGCTTATATTTGTGGATTTCAATGGCTTCCCTGTGTAGTTTGGCATAGTGTTTGATAGTGTTGTCCAGTACCTCTGTGTCCTGGAAGAGGATTTCATATCCAGTATGTTTTAGGGTGTTCAGCTACTGCTGAATTTTCTGGTTGTTTTAGTCTGTAGGGTCTTTCATGTTCTTTGATTCTGGTCTGGATACTGTACTTTGTGGTCCCAATATATACTTGGCCACAACTACAAGGTATCCGGTATAGTCCTGCAGTGACGAGTGGGTTCCTTTTGTCCTTTTCTGACCATAGCATCTGTTCTATTTTTGTGGAGGGTCTAAATACTGTTTGTAGGCTGTGTTTTTTCAACACTTTGTTCATGCGGTCCGTCATTCCTTTTATGTATGGCAGAAATGCTTTGTTTGTTGGGGGCTGTTTTTCTTCTTTAGTTTGGGGCTGGTTTTTTTTGGTTTGATGGTTCTTTTGATTTCATTCTTGGAATAGCCATTTGCCTGTAGGGCCCAAGTCAGGTGGCTGAGTTCAGTGCTGATAAATTCAGCTTCACAGTTTTGGTTTGTGTGCTCTCCAGGTGTTTTGATTATGCCTCTTTTTTGTCATGGGGTGGTGGTTGGAATTTTTATGTAGGTACCACAGTCTAGTTCCAATACGTGGATGATACATTCGTAATTTGGAGCCACGGTGAAGATAAACTGGAAGAATTTCTAAACTACCTCAACAATATCCACCCAATTATACAATTCATCATGGAAAAAGACAAAAAGAGGGGAAACTCCGATTCCTAGATGTCATGGTCATACACAAAGCGGACCTCCAATTAGGACACAAGGTCTACAGAAAACCCATGCACGCAGACTGGTACCTACATAAAAATTCCAACCACCACCCACATCAAGAAAGAGGCATGATCAAAACACTTGTAGACTATACAAACCAAAACTGTGTAGACTATAACAACCAGAAAAATCAGCAGTAGCTGAACACACCCTGAAACAAACTGGACATGAAATCCTTTTCCAGAACAAAGAGGTACTGGACAACACTACATATCACTATGTCAGACTTCACAGGGAAACCATTGAAATCCATAAATATAAGCACAGTTTCAACAAAAAAGAAGAAAGTCTAAAAATCAACAAAGCCTGGTGTCAGTACTGAAAACTACAGCCTGTAAAATATTAAAGTTCAATGATTCCCACCCAGCCACAAGCACTGGTGATCAGTTCACATAACAGACCACCTTACAACACCCATCAAATACAGAGTAGGATTGCTGCCACTCCTGGTTGCAGTGAAACTTCTTAATCCCTCCATACCAATACAATGACTAACATCTATTCTCCTGCATAGGACAAGTTTCCTCTTTCCCACAGCTTTAAAACCACATAGTCTCACTCACTCTATACTCCAGAGTATACACTCAAGGTAAACATTTTTCAGATGTTTCCTCACATTTCTGTTCTGAAATATGTTCTGTTGAGAACAATGACACATTTCTGCATCACCTACATCACAAAACATTTCAAGTTTGATATAATTTGAACTGCTGTGCCTAGGGAAAATTACATTTGCTCATTAACTTTAATGTCTGTGAAGATTCTCAGTCATCCAGGTGAGAGACAGAAACATTTTGCTGTTTGGATGAGCAGCGAAACGTGTCTATCTCTCAAAAAAGAAGTCCAGTAGCCATGACTCAACTTCCAGATTAACTTTAATGGTTTTTAAAATTCTCCCCAGTATGTGTTTGGGAATTCCATTTGTGATACAGTCTTTAGACATGGGCATGACTTGGCAAAATTCTCATTTCCGTTTCCGTTACGTAACGGAAACGGTAACCACAATTACTCCGCCAGAACTCGAACTCCAACCGATAAAAGAAACATTGGGTCTGATTTGTTGTTGTCGTTCCTGGCATCGCAGCGATCGCGCGATGCCAAGCGGCACAGAAAAAAAGTTTTAAAAATTAAAAAACCCGATTCCCGGCCAAAAAAGCAGGCGAAAATATACCTGCCTGAGTGAGGGCACCTACCAGAGGGGTGGTTTCTGGGGTGGGTCCCCGGCCTCCCCCCCTCTCCTGTCCTGGGCTGCTCTGGTGGGGGGCATCCTCGTCGTCTCACCAACTCGCCAAGCGGTGGCACATAAAAAAAGTTTTAATTTAAAAAAAAAAAAAAAACAATTCCCGGCCAAAAAAGCAGGCGAAAATATGCCTGTCTGAGGGCACCTACCAGAGGGGTGGTTTCTGGGGGGGGTGTCCCCGGCCTCCCCCCCTCTCCTGTCCCGGGCTGCTCTGGTACCAGGCTGGGGGGCATCCTCGTCGTCTCCATTTGCCATGCGGTGCGGGGGGATCCAAAATGGCGACCACAATATTTTTTTTGAAATCGTGGTCCAAAAACCCAGCAAAGCACCACAGAAACATGCGAAAATTAGCTATTTTAAATGCTTGAATTTTTACAGTAGCAGCAGTGTATAATAAAACGTCTCCATTTATTTTATTTTATTTTATTTTATTTTTATTTTTTTACACCTCTGCACGCGCAATGGGATGGGACCATGCAAATTTTTGGAGCCATTCCACCAATCGCATGGCCAGGTTTTGCTGAGACTTCTGGATGTGCCAGAGAGGGCATAAAAAGCCCACCAACCCTAAGCCTAAGGCTAACCCTAACCCAAACCCATACACTAGTACACTGTGTTCTTAGTGGGCCAGAGGCACCCAGAGGTGCAGCCCACTAACCCACCCTAACCTTAACCGTTACCCTAAGCCTAGCCCTTACCCCCTAACTCTGGGAAGTCAAGTCGTGCTAAATCGCGGTGGAAACGGCAAACGACACGACGAAACGACAAATTTTTGAAAATTTTCGCGACAAACGGAAACAACCCGAAACGGACCCGTCCCGACAAACGCCAACTCAAAAAATAATTTTTTCTGGTCGTGCACATCTCTAACAGTCTTCTCTGGATTATGACCTACTGTCTTAAAGCAAATACGTGTAATGTTACAAGCCCATACTCTTTCTTCATAGATGTTCAAGCACAGTATTGCAGGAAACAGTAATATCAGTAATATCAACATCAAGAGAATATCCATCTGCTCATTTTCCACCATCATCTGGTGTCAATACATAACTTTTGTCTACATAATTGGCTTGTCTCTACTCAACAGAAAAAAATCTGGCATTAAAATAGTAGCATTCAAAAATTAAAGAAAAAGCATGTCAGTCCGCCATGACATGCTGCTGACATATAAGTTGCTGTATTTCCATACACCGAACTGGGGGAGGAAGAGACAAATCTCTCCTCTGATACTGTATGGAGAGATGCCTCCCATAAACTTTTCATGAGTAATCAACTGCTTACAAAATAATTTGCAATGCAAACATGTTGACTTAGAATTAACTACAGATTTGAGGGTTTTTATATGGAACTTCATGGGGACAAAGGTCATTCTTACTGCTTAAATTCAAGTGAGGTTGCTTAAAAAACACAACAAACCTAGAGAGACTCTAGATCACCAATTGTAATAGGAGCATTCACTGTTCTTATTCTGCACCCATTTCAGCTGGTCTTCCAGATGACTTGAAAAGTTCAAGAATTTAGTTCAAGCCTGTAATGGCTTTAAAGCTCTACATAGCTTACAGGCACAATCTACAATTTCTATGGCACTTTTCTGCATCATTAGACATGACAAAAAACTGAGAGGATGAAGAAATGTATACTAGACTGTTTCTGAATGACAAGTCCCTGAAGAGTCAACCAAGAGTCAATTTTCTCCCTCACTGTCCTGCATTAAGATACTTCACATATCTTCAAGAGAGCACCATTCTCTGAGAACCATCGATTAGTGGTGTATATCCAGTATGTATAAAGTGCTTTATGTCATGGGAGCCTCCCTTAGGAAACTTTGATGGCATAGATGGTCGAAGCAAGTCAAAGCAAAGTCTTCTGCTTATATATCTCCCCATAGTGCTTAAAGCATTATCTGGGTGAACTGCAATTTAATTATGAAGGCTACACATTGAACACATACACACACAGCAAGCTGGTTACTCATTTTACCAACTTTGGAAAGACAGAAGACTGAGTTAATTACAAGAGGGCTACCTGGGATTGAACCCCAGGCCATGAGCACAGTTTTTGTTGCAGTACAGGAGTTTAACCACTGCACCACAAAGCTCCTCAAAGAGGTAATAACATCTGTCAGGCCCAGAGCAAGTAAACCTATTGGAATCACGAGACTTATTACACCAACATTTATATAAATTCCATTGACTCAATGGGTATACTCATGTTGGGATTACCACTAGATTTAACCTATGATATTACAAGTTTTTTTGTTACAGGTCAAGAGATACTTAGCCAGATATTTAAAATATAGTTTAATAGTATATCTTCAGGATTATAGCTCTCTGCCTCTTGACTTAAACGCTAAAGATCACAATACATTGTTTTTATTATATTGCCCTTGTATTGTTCTATACTGCCATGGAATCAATGAGGAAGAAGAGATGCCTAAAATTTAAAAGATAAATAAACCAAAAGGCAAGCTTTGCATGCAACTGTCAAAGTCTTCAGGCCTCAATGGATAAGGTCCTCCCCAAATTCAATAGTTGCATATTATTGCCTTTATCATACCTGAAGACAACTTTTCAGGCGCCTCATGAAGGAGATTCTAGAGCACTAAAGCTTATATATCACAATATATATGTTAGTCTTAAAGAGCCATAGCTGTTATTTGCTGCAAGAGACTGAAAGTGGCTGAAGTGATTTCTGGAAGCAAGCTATGTTTGTCAGCTTCAGCTATCGGTGTTTAAGAAGCTTCTGTACTAAAACAGTTCAGTTTTCTAAACACAGACATTTTTGAGCAATTACACTAAAATGCTTCTATCAGACTTTCATACATAATTTCAAAACAGTTCTGAGCTGGAAAGACTTTCAACAGAAATCAGAAGAATACATTTTGTCTGTCTGAAGCCAAAGCACACAGCAAGTTTCCATAAACCTGCCCTAGAGGGGCAGGAGAGAAAAAAGCAGGTCCAGTTCATTCAAGCTATCTGTTTCCAAAATGGTGTCTTCAAAGGCAATGTTCTGATTTCTTGTCCTGTTTCTTGGTGGCAGTATAGGGTCTCTATCTAAGCTTTTGGGATTGGTTTTTATAATATTGTGAGTTACACAGCTTAGAAGATTGTGAGTGGCTGGCTGAAGATGTGTACTTAGCATAGGAGTAGTATCTGCACAAGGGTTGTCTAAACTGTATAGAGGACTCTTGGGTTCTCCTAAGCAGAATGTGTTATGGAAGAATGACTCCTTCAACACTTGTTGCACCAACCCACCTGATGGTGCACATGATATGACAGAACCAACTAACTTTCACTCAGTGACATTCCCGGGCATATAATGTCCACATCCCTCTGATTTGAAGGCGTCTGGGAGTGCTCCAATGAGGAGATCAAATCTGATAGTGATGTTTTAGTTTGAAGGTCATGTTCTTTATCTAAGTCTGAGGTTGGAAGATATATATTTGTCAGGGGGTCTATTGCTCTAGAAATTTTCAATAATGTTTCTATACTCTCTGGAACTTCAGAGAATTTGTCAGTGGGTTTTATGGACTATTTACAGAAATAAGATCACAGCCTGGTCATGTGGGTAAAGTCCTTACAAATTCTGCATTTTTGTGTTCTTCACCTGACAAAATAGGGATTTGTTGTGTCCATCAGAACACGGCACTTTGCTCCTCAAAGTAACACACTTCTTCAAAAACCCAGTACAAGAGCAATAAAAGTGAGCTGAGAACCACACGTCTGATAACAAGTAAACAAAAAAAATATTTTTAAGGGTCAGGGAAAAACAAGAAAGTAGAAGAGATAAATGAAGAACTATTTGCAATTTGAAGAATTACAGAATTCTAGATCAACAGGACTCCAGCATTCTCCTGGGATGCTGCTTGTGCCGTGTACAGAGGAGAACTGGAAGAGAGCCACATGTGTGCTTGGTCAGGCGCAGTAGAGCTGAGGAAAATGCTTCTCCTTAGGCTCTAGTCTAGAGAATTTCTAGGGTACTTTCTGCACAGGCACAGAACCCATATGTGATTCAGAGACCACAACAAAGAAACATATTTCCATTGGGGAAAATGATGTTTGGAAGACAATACTCACCACTTTAACCAGTGGCTTGTTGCAAAGAGGAAATAGGGAAAATAGCACTTGGGGGTAGAAATGAAGGAGGGGATGAAAAAGGAGCTCCTGCGGCAATTTTGTATCCTCTTAGCATTTGCTTGTAACTATACTGTTTCACAGATGAAATGACCACAGCAGAAATGACAAATACAACACGCAGAAGTACAAAAAGGGGCAATAAATCACAAGTGACACTGCAGCGTATTAAAATGCATTCAGCTTGTGTTGCAGAAAGGAGAATAATGTATTTCCAATTCATTTTATAGTCTAGTCTGCAGAACAGAAAAAGGCAAAATCTCTGAACAATCAATGTAACACATGCTGAAGTTCTAATTGAAGCAGCAATAAGATTGGCGACAGAGGTAGGCTTGGCAACTGATAGGGGCCAGTATGTCAGAATAACCTGCCTGTAACTTAAAGTACTACGGCCGAGAGTACCTCACATTACAGCATAATTAAATATGCCACAAATATCTGAGGCAAATATGTAAATGTGAACAACAGATAACACAGCACCAAGCACCAGTGCACACTGTCCTGGGAGCCCTGATAGGGTTATGGCTGCCCAGTATATAAATATACTGTAGGTATTTTAGGGTACATGCCCATTCATTTTTGTTGACAGAAAAGGCAGTATAGCAAAGGCAGATGTGATGTGTATGTGATTACAGATGTGGTCTGAGGGGAAAAGATCTGGTTAAGACTAGAATCAAGGTAACAAGGATATGCTGCAAGTGGAATATATAATCCGATTATTTTATATGAAATGAAAATGCCAGAAATAATTTGAAAAGGGAGTAATGCAATTTATACCACATATGGCTGAATGTATTCCACATCTTGTGGGGCAACACTAGCAAATGCACATCTTTCTGACAGAACTAGTAAGTACATTTTACAATCTACAAAATACACTGCAGTCCTCTGGTTGATCCAGACAGTGGATGTAATTGCCTATGAAGACATATGCAATATCCTTAAATAGTGCCTCTTTTACAAGTGACAGAGGTGAAACTGATGCTCAATACTTGACTACATTCTCTCTGTGTAATTAGGTGTATTTTGAATTTATTTTCAGGGTCATTATAAATCCCCATTTTAATCAATTCTTCAAGTTTCAACAAACTATTTTGCTATTTAGCTGACAAAGTTAGAGAGCTGCCTCAGCAACAAACCATGTGGTACTAATTTAGATCATGTTTCACTAAAGGTGCTTAGCAGCTACTGTCTGCTGCCTCCTCAACCAGAAAATTCATTTTACAGTACAAGAGGGAAAGACTAATTGCAGAAAGGAAAAGTCACTTGGACATTAGTTGCAGATAGGGAATATGGATAATGTATACTCAGGAAAAGCAAAGTAGTGGAACAGGGGAATATTTTTAACTAGCACTAGAGCTTCTCTCCATCAATTTGCATTCTACTCTACACTATAAGAACAATATTTTGTTTCAAAGGTCAATCCAAGTGTACCCATATATTTAATTCACAACAAGAACACATTTTATTCCCTTAAGTTGGGGTGGGTGACTTCAATGGTTTGGGAGTGTATTTTCAGATCTGCTAGCAGCCTAACAGACACATTCCCTAATTTGCATAATTTCTAAGTTGGCAAAATGTTTTAAATTCACCTCCTTCTCTCTCCTCCTCTTGATCGTCTTCCAAGAAGTAACTAGCTCTAAAGAGCTGCCCATAGTGCTAATTCTTCAGATGAGCAGCAGCCATTGTGGAGCAGACAATGGAACCCATTTGGTTTTGCAGCACCACTTCAGGTGACTGTTTCGCCCAACCTAATGGTAGGGCTAGCTCTGGTTCTAGACTATCGGCAAAAGGAGAACTGCAATTAATAGCAATTGGTGCCTAATGATCATAAGGATAAATGCACTATATTTGTAGCACTGGAAAAAAATAACAAAGACTTACCACATTATTTTTGTTTGTTAATGTTAATGTTGTAATAGATTTAGTGTAGTAGAAGCAGCCCCTAGATGGTGTGGCTTGTGTGGATACATTTCTGCCAATAAGTCATCACAGATAATTATCTTACAAAGAAATTATTTGTTTAAACCAAGCCTTGTGATGATATCTGAAGCCGCAAATCTGCCCGGTGTCTAGTTTATTTCCCTCCCAAATGCTCACAATCAGTGAGCATAATGTAGAATTTTCAATATTTCACCTCAGGAAGAAGATTCCACAAAAATATATTCTCTTCCATTCTGATAAAGAAATGGCCCTATTGTATGTGCATGTAAATACTGCTGTATAACAGAAACAAAACCAAAACATTAGGATAGCTTTAAGACTACAAGATCCGTATCAATCTGGAAAACATCTTAGAAGTATGCTAATACATTTGTTTTTGTTATACATTCTAAAACAGACTAATATGGCTAGTTCTTTTAGAACTGTTGACTTTGCTTAAAGCTCCAGAAATTTCTGTAAAGGATGCTGTGTGAAGATGGGTCCCATTTCCCCTCCCCCTCGTCTATTACCACATTTATTAAGAGGTCAATTAAGTTATTTCCAAGCAAACTTAAAACCCCCAAAGCAAACAAAGCTGTTTACTATAATGAATTTAAAATTAAGTTTAAAATTTGCATTTCGGTAGACTTTATGTGCTATGACATATCCCATTATGAGATCCTATTCTAGTGACATATTTGATTCTATGTATATTTAAATATTATGCTAAATATATTCTGGCCAAGTAGATCTGATCACAAAAGCTCATATTAGAATACAAACTTATATGTAATTCTTTTGTCCCCCCCCTTTTTTTGTTGGTTAGTCTCACATTTTCAGACAGTTCACTAACATTTTTCAATTCTTCCTATGTGAAAACTGCTGGTGGATCATAGAAGTCAATGGTGAAATCTCTGTATCTTAGCTTTGCCTTAAAATATCTCAGTGTCATGGAATGGATCGAGAGAGACTGCTGAATAGCACCGGCTTAGGTCTTAGCCTCCATAAGAAGGGCTGGACTTGATGTTCCAAGGGGGGCTTTTGAGCTCTGCATTTCAAAGGTTATTGAAGGGTATCCCAAGTAATGGGGCTGGTGGAAGCTAACAGTCACAGTTCCACCATTCTTTTCCTGTATGTTCCTCAAGGAATCTAAAAACAGTAGCCAAGTGCCGAAAGACTCTATAAGTTGGAGTCTGGCTGTGGTGTGGATGGATGAGAGAGAAAGGGTTAGCTTTTGATTTTCCATAATCCACAACTTCCTTCCCAGCCCACAGGTGATCTTCAGCACAGCATTTTCAGAGGGTTCTGGGAACAAGCAGAAAGAAAATCAACTTCCATCAGCTTTGGGGATATCTCCAGATCCCATCCTATGTGCACATGTAAAAGTGGCAAAGAATATCCCAACTGCGGAAAATTTAGGACAGAGAACATTATTTATAAATTTGGCTTAAAAGGGATCAACCCACTGCTAAAATACATAATGAAGCATGCAGTGGAATAGTTTTTACTCGTAAATATAAGTGTGTAACCTTTTAGCATCTAGCAAATTCCTGAACAACAAACTCTACAATGTGGTAAACCAACCAGAAGGAGCAAAGGATGATGAAGATGTGGAAGAAAACAGACCCCCCCAAAAAGATGAAAACAAGCCCCCAAAGCAAGATGGTAATGGGTAAAATGACTTCTCTAGACTTGAGTGTCTGACCTGTTAGTTGGTCGTCGCCTGCAGCAGGGGCGATGCGAATGTATGGTGTTGTAAGTTGCGTCACGATTATCGCAGCTAAGGCAAAGGAAGATTTCCAGGTCAGCATGCATGAGGGGGAAAAAAGCCAGACTGAAGCTAAGCTAGCAAGAAACAAGTTTTCAATTTTTACTGCTTCAATTCCATACAAACCAAAAGGAAGAAAAAAGGAGGGTAGGAAGGAAGACAGATTAGGAATGATAGATTAGGACTGCAATTGTCTGAGTAAAGATGAGTGTGAACTGGGCTGTACGCAGGTGAGATGGAATCAATTTTTATTATCATGGCTGCTGAATAAAAGCAAACCCAGAGAAAAGTGGGCAGCTTCTGGTTATCTCCTGTGTACAGCCCAGTCTCCGCTAACAAATATTCACCCACTTCTGTATTCATATAGAGAAAAGCATGGAAAGATTTAGTAATAGGAACTACCCATTAATTATTCTTGATACTCACTGATATTCCAGTAAAGAATTAAATATAAATAAACAAATGCAAACATCTACATTCATTATGTAAAATATCAGATTCACGACACATGAGCAAAGACAGTAAGGAATCGGCATAAATACATCATTTCATACACAATGACCCCAAAATTAATAGCTGAACTGCAGTGGCTTCCAAACATTCTTTCTGCTTTCATGATACCAGTTCTAATACTGTACTGTATTTGGCAGATGAATTGCTGAAAACATTCAACAATGCATTTTTTGGTGTAAAATTTACTTTCCATATTTAAAGTTTAAGAATAATTTAATACTGTTAAATTCTAAATCACAAACTCTTATGCCTAGGAATTCCAAATGAAGGATCGTTTACTAAGCTATTTTAGGGCTGAATGTATATTGACTGGCATATGACAACAGACAAGAATGTGTGTCTGTTAAAATGTTTGCAAAGAGCACTTAGAACAACTCAGGGTCTAGGGAGACCAATACATGTTTTAAAAAAAACAAGCTAATTTACAAATTATACACAGCAAGGAAGGCACCTCCTCTGACAACAAGGTACAGCCAACTCTTAAGGAATTCCTGTTATAGTGATATAATGCTTTGCCAGATCCTCTAAGAAATTCCTGTCGCATGCATACAGATTACTATCCGCCATATTTGCAAAAACACAAAGCAATTTTTTTGTAATGAGACAAACCGTGGTGTTAGGGGGAGTTACTTTCAGCACAAAAACAGAAGGAAGAAAATGAGTTAGACATCCTCTCCCGCATATTGAGCTTCCAGTATTTATTGTACCTCCCCACACACACACACTGCTACATGCTAAACGTTACAGCACATATTAATGGATATTCATTTTCAAATCATGTTTGGCCTTAATATACAATTCAGATACTCTATGCTTCTAGCAAAACAGTCTTAAATATGGAAGGATACCATAACTATCTAATTGAACCAATACATTAATCTGTTTTTAAACTTCAGAACATTAAGATTTTCAGAATAAAATTAAAGCACAAAGCAGCATGTTACTTTTCTGTGGGAAGTATGATGCTGAGCATCTTTAAAGTGTCAACTGTAAATGTGGTGGAATTTTGCCTATTTTTAAAATTATGCATTGGCTTTCTTTTTGCATTTTTATTTTATGCATGAGATTTATCATTTCATAATTTACAATTATAATTGATAATAATGTTGAACAATCAAAGTTAAAATTATAAAAAATAATTAATTAAAATGAGGTTTTAAAAGTCCAGGCTTTGGTTTGAGAGTGACACATGTACAACACTCATTCTTGATAGGTGTTTCATGTATTTTCACTATATGATGACTAACAGGATTCATTGTGAGAAGCATTCTTAACTTGAAACATAAATTGGCTTTTGACTGATCCCATAGGTAGTAACCACCAAGATCTTCTTCCCCACTGTGGACTTGTTCACACTTCAGCATAAGCCCATGATGAGCACTGTTCATTTTGTGAATAGAAGGAGTAAACATTATCATGGATGGCAAATAATACAATGGTACTGGCATTAACATTACTATTGACATTGGCCAAAATCTAGTTGCATTACATGTAAAGAAGGGTGATGATATCATCGGCACGGGAAATTTTTGGTAATAAAAGCCCTCTTTTTACATCATGGCTTGTCTGATTGATAAGTAATCAGCTTTATTGTTTGAAAGCTGTGGGTAGACATGGGCACGACTTAGCGGAATTCCCGTTTTCATTTCCGTTCCTCATTTCCGTTACGGAACGGAAATGGTAACGGGAATTACTCCGCCAGAACTCGAACTCAAACCGACTAAAGAATAATTGGGTCTGATTTGTCGTTGTCGTTCCTGGCATCGCGGCGATCCCGCGATGCCAAGCGGCACAGAAAAAAAGTTTTTTTTTAAAAAAACAAAACCCGATTCCCGGCCAAAAAACAGGCAAAAATATGCCTGCCTGAGTGAGGGCTCAGGGCACCTACCAGAGGGGTGGTTTCTGGAGGGGGGTCCCCGGCCTCCCCCCCTCTCCTCCTGTCCCTGGGCTGCGCTGGGGGCGGGCATCATCGTCGTCCCGCCAAAGTTGCCGCTGGCCACCGCCCGCAATTCAAGCGGAAGCGGTACATAAAAAAAGTTTTAAAACTCTCCCCCCCATTCCCGGGCCAAAAAGCAGGCAAAAATATGCCTGCAGAGTGCACCTACCAGAGGGGTGGTTTCTGGAGGGGGGTCCCCGGCCTCCCCCCATCTCCTCCTGTCCTGTCCTGGGCTGCTCTGGTGGTGGGACTCGCCGCAGGCTTGCACGCAGCAACAAGCCGGACTGGCCGCCGGCCACCGCAAATCAAGCGGAAGCGGCACAGAAAAAAAGTTTTAAAACTCCCCCCCCATTCCCGGGCCAAAAAGCAGGTGAAAATATGCCTGCGACAGTGCACCTACCAGAGGGGTGGTTTCGGGGGGGGGTCCCGGCCTCCCCCCCTCTGCTGTCCTGGGCAGCCGGACTCGAGTCGCCATGCCATGCGGTGCGGGCGGGGGAACCAAAATGGGACGGCGACCGCAATATTTTTTTTGAAATCGTGGTCCAAAAACACACAAGCACCACAGAAACATGCGAAATTTGCTAATTGCTATTGCTAAAACTGCCAGAATTTTTACAGTAGCAGTGGGTTTTTCTTGCAACAAAATGTCTCCTCCTCTGTCCTCTCTCCATTTATTTTATTTTATTATATTTTTTTTACACCTGCGCAATGATGGGCTGGCCAAGTGGCCATGTGGGAGTGGACCATGCAAATTTTTGGAGCCATTGCACCAATCGCATGGCCACTTGGCCACTGAGACTTCTGGGATGTGCCAAAAAACTCACTAAACCCTGCCCTAGCCCCCTAACCCTAACCCTAATCCTTGATTCCTTACCCATACACCACAGTACACTGTCCTCACCAGTAACTAGCCTAACCCTAGCCCTTGCGCTAGCCCTGTCCCCTAAGCCAGATCTGTACTTGCATTGCACTACTACACAAGTACACTTCCCTTCTTGGTGAGACACAGCGGGTGCAGAGAGTCCGCCAGTCCGTCACTTGTGGCCCTGGGTGACTTCTGCAGGCTCGGCTCGGCAGCATGTGTGTCATGTAAACCCTGCCCGCGAGTGCCTGTCTCTCACTGACTGATGCAGGGAAGGCACCCCAAAAAGAGGGGTGCCTCTGCCAGTCTGCTGTGTCTATGTCTGCAACTTGGTATGCATATCCATATGGCTATGCATGCCCTTTTGCAGCAGCAGGTGAGGAGAGGAGACCCCCATGCCATGAGGGATCTCCAGGAGCCTGCTTTCCCTTCCTAGCGGGTGAGGATAGGAGGCACCCACCCCCCAAAAAGAGGTGCCTCCAGGAGCCCGCATCCCTTTATAGCGGGCCAGCGGAGGCACCCACCCCAGAGAGGTGCCTCCAGGAGCCCGCTACCCCCCCAAACCAGTTTAACGACAGACGAAAAAACAAAAAACGAAACGACTATTTTTTGTGAAGTTTCACGAAAAACGGCAAGGAGCCGACACGGGCTGCCTCCGACACACGACAACTCGAAAACGTCATTTTCCCTAGTCGTGCCCATCTCTAGCTGTGGGTGTTCCAGGGGAGAAAAAGAAAGCTTTTACACTATTGAACACCTCCCTCCTTCCATCAAAGGGCTAAAACTGCTTGCACACAATAAAACTCATTACTCTTCATTATATAAACTGTGGCACAGGATGAGAAAAATCTTTAATTACAAAAAAAAAATACCCCTGTGTTAGTGATGCCATCACCCTTCCATAGCAGCAACATATAGGGCAGGATTTGGGCCACTGTTAGGTAATTTTCTCCCCCATCCTCAGAAAATCCATATATAATTGTCTGTAAATTAGTAGACACATCATGCAACTCATTATGCAAAAAAATAAAGAAAATAAAAAGTTTTAAAAGATGCGATCTAACATGCCACATCTGGCAAACTAACCCCTCCACCATGTCTATTAAGGAAAAAGATCACATGAAGGTTGGTAAATTTACACAGAACAGCCTGAGTGCAGTTAGATATGCAGCAATAAAGGAAGAAAAGAGATTATCCACCATCTGCAGACAATTAAGCTCAAAACGTCTGCTGCATAATATTTTGAAATATCTCTATGGAACACCAAAACACTCTGTTGTCGGTAACTGTTACTGCACTGTTGGTACAAGTCTTAAAATAGGATAATAATAAGCCTTCTCTCCTGCAACTGATGGAACATTTCCCAAACCATCTTGGAAAATTAAAACAATAGACACAGGCACCTGTGGTCTGAAAAAGAGGACTGCAGAACGTATTTTGGGGAGCGGGGAGAGAGCTCAATGAATGGAAATTGGAAGGCAGGAAACAGAAAAATCCCTTACGACTTGGAACATAAAAATGGGCCTTTTCAGACATGGACTCTGGTTACAGAAATAAATGTGTGATGTATTAATATGTCCAAAAAGAATGTGGCTAAGATTCTGCTGGCTGCTCAGTGTGCACAACAGGAAAGATGTCATCTACAGGAGAAAATTGCTGATTTAAGAACTTCCTTTTGTTAATTTTGGGGTGTAGACTCTGGCTCTTTTCACACGACCCCTAAGATCTGCTGGCCACTTAAATTCGGACCAGAGATCTTAGGGGTTTGTCGCTGTTCCTGCGTTCCCACCCCCTCCGCACTCCTGGCTGCTGGCTGTGTGAGGGGAGGGAGAAAAAAAGGAAGAAAAGAATGCTGCTCACCTCTGTTCTGCTGTCCCGGCACTGCATTCAGATCTCTTAAAGGGGCAGGGGCAAAAAAAGAACAAACAGAAGCAAGGAGAGCCCCGCAGTCACTATGTTATATCCGCATCAGGAATGTTCACCTCCGGAGAGCAGGTACCTGAAAAGTGCGCTGGGACGCGCTTAGGTGGGCGTGGTCGCACTTAATTATCTGTAAACTCCGGAACTGGTGGGGAAACAATTTTAAGCTCCGGAGCTGGGAGCCATTTGCGGCGGAGTTTAGGGGTCGTGTACAAATACCCTTTGTCACCTTGCGTACAAGTTGTGTGTACCCATAAATAGCAAAGGAAAACTTTAATCCGTACTGATTTGCTACTGCTGAAGATATTCAAGAGTTCCACTGTTACTGACTATTCAAATTTTGCTGCATTGATTAGTAACTATGCGATAATGGATCCCATATACTAGAGAGTCCACAGCTGTTTTTACAAAAGTTTAAGAGTTACTTCAGCCGTGTAATTCTACAATTTCTGAATTATAAAAACCAAATATGATTTAGAACCTACAGATCCAAATAGTGACCTAATCTTTCACCTGCAGTAAATTTTATTTTTAAAGTAGTAAAGAAAACAAAGTAATCTTCATCTACCTCATCTCACATTCTGCCTTCAGTTTTATATACATTTCAGCATCCCTCCACCTAAACAATGAACAGAGTCCCTTTGGATGGCTAGAATATCAAGAGTCCTCTGAAAAGACTGAGTTGGTTTGTGAAGTAGGATGGAAGTTCACCCCCAAATATAAAGGACACTTCTCACTCTTAACCTACCATTGCTCAGGTGATCATTCTTCTAAAAATAATTTCACTATTTTTTTTCTATGTATGCATAAAAGCAGAAAGGGCAGAAAAATATACATTTAAAAGAAAGCTATCCAAAATCCTTTTATTTTCTGGTTTAGGACTTCTGGTTTAATGAAAAGTATCTAGGATTATTACAGCAAAAAATTATAGTGTTTGTATGTATGTCATCTAATACTGTATTTCTCTGTCGGTATGAAACTGCACATATTTTCATAAAATGTTGTGCACAGCACTTGCATTTCTTTTGTATTCAATTTCTATTTTCACAATGGAAAGAGAAGGTTGAAAATGTACCAATTCCCCTTTTTTCATGTTTTTCCAGCACATCTAGCTCTTTCCATGTCATTCACTGTTGTAGTCATCATGGTCACAACCATAATCAATCCTATGATTAATTTCTTCCTGAGCCAGTTGCAAATTCTGGACTTTGCTATATGCCTAGTATCATCATTGAATCTGCGTGCCTTTCCCAAAACTTGCAAGCTCTCAAATTTGTTTTCTGCTGACCCATGTCTTCTCCACTTATCAGCTGTTGTTGACCTCTTCCTTTGTTGTGTGAGAAGGGGGAGCTGATATTTAGAGGAGATAAAGGGACGTTATCATCTAAGAAGATGGGGTGGAGGTACTGTAAGTTATCAGGTATGAAAAATTTGACTCATCAGTCCTACCTCATAAGATACAAAATGCTCCTTAGTTGTTCGCCTTTTAGAACACCATTGTCAACATAAAATTTCTAATCAGATTTTCACTAAAATTAAATCTTCAGAACTTTACAGTACTAAATTGCTGACTACAAGCTGACACAAAGATTTATTCAAAATTTGAAACTGAGATATTTTTAAATTTGCATTTAAATCCAGTTTGCTGGTAATAAGGTATAATAATATATCAACTAAATATTATCAATAATCAATATACTTTTTAATTTAGTAATTAAATTGGTACTGCAATCTTTTTCAAAGAAACAGCTGCAACTTTATCCATATTCACTTCCATCACTGAAGTCCGCTTTAATTACCTGACCCATATTCCCAATCCCAGTTCCTTGTTTCAAACCAAGAGATGCCAAAACACTTTAAAATATAATTCACTATAAAAATACAAAGAAGCAAAAGAAACAAAACACAACTTCTTACCAAAAATGAAGAAGTGCAAGGAAGCAAGCATGGGCCAGTGGTTGGCAGGGGGATGGAGGAATAAAATAAAAGGCTCTGTCCAACTAACAGTGCTAGAACATGGGGAAAACTTATGTTCCCAATCAATTAATGTCCTCTCTTATTTGAGTCCAGTCTGGGCAGGAATAATCCAAGAAAGGAAGAAGGGGAAAATATTCAAAGAAATAAGGGGGGAAATAAGAAAAAATAATCCCAAGGAAGACACTGCCACAAGCAGGCTGCCTTCCAACAAAAAATAATTAAAAATTGTGGGATTTTAACTCTGGAAAATCAACCAACCAACCAACCAACCAACAACAACAATAATAACAATAATAATGGAAAACTAGGGAAGGATCCAAGACAGAAGCCCAAGAAGGTAGGAAAAACATACACACAAGCAAACGAACAAGCAATTCTTCACTGGGTTCCAAAGCCTTATAGATATTCCACCTTCCTCGTTCCCACTTTCTGACTAATATTCACAGCCCTCATTTGGTCGTACCATGTCTTAGCAATATGTCTGTGACATTGCTGGATTTGACATACAAAGGATGAAAAAAAGGTCCTGTACAAAGTTTGAAAAATAGGTTAAATGACGGAGGAAGACATGATAAGACAAGAAACTTCCATATACCAACATGAAACATCATTCATGTTTTAGAGGATTTGTTGTGACGATCAATGAAAGAAATCAAAGAAATCAAAGAAACAAAAAATGAAAAAACAGCCTCTCTCTTGTAAACAAAAAAGCTCTGGCCCTAGTTCGTACCACTGTTGGGAGTGGCACATAATTCTCTTAGTCAAGACACACTGATCAATTATCATAAAAATCTAATATTTTCAGTTATCCTATCCAGTTATTTATCCTATCCTATCCACTAATGAACCACAAGGGCCTGAAGAATTTCTCTTGGAAACCTCACATAACTCACAGTACTCTTATATGCAAAGTAACAAGCTTCAGTTATAAACACAATTGCACATTCTAGGCAACATCCTATAATTGCATATCATTTAAATATAGTTTTATGAATCCTCCACACAGGCCAAGAATCAAAGCCTTGTGAGTGGAAACTATGGTCAATGACCCAATCAACTATATGGAAGGGAAGGTAATCAGACAAAGTACACCATGTAATATAAGTAGTTTCTCATGCATATCTGAAAAATTATTCCAAACCCCTCCTAAAAGTTTAACTGTTTTCTTGAAACTTGGTAACATTTGTTCTTCATTTTATTTATTTATTTATTTATTTATTTATTTATTTATTTATTTATTTATTTATTTATTTATTTATTGGGCTTGTATCCCGCCCATCTTCCCAAAGGGAACTCTGGGCGGCTAACACTGATAAAACCAGAAACCAAGAAAACCAAGAAAAACAAAACATAAAACAGCAGAAAGGGCAAAAAGCAAGATGACGGCGGGCCCAGGCGCGAAGGGAAAAAAAAAACCCTAAGTAACAAGGTCTCCAAAGGCCTCTCGAAAAAAGAGGGTCTTCAAGGCCTTCTTAAAGGCCGGCAGGGACTCCAACAGGTGCAGCTCACTGGGGAGGTGATTCCAAAGTGAGGGGCCCACCACAGAGAAGGCGCGGTCCCGCGTACGCAATTTCCGCGCCTCTCTGGGTGTGGCCACTCTCAGTGAGCGCGCCTGCGCCAATCTCGAGGGTCTGGTCCCAGTTGATCTTTGGGAGATGCGCTCCGCCAGATACTCTGGTCCCAAGCTGTGGAGGGCTTTGAAAATCAAAACCAAGACCTTGAACCTGATCCGGAGGGCAACGGAAAGCCAATGCAGGCGAGCCAGGACTGGGGTGATGTGCTTGTATCTACGAGCACCCACCACCAGCCTAGCCGCCACATTTTGCACCCGCTGTAGCCTCCGGACCAGGGCCAAGGGCAACCCTACGTAGAGGGCATTGCAATAGTCAATCCTCGAGATCACCAGGGCCTGCACGACTGTCCTCAGGGAGGACTCATCAAGGTACTGGCGGATCTGGGCGATCCTGCGGAGGTGGAAAAAAGCGGCCCTGGAGACAGCCGTCACCTGGGATTCCAGGGAGAGGGCTGAATCCAGGACCACACCCAGATTCCTGGTCCTGTCTGTAGGCTGGAGGGAAACACCCCCCAGCATAGGGAGGGGGCCATTGTACCTGGACGAGAGCGCCCCGAAAACCAGAACCTCTGTCTTCTCCAGGTTAAGCTTGAGCCGATTATCTCTGGTCCATTCCAGAACGGCCTCCAGACACAGGTCGAGGGAGCGGACGGCCTTCACTGCAGACGACAAAAAGGAGAGATAGAGCTGCGTGTCATCAGCGTACTGATGACAGCGAACTCCAAATCTCCTGATGACCTCCCCCAGCAGCCTCATGTAAACATTGAACAGCATAGGAGAGATTGCCGACCCCTGGGGCACCCCACAAGGGAGGGTCCAAGGAGCCGACAAGGCATCACCCAGCTGAACCCGCTGAGTCTGATTGCAGAGGAAGGAACGGAGCCAGGCCAAGGCCTGGCCACCAATTCCTGCCTCCGCGAGCTGGACCAGTAGGTTACCGTGGTCAACGGTATCAAAGGCAGCTGAGAGATCAAGGAGGACCAACAGGGACGAACTCCCCCTGTCAGCCTCCCTGAGGAGGTCATCCTGCAGAGCGACCAGGGCAGTCTCGGTCCCACGAAGAGGTGTGAATCCAGACTGGAAGGGGTCCAGGATATGATTAACCTCCAGAAATGACTGAAGTCGGACAGCAGCCACCCTCTCAACTACCTTGCCCAGGAAGGGGACAATGGCGATCGGACGGTAGTTGGATAAATCGTCCGATGCCATGCCAGGTTTCTTAAGGGTGGGTTTCACCACGGTCTCCTTTAAACGAGAAGGACATGTGACCTTGATTTCTCTTGCTTAACAGAAATCTGCATTTGTCTGAATTACACAAATCTAGGGATGCTAATCTAGATTTTTCCTGAATCCAGTTGTCCCATAGCTACAATTTGGTTTCCTGTACTTCCACTTCCATGGGGGCATGGTGGCTCAGTGGATTAAGGCTCTGAAAACTGTCGGCTGCAAAGTCGGCAGCTCGGCAGTTCGAATCCCGGGTGCCACGCAGTGTAGCGAGCTCTCGCTGTTAACGCCAGCTCCTGCCGAACTAGCAGTTAGAAAGCATGTAAATGCAAGTAGATAAATAGGTACCACTGTAAAAAGCGGGTAGGTAAAACAGTGTTTCCTTATAGCCATACCAGCCACGTGGCCATGGACTTGCACAACACTGGTTCTTTGCCTTGAATACGGAGATGTGCATCGCCCCTAGAGTCGGACACAACTAGCATGCATGTGCGGGGAGAACCTTTACCTTTTTTACCTCCACTTACTAATGCAAGACCAATAAGCACTATTTGAAGGCAAAAACTTTTCCCATATCTGTCTTATAAAATTAGCTGAGGTGTTCGGCTTGTTATACAATTTAAGGCAATCACCTTTCACATCCTTCTTTTTAAAGGACAGAACATTTATCTGCTATTATTTAAAAAGTTATGGTGGTCAGGGATGTACTTTATGAGTTGCTTAGGTTTTTAGCTATTAGATACATTAGTACTCTTGTACATATTCCATAAAGGTTTAATTCAAAAATTAATAATCATTTGCAAAGGATATGCTAGAAAGTTTTAAACCTTTTTCTAACCACCTCATGCAGCTTTCAGCAATCTTGTTTTCACATTCTCAGAGAGTATCTCTCTGAGAATGCTACAGACTTTCCAGAGATTTTACTAAGTACTTGCAAATATGCTTTCACAACATAAAATGAACTAGCATATGTTTTAAATAAAAACAGAAACGCTTTCTTCCTCCTCCCTTAAGAGGCTACTTTGATGTCATCTGTTGCTATGGTAGCTATTTCACTGCACAAAATAACCTCCCCTTTTTCTAAGCTAAAGAAATAACAAAAACGTCAACTATTCAAACAGTGAATCAAATGGCAGAATAACTTTTAAAGATCTGGAACACAGATTGGCAAGCTATGTTAATGAATCAGTTCAGCCATTTATAATATATTGGACCACATTCTTACTCTTTTTATTGTTCATTTTAAAAAGGCCAGCACAAAAGCTGATCAAAATTTCCCATGATCACATATGATATATAGATTGAAGTAAACTTAAAGCAAACTTTGAAGGAAAATACAGTAACGTATACTAAATAATCACCATTATGTAGACTCTTTTTAGACCCTATGAAATTTATTTTATCTCCAGGTAGTATACCCTAAATTCAAAAACCAACTTCATCACTCATTATGAAACATGAACAAGAACAATAAAATCATGGAAACAGAAACATTACACCATACTGTATTAGATGGACTGAGTACTGTTTTTGTCAGTAAAGTAGTTTAAGAAAAATTGCTGATCATATAGGGAAATTAT
The DNA here is from genome assembly GCA_023846285.1 of Phrynocephalus versicolor. NCBI lineage: Eukaryota > Metazoa > Chordata > Lepidosauria > Squamata > Agamidae > Phrynocephalus > Phrynocephalus versicolor. The sequence goes on along the minus strand of JAHTLZ010000204.1, from coordinate 53,782,854 downwards.
TCTGGTTATCATATATTTATTTATTTGTTGGATTTTTATATTGCCCATCTGGCAGTCATGGTCACTCTGGGTGGTTTACAATGACCATTCAGATTACAGGGTGGATTGCTGTAATTGTGTAGTTTTTACTCCTGTCATTGGTATGAACAGTCATCTGACCATGTTCAACGAGCAGCCAGTTCTGAAATTTGGGGAACTAACACAGGCTTGCAATACATTACAGAGAAGTGCAGCTATATAAAAAGACTGTAAAAATCCTAAGATACCTGTGCAAGCCTGTTGTAAAAATTGTTAGGATAAAATTCAGTTTACAAAAACTGTAACAATGGCCAAAATTCTATTAGTTATGCCCACCCAGTCACATGAGTCACAGCTTTGACTCAATTTCCTTCCCCCTCCTAAAAATGCCGATATCAGCTTTTTAACTTGCAGCAATTCACTACTAAGATTTAGGTCATTATGCCAATGTAAAAATGTAATAGGATTGTGACCATTGTTTTTAATAGAAGAAACCCGCAACCTTTTGGCTGAGATCCTGAGATCCTCAGCTTCTGTGAAACTTTGAGATGGTGACGAAATGCCTAGAAGGTACTTTATTAGGCAATCAACAGTTTACTTCAAGCTTCTAAGGAAGCAGACTACAGTCCATGAAAGATTATGCCAATTAGAACATAACAGTCATAAAGATGCCATTAAGACTTTTTGTTGTTTTTGTTCCAAATGATTAACTGCCTATTCCTCTAATATGTTTTTACATTGTATTAACCCACTCTGCAGCATATTTTGAGAGCTTAAGGCAAGACACTACAAAATCAGAGCAGTAATATACCATGAGGTATGATGAGACAACTGCCTTGGAAGGCATGGCACTGGGTTCAACAAACTGCTGCTTTTCTTACCATTTCCTCTCTCTCTAGACCAGTGATGGTGAACCTGTTAGAGACCAAGTGCCCAAATTGCAATTCAAAACCCACTTTTTTTTTTGCAAAGTGCCAATGCAGCAATTTAACTTGAATACAGGTGGCTGTGAAGGGGCGATGTTGGGTGCCCTCACAAAGGGCTCCAAGTGCCACCTTTGGCACCTGTGCCATAGGTTCGCCAACACTGCACTAGACTATCTCAATGCCTCAAACTTGTCAGTCACCTCCTCCTCAATTCTGATGACTTTTTGCTTCTTTTCTTCAGCTCACTTAAGTTTCCTGCTCTGTAGAATCATTTCTGCAAAGAAGGTGGCCCAGCTAGGCAAGCAAAATGGAAGACTGGTGCAGTCGCCATAATAGATGGGAGAAGAGGTAGTAACAGTATATAAAAGAAATGTGGCTGTATAGATAGGGAGAGCAGGAGAACTTCTCTGACCTCAGATGTTGGAAGACTAGGTCATTCCTAAGCAGACCAAGAGTGAGGCTTCAGTGAAAAAAATAAACTGCAAAAAGTTTCTACATGAGTTTCTTTGTAATCCCAGAAAAGGCAACCATGAGCATCATCAATGTGAAAACTTTCTGATAAAAAAAACACTAAAAATCAGAAATATGAAGACATTATGGAGAGAAACGAACAAATCCTTCTTTTATATGCATAAACTGAGAATTATGTGCTACTCTTGGCTGTTATACAGCCTGGTGTATCTAAAGCTCGCCAAAATGTTACAGTAGTATGAAATAATGCAGTAAGTATCAGAAAATGAGTTGTTCATATAAACACATACACCATAAGGTTCTCTTTCAAGCAGGCAAACCAGAAAGTTCTGTGTCTGACTTCTCTACTTAAACAGGTAGGTTTATAGTTTCATGACTATATTCTACATGCCTAGATATGTCATTATAAAAGCCAGGAAAAAAAATACAACTTAAGCATACCTTTTGTGGCCACTCGGACGCAGTCAATTTTTGTTTCCTATGTCAGATAAAGAAAGAAAAGATCATTTGGCGGTGTATACATACATTAAGAAAACAACACATTGCTTCTTCTGAAGTGGCTCCTAAAATCTAAGGGAAGCACCAACCAATTTAACTCTGCTTTCCCTGCTATGGGCAACTGAAGGGAAATACACTTGGGCATGTAACATCAATACTTCACTTAACGTTAACCTAGAAGATCAGTGAGATGTTAGTAGACATGATACATGTATTTCCTTCTTGCCTCCTTTGACAACATGGTGACCTTGAGATATTTTCTATCCTTTACAATCAGCTACATACTTCTAAGCAACATGTTAGACAATGCAAGAAAGCAACAAAAATCAATGGCGCTTCACATTTCTGCACTGTCAGTGCACTGTAAAAGAAAGGCCATTATAGTATTTGGCAGAAAACATTTTCCTGCTGTCAAAGGAGACAGCCGCAGCTTATTGGCAGCTGATGGGCTCTGGGTAGGTCTGCCTAGAAAATGGGAAAACAACTCCAGAATCAGCTGGATAAAATGTGATCTGCAACAGAAGGACCTTTTACATACTTTTCACTTTGGCTCAGCCAACCCATTGCTCTTACACTGTTCTCAGAAGAAGAAAAAACAACAGACACATGTCTAAATCAGAGCTATTGAGAGAGAGAAAAATAAGCGTTGCAGCCGATGAAAACTAATGTAATAAGGTCAAGCAAGCCAATCAGACAGATACTATAACTGCAAAAATCATTTAATGGCAGCAGTGAAATTGAAAAGAGGCAGACTGACAATAATATTCTAAGAAATGGCTGCCTAAGCATTGCCAGTAGACGGATATATGTCATCCATGCCTTCTCCCTTCCCCACAACTGGAACTGGTCACTGTATGGTTATTCACAAGAAAATACAAAGACACCGTTTAGCTGGTGTGAGTTTTTTGGGGTGTTTGGCTGTGTTCTAAAAGTTTATCAACTTTACTTTCAACTGCACTTTAGGTATTTCATATCCAATACATTTATTTTATGCTCTGAGCGTGCTTTAAAGTCTAGATCCAAGCCCAGAAAACTTACCCCATTGGCTCTGCTGGCAGCTTGAAAATAAATGCTATAGCTTTTATGAGGGAGAAGAGGAGTGTTCCAGAAGCCACTATAGGTTCTGTTGTCTCCAATAGTAAAAGGTTGAGCCGCTTGAATGCTGTTGGCTGGAAATTCTGCCGCAAAATAATACTGAGAATTCAGAAGTGAAGCATTCTGGAAATGAATCGGCACAGGATAGCATTTCAGGATTTCAGTGGTTTTCTTGGTTCTACGTGGGCGCTCCTCTTCAACGACTATTTGGTAAACGCTAACGGATGGGACAGGGTGGTGAAAGAACAAGGAATGAAAGGGAGAAAATTCTGGGTTAATTTCAAGTACATGGAACACACCCATTTAGAAATCACATAAGCCATTTTTAAATTGTTCAGTTAATTTTGAAGTTATAGGTGTTCAGCTACATGCCCTTGCATACTTCACTTCTAAATATACATCAAGAGAATAACATTTACCATAACATTTAAAGATAATTTGCTAGATGAAAATGGGTAGAAATAATATTGCAATGAATAAATCTCTCCACAGTCACAGAAAATTTGTCCTGTATCCAAGTAGTCTTATTTCACTTATATTTTTAATCGTCTTAATTGACTTCAAAGTCTATTACGTGACTTCTGGATCGTTCAGTCAGATGGGGTAACCGGAATGTTGTTACATGCTAGTAGCTGAGTGTATGCATTATCACAAAAACAGAGCAATCACACCATAGTTTTAAAAGTTTAGCTACAGGTTATTTATCTTGTAACACATTTTTTGAAAACCACAATAATTTAGTTACAGAGAATATTTTAACATTCTTTTCACCATCAGGTTATTTGTTATTATTATGAAAAGGGACTCTTGCAGTATTACAATGCTCCAGATGACACTACCATTAACTCAAAAAGAGTTCATGGAAGAGAATGAATCACAATGAGGAAAAAACATTACTGGAACAGTAATGGCAGACATATGTAGCCTGCTGGAACAGTTTCCCCCTTGTCCATTGAGTTCCACATCACTCATTTTTCAATATTAGTAAAGTATACAAGTCATACACACCTCATCTTGACCAGTGGGTGCCTGAAGCCTATCATTGTTGGTCAGGGCAAAAGATAGAGCAGGCAATGGTGAGTGAAGTCAGGGGTATTCACACAGACAGGCACATGCTCCCATATTTGTATTCAGACACATACACATTCCCATAAATGTGCAAAGGCAGGCATTCACTTAGATACTCTCTCACCTCCACCTGATTCATTGACTCCACATCCCAGCTACATTTAGAAATGTTTGCACTTGCTGCTGCTTCCCTCTCTGCCTACTTGCAAAGCTGAACAGTTGACTGCTTTATCCACAGTTATTCCATCATTATAACCACCATGTTACACTTGTTCAACAAAGCAGTCCCTAAAGGAGAAGAAAAAATAGGCCTTCTCTCCCCCCACCCCACAAAAAAAGGAACAGCCCAGTAGTTCGGGGGAACAAACACAGAAGTAACTGCAATAAATGTAGAGAATTCTATGCACGTTTTACAGAATAATTGAGTTTGAAGGGGCTTATAAGACCACTCTCACTGTACTTCACTGTACTTCAGAAAGAAACCAGTGAAGAACCTAATGCAAGCCTAAAGAAATATAATATATATACTCTCCCTGCCCCCCCTTTACCAAAATGGAGATAATGAGAAAAGATTTGAAAGAAGAGAGAAAATACAAGAGAAGGCTTTCTACTAAAGCCCTGGCAGAAGATCTATAGCTGCTGAATGATAGTCACCTTCTGCTTCCCATAACACTCCAAGGTATAGCAACATCAAAATAAACACATGGACCTTGTATTGCAGTGTGACTTTTCCCAGATACTGGACTCAAAGATGCCAGCAGAAGAAGTAGAAAATGATCATTTCCTGTTCCTGTTTATGTTTCAAACACCTGGGGAGAGGAATCTTTAGGGCAATACCACACAAATGTCTTTTTAATCGGCGGGATACCTATATGGTAAAGCACTTTGGTCAACACCCAAACAAAATGGCAAATTAAAGCTTTTATGAAGTAAGGGGCAATTATAGTTTGCTTCTAAAGTGGCTCTAGAGACTTGGGACCCAATGGACTTGTAGGCTCCTTCTAACTGCATGATTCTACGATTCTAAAATGTGTCATGGTCTTATAAGCAGGAGGTCTAGAAATAGCCTGAGGTGAAGCATTGCCCCACTGGCTCTAAATCATTGGTTCTCAACCTTTAGTCCAAGATGTTATTGGACTAAAACTCCCATAAGCTTTCACCACTAGCTGTGCTGGCTGGGATTTCTGAGAAATCCAGACCCAAGGCTGGGGAGCGCTACCCTAAATGGTCATTCTCCTTGCATTCAGGTGGCTATAGGTAGGAATAAACATCTGAAGTCACTTTTGTTTATCTCATTACCTTGCACTACTGTTTTCATCACACTTTTCTAGTGCAAGCATTGGAAGTGCAACGACAGATCAGTGAGATCAGCTATCTTAGCCAGTGACTTCAGTCAACGGAAAAGCTTGTCCTGCTGACACATAGTTCAGGTCTTAATATACTGTATGGCAGTCAATATAGCCTGGTGATCAATATATGGAGGTCAATATAGCCTGTGCTATGATAGAGCACAGCTACCTACTACACAATCATTCACCACATAAGTTGATATTTGTATTAGTCAGGCTGATTACATTTTTATTCTGCTTTTTAGCTTAGGAAATCCCCCAAAGCAATCAGAACAACAAAAACAGGAGAATCACATTTTATTGCAACAGTACAGCTAGCAGTATTACAGCATGATGCTCAGTTTTTTTAAAAGGGTGTTTCCCTCTCCATCTCAACCTTTGCGCTAGAATTCTATAGAAAACGGAATGGAATACAGAAAGGGTTGCCAACATTGTGCTGTGTTCTCTATTATAACTAGAGTCTGGATATATGTACTTGATCTTTGCCTGGTGCACTTTTTAATATTTAACCCCTGAATAAAACAGTTTGCTGTTTGTCCCCATTATGCAGCACAGAGCAAGGTGCTATGCTGAGACCTAATCAGGGATTGGAGAAATCAGTCCCCTGAAGAGGCACAGCCCTGACCTCTCCAGAGGCTTTTGCTTCTGTGTGGGCTTGACAGGAGAGCAAGAAGCTCCCTTTTTCTATGGCTCTTCTACAGTGTGCATGTGAGAAGGGCCCTCCCTTTTTCATAGGAATCATCAAATTGTATGGGGAAAGTAACAGTGGAGGGGCCAGGGTTAGCCACACCACTCTACACATGTTCAGAGAACTGAGAAATGTAATGTCCAAACAAGGCCCTTATTTCTCAGAAAATTATCTGCCTTTAACTATTTCAGGTAAAAAGGGGAAAAATGCATACTCCTTAATGAGGAAAATAACACACTCTAACCCCGCCAAGCATATGGGTTATTTTCATGATCTGACGGATGCCTGATATTAATCCTCCAAACAGCACCCACTTTTAACAGCCCATATTTGCCGTCCTTTCACATGCAAGACAAGATTTGTCTCTTGAAACAGGCTTTCCCTTGGTGGCTGTCTGTCTAAGACAGGGCTGTCCAAACTTTTTGCAAGGAGGGCCAGATTTGGTGAGGTGAAAATGTGTGTGGGCCAACCATTCAGCCTGAAGGGCGGGAAAAAGGATGTGGCCCACATGCATCTGCAACAGCCACAAATGCTCCGATTTCAAGGCACCCAAAGGTCCAGCGGCTTTTGCATGGCCCGAATCGGCCCACATGCACCCAAGATGCACCGCTGCTCACATAAGATGCCCTCCCTCACAAAAAGGTGGGGAGGACACTGCCGCAATGGAGCCAGGGGTGGTTAGGTAGGGCAGGTAGCTGAGGGGATGGACATAGGCAGGGAGGGCAGGCAAACCATTAAACTGCAAGCTGACATCTCTAGCCAACACAAGGAGGGGCCGGCTGGCAGGAATTAGTGAATGAGCCAGCAGGGAGAAGAGGCAGAGGGCCACTCAAAATTTTAAAATGGGCCGCATTTGGCCCCCCGGGCCGGACTTTGGACATGCCTGGTCTAAGAGGTGCTATAAAATGGGACGGTGTGTTCCTTTTAATTCTATTTTAGCAATCCTTTTATCTATTTTTAAAATGTTTATACTATTAGTTTTTAGCATTCAAATAACTTGCTGTTTTTCTTTCAATGTTGTCATTTTTAATTAGAGAGAAGGGTGGTATAAAATATGTTCTGTTAGTCAATAAACAGCTGTTTGAAATATTAGAAGTAGACTTTAGGGCTTTTATTCTGATCATGCTTGATTATCCTGCAAACAGAACATCATGAACACTGTGCTCTAAATACCTAAACCCATCCTCATACTTATTAAAGAGAGAACCAAGTTGACTAGGGCAATTTCACATCCAAAATATCTTTTCATCTTTAAAAGACAAATGAGATTTGTGAGCAATCAGACCTCCAATCTATTTGCTCCTTAATAATTTAAGCACCAAAAGGTCACAAAGATCTTTACTGCTCCCCTTTATCAAAGTCCTAGTGCTAATGAAAAATAGCTAAGTTCTGTCTACTGCCCCATTTCTACACAGGACTGTCTATGATGTAAATTAACACACTATAAAAACCTGGGTCAACTGAAACCTGACAGCACATTATGAGTTATGTGTTTTAAATTTGTATAAATGGGATCATCTGGCTAATGAATTTTATAAGACTATTTGAATTACAGCTATAACATGAAATCCCTTTTTAAATCTTTTAGTTGAAAATGCTTTTTGGCAATATATAATAGGAGACTATAGCAAAGGTGAGAAAGAAGTCTTTAGATTCCAGCATGATAACGTCAGCAATGACCAAATGAGATCTTTATATACTTCCAGTGAGTTGATAATATGGTGTTTGTCTAAGTTGCATTTTGTCTTTTCTTAGTCTTGCATTTGTTCTTCAACTGAAGAAAATAACTAATTCCCATATTCTAACCCAGAATGTCAGTATATGCTCAACAAAATTAAACTCTGTCGTGATACACAACTGCAGTTCATAAATAATATATATTATGCACTTTTGTTATATTTAGTTTCGCTTTATTGTTTGTTCTCATTGCACTAACAGCAGCACTATTTTTTCTATTTCCTGAATACAGTGAGATACAGACTCACCAACAAATACTGTAGTAGACTAGTCCATCTTTAATTTGCTACAACACTCTCTGAGCAAAATCTGATGGGCTTTTTTCTTCTTGGCCTGTGGAAATGAGTGGGAATAGTGCTATCTACAGTAATACAGCATTCATTTTACTGGGGCTTACGAAGGGCCATATATTGTATGAACTAAATCCAACTGTCAGTCCCAAATGAAGTATGACTTTTGAAGCAATGGCACCTATATGTTAGTGTTGTAACATATCTTGTCCTTTCAGTGGATAAACACTATTTGGAAAGAAAAATTGCATCCAGCTCTTTTTGTTACCCCTGCCACCACAACCATCCATTCCAATCCATTCACCTCAGCACGAACATCTGTCACATTTTTGTGGACTCTTACCCATAGTTCTGCATTATCCATGAAAAGGTGACCAGCCTGATAAAGTGGGATTTTATCCATGAAAATGTACACACAGTTTGATTTTTTTTAGTGGTTCAATAAAGGTATCATTCTCTTGCATTTGTGTCACCCATTCCAATTATTTCTGAATTTTTTTTCTAAATATGACAGTCTCACTAGCCAGAAAGAGTCTGGGACATGAAAAATTCTTTCTGCTATCTACCTGTGAGAGACTTTGATTCACTGAAAACTGACCATGTTAATCTGTTGTGTCACATTTGGAACTGAGCTACCAATTTTCAGTTCTGAGAAAAGGGTGAAGAGGTGCAATGAAAATGGCATAAATATTTTTAAAAGTCTTGAGATAAAGTATTCTCTATTCAAAATGTTTCAGTGTCACAAGGCAAGTGTACTTGGGTTGCATGTTTGTTAAAAAGTTGCCTTTGGATTCTATATTCTGGTGAATTAATGTTTGCACGTTAAATAAAAAGAAAAAAAATAGATGTATTTATAAATTAGTTTCCACAAATTCTAATGAATATCTTAAATACTTAATAGGACTGTAACTCTTACAATAAGCCCAGTGGGAATAACAATTAAAAAAGCTGAGTTCAACTGAGTTCAGCATATCTATCATGCAGTCTAGATACTTTCTGCTTTGACCAGGAGGATCTCCTTCCAACTTTGGACAGAAATGTCTCCCACGAATGCGATTGGTAATATTAAATCATAAGCTGTTTGAGATGTATCAGCATGGGCATATACATAGTGAAAGGATTTACACTACCACTGTGCTATTAAATGGCACGTCTGCACGAAACAGTTGGTTAAATATTAATAAAGTAAGAAATAAAAAATATACATACTATACCAATATCTTACTGAAAATTAAACTATGCATTCAAATTCTCTTTTACTCTTTGTTTGTTATCTTTTTAACCCACCCATCCAGTGCCTAGGCACAACTCTTTTGGGGTAACAACGGTTAAAAACACAAGTGCCTATTCCACCCACAAAGATATAAAGAGAAGGAGACAATACTAATAACCAAGGATATCAAATAAGAAAGAAACCTGGATGGCAAATCAAAATCAATAATAAATTCATGGGTCCACAGGGGTGTCAAAGGGGTAAGGTATGTCTAAAGGTCTCTTCAATAGTATGATTTTAACCCATTTCCTGAAGGCCAGGAGGGAAGGAATCTGGTGCATATCTGTGGGGAAAGCATTCCACAGAGTTACAGCCACCACTGAGAAGTCCTACAGGGAGTCAATGCAGATGTGCCAGGACTGGAGAGATGTGGACCTGGTTGCTGCATTTTGCGCCAGCTTAATCTTCCATATCGCCTTCAAAGACTGCCCACATACAGTGTGCTAAACCTTAATTGATATGTTTTGAGTTATGTGTTCCATTCCCATCTAAACACACAAAAAGATTAGTTTGTTTAGGTATTTTAGGTTGCTTCATGACACTGAAAACACTAAAATGTCTTTGTCTATTCTAAAATCTTCCACAGTACGACCCAGATTCCAAATACTACATTTTAAAATTGATGGAGAGAACTGGGAAAGCTCCACAGCAGGCAGCTCCTGGGGCTTCAATATGGTGAATATCTTTGCTAGTTACTGCTGGTTTAAGATGTAACTGTGCAAAGGTCTATATACTCTTCAAATGCATCCCTGTTACAGCCATCATTTAAGGCTCCTTTCTTTATCTTCCTGTAACATATTTACCAGCAACTGGAAGCTGATGTTCTTCATTCAATCTCAGGGGACTATAAATCTCTGAAGCAGGCCATACACAGGCAAGTAAGCCAAAAGTATTATCCTTCCCCAGTTTACTTCAGAAAGACTCGACAAATAAACCGACTAAGAAATGCCCGTGTAGCTTTAGAGGAGGACAAAATAAAAGATGGATTAATTTCTGTCTCTAGAGATAAATGTCCAATACAAACTCACCAGCTTCGTCGATAAGATTTATTTTCACAGTTTCAGACCAGAAAAGTGTGGGACTATCTAGTTTTGGGTGGTGTTGGTGGTTTTGCTTGCTTTTTTGTTTGTTTTTTTAAACCATGAAATCTTTAAGCTTCTTTGTGGCTGCCCAACCATTTCACATAAATATTTTCAAAGATTTAAAAAGTCGCTATTTACAAAAGGGATTTTCTTCTAAAAAGAGATCCAAGCAAATCCTTTCCTTAGTATCCTTTTGCACACAGACATTGAAATCCCTATGGGTCTTCCATAAAGGAGAGCTGTACCATCAGTGGAAGGTGAAGACATTTCCCCCTCTGCATGTCACCAGAAGGGCATTTACAATGAGAGTGAGACCAATTATTCACCTCCTCAGGGAGAGGAAAATGCTTGTTTATTTATATGATATCTTGATTTAAGCAGAACCTAGGGAGCTTCAAAGGCTGCATATGTTTGCTACAGCATTTTTCTTCTGAATACTAAATTTTAGTTAAACAGAATGAAATTCTACATCAATGGCTCACTCTAATGTGTACAATAAACAGTCATACAATGCCCCATGATTTTATTTACAGCCTAGTAGAAAACTACAATCCTTTATTTAAAAGAAAAGCAGTTTATATCATCTTTCTGAAAATGGAACAGGAATCATGTCACAGGCAAATGTCAACTCACGGAAACTGGAGAAACCCTCAGATGAAATCCACTAATAACTTCTGAAAAAGACCTGACACCTGTTACTTGTATGACATCATTGTTCTGTTACAGGAATTTAATTTATGATTCTCAAGATATCCTCCCAGCATGATGGAATGTGGACTTCAGCCTACTTTTCACTGAGATTTTACAAATGTGCCCGGTCTGAATCACTGCAGGTGGGAAGATTCAGGATTGAATGTCCCTCCACACAATTAAAAAAAATTCTCAAAAACAAGAGTTAGAGCCATATGGTAGGGAGAAAGAATCTAGCTCAGTCTTCTCCACAGTATACACTTTTTAAAAAATACTTGTGCCTTTTTAAAAAATAGATCAGATATTCCATCCATGGGAATTCTACCATTAATAGGAATTTGAGGGACTTACTGCCACAAAACTAGCCCAAGACAATTAAGGGGTGAATGAACAAGTTCGTAATTTGATAAATATAGAAAATGGGCTTGTCAATATTTCCAGAGGAATGCCTTTTTTGTGTCAAGGCTCATCCTGATTGACCTTTGACCTGCTGTTTGGTGCATAGCGCAGGTGGACTGTTTTACTCTTATCCTGATATTCACAGATTATATTAAATATTATTTACAACTAAGGTTTATTGGAAACATTTAACTCAAGTAATGAAATTTGTGCAATGTATATATAACTTCAGGCAGCATTTGTACCAATTCTTAGGTGTACTATATATTAAAGTTGAAAGTGGGCAGCACCAGCTGTTCAAATCAACAACAACATCACAAAAATTAAACTAAATTAAATTACATTAAAAGATATTAAAAAGAATAAAAATGAATTAAGCATTAAAAAAAAAAGATCGTGACAAATGTCATATCACTCTTCCCCCTCAGGCAACCTATTTAGACTGCGCCAGCCCATACCAAAAGGGCCAGGACAGTTGCATCCTCAGTTATCTTAACAAAACATTTTCCCATTGTTGATAAAATCCATTTCAGTGTAGTTGCAACCACATTTATTCAGACTTAAGTAGTACAATACTAAATGAAAATTATTGCTAGATAAGGGAGCACAGAATTGCGACATTCAGTGATATTTTCAAAGACCATGCTTGTTAATATTCAAAATTGTAAACACTGTAGAGCCAATAGAGGTCAACACAGACAATATATTTGGCACATTTTTTGAAGGGCTGTTTCCTCAAATGATGAAAGGTGTCAGCTTATCATAACAGTAATTATGAGCATTTCCACTGAAGTTTACTTTGACCCTTCAATAGATGACTATGATTTTGGTTTTTTAAAAACTGTTAGATAACTTTCATTGGGCTTTTAAAAAATCAAACAAACTTATTTTAAGATAATATTTTGCAAAGAATTTTTTTGCTTTGAACATAGTGATGGAAAACAGATGTTATACTGTCACTGTAATAATTTTCATCACTGGTTATGCTGACCAGGGCAAATTCAAGTTCAGCAACACCAGGAGGAATTTAAAAGGAGACCACTCTTTTGAAATACTGCACTGGCTGAAATTCTGATGAGCATATTAGAGTAGGCCTAATGAATCAGTGGGGATTTGGTGAGTCAACTCATTTATAAATTCAAGTAATTCAAATGGACCTACTCTAGTTGTAATTGACCTACTCTAATTGTAAGTTGCAACTAGAAATCCTATTGCTTAGTTTAGTAAGTTACACTAGAGCAGACCCATATGCTGAGTCAACTTCTCTTTGAAGTACTCTGATTTCAATCACTGCACATCAAAGAGAAATTGACTCAGCAAATCCCATGGGTCTGCTCTAATGTCACTTACTAAACTAACCAACAGGCTTCCAATCCTATTTGCTAGGATACAATATGTCAAGGTCCAAATAAAGGTCACACTAGTCAACTGGACAGTGTTGAATCTGGATTTTGGTGGACCTTTACTTGTCAAAAAGGACACTCTGGACTTTCAATACACACATGAGTGAAACTAAGTCCTGCTTAACATAGTAAGGCTCAGGTCTGGGTAAACATGGAGATTTACTATCATTCACAATCCACTAACCTAGGTTTCCTCTTGTAAAAAATTAATGAAATGACTCTAAGAATTGCTTTCAATATTATACTGATCAGTACTGTACTACAAAACACTATAAGTGAATGAATGATCTCCAAATTGTCCTATCCTCCACAGCCTTGCTAAGATCATTCAAACTCCAGGCTCTAGTTTCCCATGATTTAATCCAACAGCAGGACACATTTAGAATGAAATGCCTTTTGATATATATACAAGCCAACAGCTTGAAACATAAGCAAAGCACTTATTATTTGTACTAAAGTTTGTCAGACATTACTGGTCTTTACAGCTTGTATCACTTTGAAAAGTGTGGAGAGTCCGTAGAACAAAAGACATGTGGCCTAACCAGGTTTGTTCATAAAATGCAATAATAACAGGGAGACAGGCAGCTGTTTCTTGGGAGGGTCATATGCACCATAGACTAGATATCACAATTAGATTTTCAATGATGAATATTCCGTTTTTGTAACTTTAATTTCTTCTGGTCTGGCTGTGATCTAGATAAGATCAGTCCTAAATTGCTTTGGAATAATAGCTGGAAACTAAAACTGCACTTTGTGTTCTCTCTCAACCACAACTCATTATAAGAAAGTAGCTTGGCATCAGTAAGTCACTAGCATGATTTAAAAAAAAACCCACTATACGTGGCTCAATACCCTGCTGCTAGGCTATTTAGTGATAAAATCTGATATAATAAAATATTAATTACAGCTGAAAGGTTGGGTGAAAAATATGAACTCAATTACAGCCCCATATTGTGAACAAAGGGCAGGGTGAGAAAAATCTGTTAGTTATGGACATTTGGGATAATAAAGTAACAGCCAGAACATTAGAATGAGTTGGAAAGTTCTTTTAAAGGCCACCTGTTATTAATCTTTACATCAGGCATGGAGTTCCAAGTGAGAAAGCCTCAGTGGATGCTCTTTTCTGTTCACCTTCACCCCACCTTTTAAGCAATTTAAATATATTACATTGTATTATAAGACTTTTCCTTCAACATAATGCAACAGGCATTTTGGTGGGGGGGGCAGATTTTTCATTGTAGGCATTCTGTTCCTTTCATGATATATTTTATGAATATATTTATACAACATTATCACTTACCCATACTTAGTTTGGAATAGTACTGTTTAAGTTTGTTTCCCAGACAATTTTAGACCCTAAACCTCTGGTAAATTCTTTGTCTATAATACATTTATATATTATTGAAGTTAACCCCTTGTTTATATTCTTATCTTTTTCTATACAACATTTTCAAACTCTGTTAAGTGTCTATTGTGGCCCTGAGTTTGCTATAATTTCACTGCAAAAATTCTTATCTGTTTTAATTGTAGCCAATTAGTTTAATTCCTCTTGTTCTCAGTTTTAATTGACTGATTGTTATTGGCTTCCCTGATTCAAATAAATCTCTAATTCTAATTCAAATAAATCTCTAATTCTATAGAGTCCAATCTCAGTCCAGTACCTAAATTGTTCAATTTTATCTTGAGATTTCAAGTTAGGGTGTTACAAGATGGGACTGAGGGGGGTGATATGGAAGGAGTTAAGATTCCTATATGCTTCTGCCATATTCTTAATGTTTCAACAATTATATAAATTCTGAGTTTGGTCACTCTTCTTAAGTCGCTTTGTTGTAAAAGTATATTCATTCATTATACTTATCTCTCCCTCTCCTTCCATCTTAACTCAATCAGGTGCATTCTTCATCCGTATAAATTTGGACATTAGAGTGATTTGAACAGCTTCATAATATTTTAATAATTGTGGTCACTCCTTCATACTGTTGGCATAATTTAGAGTGAATTGGTGGCATGTAAGAATAGCTTAATGTACCAATGCAAATGGAAATAATTTTGTATTACTGGGCCATAAATTTAGCTTTGATACATAAACAGCTGAAAGGAAATGATAATAATCAATGGATGAAATCTTGTTCCATAGAGTATCAAGTCACAACTCAAGCAGGCCCAAGGAATCAGTGAGGATTGCATAAGTCAGATCCTCCATAAGTTTTGCAGATCCAATGAGCACATTCAGTTTTTTACAGTGGGAAACAGGTTTAAGTCAAGGTGTGCAAACATTGAAAGTATGTTTCTACCACCAATGTATGATTTTTGAAACTCTTGGAGCCTTTCTGAAACTTCCACAAGCAAGTAGTTTCTAAATTTGAAGAACTTCTCATGAGGAAGATATTTTCTTGCGAGATCTCTTGTCACTGGTATGTTATCCTGGCAAAGAATGTCTTGGTTACTAGCATAGTGAATGCCACACTCAATATAGTAAAATGTCTTTTAAGGATTGTTTCCATCTTTTTATTCAAAAGATCTCCCAAACTATGCTCTCCGCAAATAGGAAATGTTAGGATTCATGTTACCCAAGTAAAGAAGCTTAATTTCTCCTGACTTCCAAAATCTGTCATAGGAATCTGGAAAGAAGATTGTGATTAGTTTGATCAGTCCCCCTGACAGCATTGTTTTGAAAGTGGTGCGGGTATGTACTAGTTAATTGTAGGGCATGATATGCCTTAGCCAAAAGGGTGAAGAAAACAGCTGGGGGGAAGTTCCGGTTCAGAAAAAAATATACTTCCCAATCTGCTTCTGTGAGTTTCATTCCATTCCACCCTCTTTTGAAAATGAAGCTTCCATCTAGCTAAACCAGAAAAGAACAAATATGCCTAATCTAGATTTTACCTAATTTATTTCTTCTCTTTCCAAAGATGTAATATCCATAGGATCTTGCCCTAACCATGGGTAAAATGCAGTCAACTCGTAACAGTATTAACTTTTGAGGTAAGGAGGGAGGGCTGAGCTGAAATAAGGTTCAGGTGCAAAATTTTAAATTACACCACTTTTCTAGATTTAGAAGAGGTGGTTGTGTTAGTCTGGGCAAGCATGTCAGGCAAATCCAAAATGAAAGTGGAAAAAAAAATGAAAGACACAAAAAGATGTAGCAGCTCATAGACTAACTGCTACATTAGTCTGAAGAAGTAGACTCTTCCACCAAAGTTCGTATTAAAATATAGCAGTTAGTCTTTAAGGTGCCACATGTTTTTGTTGTCTTTTTTCTATTTGTGTTTTATTTTTGCCTGATATACTTAATTTCTATAATTTGACATGGTCCTGAAAGGAAGGGCAAGTCTCCAGTATGAATGTTATATAGCACAATTTAGAAACTAATGTCCTCCCAAGAGTTCTGAACTACAACTTCCATAGTTCTTTGTCCTTAGCCACAGTGTCTGGGGATGACAGTTTTAGGTTCAGACACATAGAGTTTTCCATCCCTTGTATACAGAGGTATGCACAGACAATGCTCAAGTCACACATGCTGCATGTAGAGATATAAAGTCAACATTTGGGAAGAAGTGGGATTATAGAAATCTCTACAGCTAAGATTTATAAGCTAGTGGCTCACATGTTGAGTGTTGGATAGCTGATACAAATATGTGGCAGGCTTCAAACATTTGAAAAATTTAGCTCAATGTAGTATCTGAATCTTCACAACCTTTGATGGAATTACTGCAGCTAAGAGTGATCTTGTTCAGAATGAGCTATTGATTTCTTACAAAACAGTTGTCTTACACACTCTGTTCAAGTTAGGGAGCTATTATCTTGTCCATGGTAGCAATCTGTAATGAAAAGACAACACACAGATTTGAATTTTCAAGCCTTTAGGGTTATTTTGAATTATGCCCTAGGCTTCAACAAAAGTGTTCATACATAACAAAAGTTATGTATGACATAATAGCAACAAATTTGGGTTGCAGAAATAAAGCATCTTTTCCTAAGTTTATATACATGTGATTTGTATCTATGGAGAGTTAATTTCAATGATTTTTAATCTTCTTCATATCTTGGCTAAATTTTCTTTTCAAAAGAACGCCAAAAACTATTGAGGGTATAAATAGAAGCAAAACAAAGCTCTATGTTAATTGTTGAAATCTCAAGTGTTCTGGTTGCCAAGATCATTTGTTTAAGAGGTAACCCTGAGCTTCAGAGAAATAGCAGTTATCCCAAAGAGCAAAGAAAAAATAATCAAACAATACAATGAAGAAATCCCTAATAGAGCAGAGGACATTAAAACCAGTCCATGTGCTTCCATACATTTTTTGCAAGAAGCTTCTTTTTGGTGCAAATAAGGCCAGAGTGACATTAATTTTTCTAACACAATTATTGGCATCATCACTATTTCTTCAGTGTCAGAATGATTTTAACTCATAACACTCATAATACTGCCTTGGGGAGGATAGGGGGTGGGCACTGGGGTATGTTTTTAAAATACTGGCTGAAAAAAAATCATTGGAAAGAACACATTGGTCTAATGATGATTACACAACCCCTTGAATTAATACAGGAGAAACTAAGAACTTCAACTTCATCATGGGGTAAGGTAACACTATGAATCTGCACCAGCAGATAAACTGAAAATATGGAAATATAAACTGTATATGGTTTAAAATGAATATGATTTCCCCCTACAAATATGCTCATGTTGCATTATAGTGGTATTCTTTAAAATAGTCCTTATGTTCCAAGTCTGTATTTTTCTACAAAGCTCAAAAGCCTTCTTTGTGTAGCAGAATTCTCTTTAGTAAGATTATAAACAGAATTTCATCCAATTCACCCTCATTTTAACCAGGCTGAGCTCTAAAAATTTTGCCAGTGCCTAGAATAGTTACTTTTTATAACTACAACTCCTCAAAAGCTTGTGAATATCATTTTAAATATATTATGAGTATTTGATACAATATTCATAAAAGTTATATACTTTTTCCAAAAAGTCATTACAACACAGCCAACAAAAAGTGTTCAATCTAATCCCTCTGAAATTCAAGGACAAATTCTATTGCTTAACAAAAACGAATTATAACATTTTTAATGTAAGCAATTACTACATTGCTCCCCATTAAACAGTCTTCTGTAGATTCAGTTACAGAAGGTACGAAAATAATGTATGTATGTATTTATTAATTAGATATTTATACCAAACCATCTAACCTGAAACCTGCTCTATTGTTATGCTGCCCTGTTGCTCCCAACTTATGGAGACCCCATTAATGAACACTTTCCAAAATGCCGTGTCCTGGAACTGAGCCACACAGACTGCAATGTCCTCTATAAGGTGTGTGCCCAAGCAGGCACAGACATCTCCCCCACCCCGTCTTTGTGCAGACTTTTCCTCCCCTCCACACCCATCACAACCATTTTTGTTCTGGTTGTGACAGAACTAGTGCAGGAGTAGGAGATATGTGTGTGTGTGTGTGTGTGTGTGTGTGTGTGTGTGTAATTTTACTACTCTAGGCAGCAGCTATCTGATCCTGTTCAAGTCCAAGCCTGTGATTTTAAACTGCTCATCAAAAGAAGGGAGTTAGAAGTTCATGTTAAAGGGTATAGTTACCCATCTCTGCCACTTCCTACTCTGCTACACGATGTCTGTTACCATCTAGAATGCACTCCTGTTATTTATACAGTATCTGTGTTTGACATCTATCATTTAGAACCTCTCTTTCCATATACCCCAACTGAGTGGCTGCCGAAATTGCCATTTACTCATTAGTGAACAATAGCATTCAACTGGATAGCCACTCTTGCACTGTCCAAAAGCACAGTTTAGTCGTAGGAACAGTTAGGTACTATTTTTTGTTTCTTAAGACAGGAAATTTCTGCAAATGGGTGATTTGTGTCAACATGTAGTCTTCTACAGTCGTACCTGCACTGATGACAGAAACTGGTCATGACTTTCAAGGGACAGACACCTGTTGACTCAAAATAGCCACAACTCTGCCAGAAACACAGAAGACACAAAGCATGACCACATTTGTTCTCTACTAAAAATCTTTCTATAATACCAGGTTATATAACAGCCAATGTTTTCTTGATCTCAAGGCTACTTTGACCATAATGTAATTCAGGCTGAAAATATTAGATAGTTTTTGCTTCTTCCACCTTTTTTTAAACAATCAAGTTCAATCTCTAATGTAGAATTTTGCAATTTTGCTAAAAGTTTTGTAAGAGACGTGGAACAAACATTTCACCAAGATGCACTGGACAAATTAAATAGGTACAGGTATTCTTTACAGGTGCTGAAACGGCCTCCAAGAAAAAAGGTGACAATTCCAATGCAATACTAACATGGCTAAGTACAGAGGCATTCAAAACATGACTTTAAAATGAAATGGATATAAAACTAGTGTAAGCTAAGCAAAAATAGATTTGGGCAAGGCACCATCCACCATCCAGGACTAATGGCAGTCAGGTCCAGAAGGATTAACTTTTAGATGTACTGAACTTCTGTACTGATTGATCTCATTCTATAATTTGAATCAAAAATTGGTGTTTGTATGTTCTTTACTTCTTGACAAATTTTCTCTCCAAGCAATGTGAAGTTTAGAAATCCTATGGTGTAAAGCATCAATAAACAAAAAACAAAAAAACAACCATAAAGGAAAACACATAGTGAAAACACCTGGGGCCTTAACATGCAGTGAACAAGCAATCAATACAGTAAAAAAAAATACATGTGAAGTTGCAGCTGCATAAAATTCAAATTATCTGACCCTTTCAGGAAACCCTATGGTTTAAATCAATGGAAATAGAATTCCATCTATAGGCTTCACAAGTATTTCAATTATTATGTTAGGAAAGCCCTCATTTCAGTTATATTCTAGGAACAAATCCCAAATGCATAGACTGTGAAGTATTGTCTGAATGTATTAATAACAAAATGCCCACAAATTCTAAGTAACTTACCACAATTTATGAGAAACCATAAACTGGGCAGTCTCCACATCTCTACATTTAAAAAGCATATCAGCTCTATTTCTGAGTAGGAGGAGTGGACATGGGCACAGTGTATCTGACCCTAATATATTGCTGTTTTCATCACCACATACGAGTGTGACTGTTTGTAGCATACAGTCTCCTCTCTCTGCTGAAGTTTAGAACCCTGATTTTCTATGATTCTACATCACTATAAATGAGGAGGCTCTCTTGTAAGAATAACATGCAATGAGAACAGGGATGGAGCTAGCACTTTTGTATTTCCGTCCTCTCTTGTCAAAAGTACAGCCTACAGTAGTGTGTAATAGGGCTCATGATTCCATGCTATTTAGCTATATTAATGTACAGTATACTGCAAGAATTAACCAATTATTGAAAAATTAAACCTCCAGTTTATGCAGGATTTTGTGCTTCTGTATCCAAGCTTCAAAATCCTATTGTGCTCAATACCATTCACAAAATTACACCAAGCGAGGGAAAATTCCAGAAACAGACTTATTTTTTTCCCATCAATTAACTGCTGATCAGCCAAACACAAAGTAATTATCTTTCTGATATATGTGAATGCTAATGAGCACGAAAAGGTATCTTATAAACCCTGTTGCCATTAGAGCTGTCAATATTCAAACTGCCCTTTGCTATGTAAAGCTTGGCTTTGTTTTTCCTGCTGGCAACACTGGCATGGCATTGTGCAATCATATTGGCTCACTTCCTGGCATTTTGAAGCGTGGACGCATAAGCAAAATACCCCACTCTGTTCATGAAATGGGTGTGTGTGTTTGTTTGTTCATTTGTTTGGTTTTGAGAACTACATTTCCTAACTTTTAAAACATAAGTCTAAGTATACATAAACTACCACACAAATCCCAACACAAACGTCCCTCACATAGAATTACTCTGTGCTCAAGAAAAAACTCAGAAGGTGAACATGTGATCTGTACTAGGATTGCTGGAAAAGAACAGAAGCAAGAAGAGATGGTATATGGCTGTAGTCGCTCTGTGTGAAAATATTTTAAGGGGCTCTTTTAGACTTAATGAAATAGTGAAGCAAAAGTGTGAGTAAATGCAACACATATGGTGAAGAAACATACACACCCTTTAATCTCTTGGTCAAGCTAATGTTGCCATGCCTACTCCACAGACTGCAGACTAGAAAGCTATCTTCCCATTTTGAACCCTTTCGTTAAGTTAGGCAACCTGAGGTAGAAAAGCTAAAGTGGACCAAAAGCTCTACAAAATTTGTCCCCCTGCCTTTTGAAATTAAAAATAAAGAGAGAGCTGGTTTGTCACCAGAAACCAAGGTAAAAATTATCAGACAGTGAAGAAAGAGAGGGACAAAAATCAACTCATTTGAAATGTGGTGTATGAGAACTTAAAAGATACCGCAACCAGCCAGAAAGGCTGTAAAGTGGCTGCTCAATCAAATCAAGCCTGAAATACTTCTGTAAATTCATCTTCATTTAAACAGCTCCTTCCACTAAACATTGCCTTTTTTAATGTGTTGGAAGCGTAATTGTAATAGAGTGAAACTAAATCTGGTTAGAATGATTAAAAAATAATAATCTTATTTTATATTTTCCTCTAGATTTAAAGATGGAGAAAGAAAAAAGGTGGAAAAGTGGTAAACAAGCAAGCCTAGGCAGTAGCGTGCTAAAATGTGTGCTTACCTTTCCCCTTCCCCTTTTCTCTCTGTATCCATCAGAGGAATTAAAGATTTTTATGTGACAGAGCTGATGTGTTGATCAATAAAACGACAACAATCATTTACACTGAAATGTTTAGTGCAGTTCTAAGGATCTGCATTAACCATGCTAGGTGGTTACAGTAGAATCGATAGACTGCCACCGCACTTAGTGAAGTGCATAAATAAAGTACAGCTACATTTTTCTGCCCAACCACGAATACAGATTAAGGAAGCCAGTTACTCAGGAATTCTCCCATTCAGAGTCCCTTACCATGGACATAAGTATGGTGTCCTACACACAATTTCCATTATGGGTTGAAAAATAGTAGGTGGTAAACAATTTTAGCATAAAAATCATCAAAGTAGGAGATGATTGAGAACCCCCTCTTCCGATTCCTGTACCAATCTTCTGCTCTAGGTCACAGGTTTTTGACATGTATTTTGTTGAACAAAAGAAGCATAGGACAAACTAAATATAACTTGAGTATCACATTTTGACTTAAGATCACCCGATAAGTTCATGGTAAATTAAAGGCCACATAGCTGCATAGTTTTTAATTAGGAACAGAATAACACCCAACTGTCAATCTCAACTAGAGTAGACCCAATGAATGAATGGGACTCAGTAAAATATTCTAATGTTTCGGGAGTGTTTTTTAATTAGTATTTTTCAGAGTTTACTGTACATCAACAT
>JAHTLZ010000204.1:53730895-53743186 GCA_023846285.1 Phrynocephalus versicolor | reverse complement strand
TTGTTGTTGTTGTTGTTGTTGTTGTTGTTGTTGTTGTTGTTGTTGTTCTTTTTCTTCTTCTTCTTCTTCTTCTTCTTCTTCAAAAATGCCAGGCACACACAACCAAAATTATTAAAAAAAAAACACTGACTGGTTTAAATATCTGTGAAATATCAGCACAGTATGGATGCTGATCCTAATAATCCTGCCTTTTGTAGCTGTCAACTGTCAATTTTCTATTTCTATTTGGAGCCATTTTAAGTAAACTTGGGCTTTGAAAAAGTCCCTGAAACATAAAGCAGCTGAGAGAAGACTTAAAGTATGGCAAAACTATTCCCTTTTGAGGGTAAAACAAGTTTACTTTTCTTACTTTTTTAAAAAGGTGACATGTGTGGAGACCATGGCTAGGGTGCTGATGGGGTGTTGTTGGATCCCTGACAGAATTTTGCAACAATGACTCCAGAATTTAGATGAGAACTTCCAGAAGCTCAAATTATTATACAGTATCATGAAATGGAACCTAAAATACAGATGTGTCTGCATTATGACATTATATTGCAAGAGCTGCTTGAGCTCGTTTTAGAACTCCTTGCATAGCAATTATTTTTGTAATCTATTAGCTAGTGTAACATTCAGTGCAACTTTTTTGTTATCTGTTGGTAAGAAGAGAAGCCTATGTTTATTGTATTTATAATCAATAAAATAATAAGCTGTTAAAATACTTACTGTACAGTAATATAAATTTTCTGCATTACTGAGTGCTGTGCTATGGTTATTTGTATTTATGTCAAAACATTTGAAAGATACATCATATCAAAACAGAATATTTCAATAGGAATAAATGGAGAGATCTATCTTACAGGGGGAGGAGGAGGTGAAAACGAAGGGAAATTGCATTATTCTCAGTAGCAAATTACAAATAATTAAGGAGTGTCCTTTTGGATGCTTCACTGAGCCAGTTGAGTGACTTGCATGCAACCAGGAATCTGCTCAGGGACTTGTTAATTGTCAGCAATTGCTTCCTCCAGTTTATTCTATTTCCTTTATGCAGCCATAATATGCAATAGGATTTTGGCTGCAGAAACTGAATAGCTGACTTGGCTCAGCAGCAAATGTCTGAGAAATAAATCTAGGTATCTCAGTATATCACAGGCTAAGCCAAAGCCAATAGTGTTATATGGGTGGGAGAGGGGAGATAATTCAACCCTAAAATGGTGAACAAAAGGATAGTCTATGTCCAAGAAAAATATTGTTGAATCTCTCAATCCTGCTTTGGTCACAACCCAGCTAGAATACTGGACAAACTGGACTGTTTTCAGAGGAAGGGAATCAAAATGGTAACGGGCCTGGAAGCCAAATTACAAAAAAGGATATTTCAATGAATAGAAATAAATCCTTGAGGAAAAGATCCATTCAGTGAGGGGGGGGCTAACTCAGAGGATAGTGGTCTCTCCTCCATTGGAGAGTTTAGATAGCCTCTTGAAGAAATGCTGTAGCTTGCATTTTGACCTGTTAAGGACTTGGACTAGATAACCATCAAATCCCCTTCTAACTCTGTCATTGGAATTAAAAGATTCCATGATTCTTCATTTATAGGTGTCACAGAGTATTAAAAAACTGATGAGAATACACTGCAGAATTAAGCAGAATTACTATTTTAATCTACTGTTTGCTCTGGATTCCTTTTAAACTTCTTTGTGTCTTGCTACAATGTGTTACAACATTAGGCTACAATAACTTCAAAGTCACCCACATTGAATTCAATGGGATTTATTTTGAAGAAGGTACATATAGGATTGCTTTAGTATTTTATTTTGAATGCAAATATTTCAACACATTATCCACATGTAAAACATTTGGGGATTTTTCCCCCCTATTAAAATATGTTATGTAAATATTGAAGATAATTAAAAGGGAAAGAGTATGCCAGAAAAATCAAGGCTCGACTTTACATCTGGGACATGACAATCTCTTCCATATTCTGTTCCAAAACATAGGATGCAATATACTGTACTCTAACAAGGTTGAGCCTCTATGGTGCATTAAACAAAAATGGTTCTGTAGTAAAAGCAACAATCGTTATCTGTGTTTTTCCACTGTACATTACAAAACAATCCTTAGCTTCTCTGTTCCTGTATAGTCAGATGTCAGCAGGACACATCTCTGACATAACAAGTCACTTTGCTTCACTAAGGAGATCTTTGGTGGGCTGTGGTGTGATATCTTTCTACGACAATACAAATGAAAGCAGAACTTATTCTACAGAGATAATGTATTTTACATTACTGGCAACTACTGTACCATTATTCTTTGTCACATATTTCTTTCCTTCCTCAGAGCCTCTTTATAATGCTCTCAGGAACAATTTAGTTCTCTGGCCTCTGAACAATGTTCAAAAGGTGTTAGATTTTAACCTATCAGTTCTTCTGAATGTGGACATATTCACTCAGAATACCCCAAACTACTAACTGGATTGGTGCAGTCTTCTCCCTCTCCCTCCCTCCCTCCCTCTCTCCCCCTCCCATATTAGGCATTCTGTAGAATGAAACTTTTTCTCACTTTAAAACGAACACCACACTGGCCAAAATCTTGTAGCTTAAGCATCATAAATCATACTAGAGTAGGCCCATTCAACCAACAGGGATTTAGTGAGTTACCTCATCCATAAATTCCATTGTTTCAAATGGGTCTATTGTAACTGTGATTTAATATGCTCTAGTAGGCTCTAGTTTAAATCAACAGAACTTTTTGGAGGAGATGACTCACCAGATCCCTATTGATTCAATAGGCCTACTATGGTTATTTACTACCTAAGCAACATGATTCTGACCATTGCGGTGGAGTGGGGAAAGCATATATCATTTCAGAAAA
Source organism: Phrynocephalus versicolor (assembly GCA_023846285.1). NCBI lineage: Eukaryota > Metazoa > Chordata > Lepidosauria > Squamata > Agamidae > Phrynocephalus > Phrynocephalus versicolor. The sequence goes on along the minus strand of JAHTLZ010000204.1, from coordinate 53,740,336 downwards.
ACAGAGTTGTCATCTGATTAAAGAAATTTGATCTAATTATTTATTACCTCATATTTTCCTATATAATTTTAATGCACAGGTGCTTAGCCACATTATATAAACATTCAACAATGTTATCCCAGCTGCTGAGATAGGCTTTTGAAGATTGTGGGGTGTAAGTAAAAACCAGCAGATTGTCTGAGGGCAAAGAGAAGGCTGCATAATGACTTATCTCTATGGGAGGATCAGGAATTAAAAAAAAAATTCCTGAACCCCTTGAGGGAAGACAATATTTTGTGTTATTGAGAAGAGAACAAAATGAGAAATGTGTTTCCTGTAAGTTAAGAATTTTGTGCCTATGTGTTTTTAACAGAACGAATGCTTTAACAAGATGGATGTCATTTCAAAGAAGGCACAGATTTGTTAAGGATGTCATATCAAACAGGGGACAGGATTGTTTTCCATGGCTTCAAAGACTAGGACTCAGAGCAATGGTTTCAAAAGAGAGTCCATCTGAACATTAGGAAGATCTTCCTGATGATTAGAGCTGTTTGGCAGTGGAATATGCTGCCACAGAGGGTGGTGGAGTATCCTTATTTTGGGCGTGGTGGCTCAGTGGACTAAGGCTTCCAAAAACTGTCAGCTGCAAAATCGGCAGCTCAGCGGTTCGAATCCCAGGTGCCACACAGCGGAGTGAGCTCCCGCTGATAACTCCAGCTCCTGCCAACCTAGCAGTTTGAAAGCATGTAAATGCAAGTAGATAAATAGGTACTATTGTAAAAAGCGGGAAGGTAAAACAGTGTTTCCTTGCAGCCATGCCGGTCACGTGGCCATGGACTTGCACAACACTGGCTCTTTGTCTTGGATACGGAGATGAGCACTGCCCCTAGAGTCGGACACGACTAGCACGCATATGCAGGAAGAACCGCATCCTTAACCTTTAAGCACAGGCTGGATGACCATCTGTCAGGGGGTACTTTGATGGGGGGTTCTGAATGGCAGGGGGTTGGATTGGATGGCCCTTGAGGTCTCTTCCAACTCTATGATTCTATGTTTCTATGATTTGTGGAAGAGGATAGTGGCAATTGCTTTCCTCCGTGGTCTTTCATAGAATGGAAGGGTTCTGCCCCAATCAGTCACATTTCGTCAATGCTGTTTCCATATAAAAGCAGTACCAAGACAAGTATCCAAAGTGCCCTTTTAAAAGCCATGCCACTTTCTCTGTTGCTCTGGCTCTAAACTGTGTCATACTTTGATTGTAAGCAGGAAGCTGTTGCCAGGTATTTTAGACAATAAAAACCACAATCCCTTAGCATACTTCTTTTTCCATAGAAATGAAACAAAGTGCCCTAGTACAAAACTCCACCAGGACAAATGAAGAGGAGAAAAGCATGTCTTGCAAGGAATCCAAAGAACACAAGACATCACTATACTAATTATGTCACAGGTAACATGTGGACATCCAGGGAGGGAAATTATAATAACAATGCAAAATCAAGTCAATAGAAAGAACACATTAACTCCAACTAGCTAGCCCACATATTGCATTAAGCGTACAAAAATGCTGTATGTTGCACAAGGATTGGAATTAGAAGCCATGGTTTTTTACTTTTTACTCAGTGGCATCCCAAAATATTTTCTGTGAAAAATAAGATAAAGCCCCTATAATATTAATTTCTTTGAATATAAGTTTTTGTATGTAAAATATAAAATAAATAAGTTCATTCTTTAAGTAGTCCTACCTCAAACAGCAAGGAGCGTATTGGAAAAATTAGTAATGAGACACCTTTAAACAACTTCAGCTGATTATGCAATACACCCCTTTGCCTCCCTGTTGGGAGAAGGCTTTTGACCCAATTGACACTTCCATCATCATACCAGTGTCAACTATTCTCCCTCTCCATTGCTCCCCAAATATTACTTCTCATGTTGTTCCAAAAGACTTAACCTTTGGAAAAGACATGGAGAGCATAAGGAAATGCAAAGGAATAAAATGAAGTGGGAAATATGGCCTAATTCACCAGTTCAGCAAACTGACACTTCCAAGACAACAGAAGGACAATCCTGGATAAAACTCTGCCTAGATTCTTTCAATATTTCCAGAAGAAGTAAATACTGGGATTTATTAGAAGAGGGGCCTATAACCAAAATTACACTGTTTACTCTCCAAACTATTGAAACAATAATCAAAATCAATGGTAAAACTACAGCTTTGTGGTTATCTTTATTTCTTACCCATTTAATTCAGTAGTTCCCAATCTGGGCGTCGGGACCCCTTTGGGGGCCAAACAACCATTTCACAGGACACAAATGACTTGGGTCTGGAGGAGGGGGGAAAAGAGTGAACTACAGCTTGATAGGTTGGAGGGGATGTCAGTCAATGGCACTGGATTGGTTGAGGGTGCTTGTAGAGGGTAGTTCTTTATGGTACCTGTGGCAGTGGCCTGCAAAAGGGGGCTTGTGGCCTTTTCCAGGTAGGACAAGGGGTCACCACAACAGGAGGAACTGTATTAAAGCGTCACAGCATTAGGAAGTTTGAGAACCACTGATTTAATTGGATTGCTGTGCACTGTTGCTATTACATGTATTTTAACTATTGATTTTATTTATCATTTTAAATAAATGTTTTTGTTTAATTATTTTTATATTTGTATATTTATTGTTTTTAGTTTTTAAATATTGTCCTTTCACTGATGTAAGCTGTCTTGCGTCTTTTTATGGAGAAATCTCGTATGGCAAATTTTCTTGTATTTTTCTCTCAAATTCGTTTCTCCGTGTTAAAATTCTTACATAATTATTAGTAAATTTCTTCAGAAACCTAAATACTTTTATGTGTTTTCTACCAAAAAGTAATTCTGATTGGAAATTGTCCAGATAATAATAAAAATAACCCTATCTTTATTCCACAAGTTTCTTATTTACACTTCATGTATGTATTTTTAAAGTGATTTCTTTGAATTCTAGTATGTTTCTTGTAATGCAAAATGCACAGTTCTGTCTTGCTTTCAAGCTATTTAGATTGCTTGCTTATTTCTCCACAATAGAACGGCGATTTTTAAAATGAAAAAGCTTATGAATATAAACAAAATTATATTGCAAATCTGTGAGACATTTTAGTCGCTTGGTTAAAATGACATGCCTAGCTATTCAGTACTCAATTTATAATAACCCCTTTCTTCTCCAAATCTACTTAGCCATCAGCTAGAAGCACAGGAAACGGTGGTGAGTTTTTACAACTACACATTAGTTTTACATTTCATGACAGGCTAATTCTAGAGAGTTCCAAAGACAGACAAGCATGTGTTCTTACAATTTTCTTTCTCTTGCTTGAAAGAAGCATGGATTTAACTGATAAATGGAGGTAAAATGGGAGTACAAGACATGTATTTTTCATTTCACCCATTTGTCAGTGTCAGTTCTTTCCCAAGTGCATTCCTGGTGTTATGATGGAAATGCAGATCTGTTAAAATATATCTTTCTGGTAACTATCCCTCAAAATAAATTAGGAATGCCATAATTAAGAGTTTGCTTAACTAAATAGCTTGTTGGTCAAAGGTGGTGGATTTATGTTTTGACATAAAAGAGAAGATGAAGACAGGAAGAACATGGGAGGAACAAATATTCTAGAAAGCTTTATCACTGGAACCACAGGAGTAAACAGGAGCAAGTATAATAATAGACATCACAATTACAGAGCTTAGTAATTGGGCTTCTTTTCTTGAGAGATCAAAACATTTCGCTACTTATTTAAGCAGCTTCATCAGCAGCACCTACTCATCAAGCTGCCCTTTAATCAATCCCCAGACAAATCAGAAGCACTTCACACCTCCACCAGCAAGGCCATAGCTAACAGCCCATACTTAATGGTTGTTAGGAAGGGTTGCATAGGTGGGACTTTCATGCACCCCAGGCCACTGTCCATCTAACGAGCCTATTCATGCCACTGTCCACCTAAGGATCCTATTCAGACCAGGGTAATGCAAAATCAAGGTGAACTATAAATTGAAGGACTCAGCAGACTGACGAAGCTGCATGGCTGAGTAACAAAATGTTTTGATCCCTCAATAAAAGAAGCCCACTCAGCTTCCAGATAATTTGGGGGTATATAAAAAAATTGATGAAAGTATTCAAGGAAGGCTCACAACTAGCAACTGATTTGTACACACATACCCAATAGCTTATGTGAGAAGGTTGCAGGTTGCAATGAGGAAGCAGGCATCTGGAGAACATGGTAGTTAGGCTCCCTGTCATGGTCAGAGAACCATCCTCTCTATGTCTTAGGCTTCCAAATCTCACATGATATCATATTATGGGGAAATTTTGGTTGGGTCAGCCCTTGATAAGGGGGAGATCCATGAGCATCAGTATCTCACATGACAGGGCAAGCAATACTCACACAGCCTTCTCACATAGATATCAATTCTTGTTGTCCTAGGCATGCAGGAAGGGCCTCCCCACCCCATCCTGAGTGTATTTCTGTCAAAGGATTGGCTTCCCTTAAGCCATGGGTCCTCAACCTAAGGCCCCGGGGCCGGATGCGCCCCCCCAAGGTCCTGAATCCGGCCCCCGGGACCTATTGCAACCGCCCACCTACCCCCTGCTTTGCGAACAAGCCAGCCTCCGCAGCTGCTTCTGTTGCTGAGGCAGTTCAAAGCAGTGGGCTATGTCGCTTCTCCCACTTCCCCCAACTAATGCCCGGATGATCAGCATGCTGATCTAGCATGCTGGCTAGTGGGGCATTCAAAGTGGGAGGCTACAGCAAGGTCCCCCACTCCCTCCCCCCTTTTTTCCATATTGCCCTCTTTTTTTTGGACTCGGGTCCGGCCCCCAGTGGTGTCTGGGGTGTGGTGGACCGGCCCGCTGTTTGAAAACTTTGAGGACCCCTGCCTTAAACCATTTCCTGCACTGCCACCTTCTTAGTTGTCTAACTACTATTATGTATAATGTTTGCTGGTTTTGTGCATGGTCACTTTAATATGCAAGACGCTTGTTGATTATAATGTGAATTAATCTCCTCTGTTTAAAAGAAAGTTTAAGAAGAAATGAAATTTGGAGAAGGCATGGGTGCAAAGCAAACTGGGCAAATGTGCAGAAATCAGGCCTAGATTGGCACTAGAGGAGTGAATGACCAGCTTCTGCAAAAGCAATTATTTGTCACGTAACAAAAAGCAATTACCTGCAATGTAGGAATGAAAAATTGGGACACAAATTGTATCCTTTCTACCTTACTTGAGTTTAATGCACAATTTGTCAGTGCTGTCTTAGACCAGTTACCATTCTCACCCCAATAAGCAGAATTGCAACCCTTTATTTCTATCTACCTCAGCCCACTTTTAAATTTGCCAACATTTTAATAGCTTTGGCAATTCAGCAGACCTGCACTCAGCAGCTGATAAAAGACAGTTACTATTTTCTCCTCCACTGATGCCCTGGAGGTAGTCTGGCCACCATTTCTCCAAGCATGTTGCAGAATCATGCTCCTTGACCATGGATTATGGAGGAAAGAGGAAATCCGCCCCATAACAGACACCACTTATGGCAAAACAGCTTTTAAAAGCTGTAGCCAAACACACCAACCCACACCCACCCACCCACGCACACACACACACACACACACACAAGAGGCAGCAAATGTTAGTCAGAGCCATGGTTTACAGATAACAGAATACAATTAAAAGCAACACAATTCAGAAAAATGACCATTCTGCTCCTTCAAAGCAATGTAGCAAAAGACACATTAAGAATCTCAGTTGAAGGTTTGTTGCTTCTTGTCTGATGCTAAGCACCACTATTTTGGTTTATCTGCACTTCAAGGACAGCTAGACTTCTGCTGTTGTGTGGACAGTTTGAATAGCTTAAAAAAATCAGTGAATTCTGATGTATTCCCAATGGATAAGAGTCCGGAGTGATCTGTGGTGGTGAACATTATGTAACCTAGCAATGCCTCCCTCTGTCCTAATAGTTCTCTTTCATCTGTCATGCTTCCGCTACTTGCATCAATGTGTGGAAGGAAGTAAACTTACTGCTCAGTCATATTCACTCTAAAAGATGGTTGTCACTTCTTCCTAAATAGTAATCTATTACTTCATATTTCTTTGCCAATGCCTGCTGTTACAAAACACTCTCTGGTTTTCTTTTGTTTTTATGTGTTTATCTTGAATTTTTTATTGTTTTAGTTATCGTGTATTTATTATTGCTTGCTTCTTTAGATTGTAGAATGTCCAGAACAGTGCATTGGATTAATGGGGTGGTGAATAAATGAATAAATGAATGAATGAATGAATGAATGAATGAATGCCATTGCTGTTTTTGTTATGGCCATGTTAATTGAGGACTCTCAAGTTGAACTGCCATTAATTTACTCAGATATTGTTTCATAAAATAATATTAGTGATAAACATGTTTTTCCAGCAAGTAGAACTCAATTCAACTATTTGCAAAGTGTATGGTATTTAAAATTCATCCTACTATGATATATGTGATCAACCTTGAAGCGCCACAGTGGAATCGCCTTAAATGCCAAAAAATGCTTGACTCTAAATAAGTGTATAAAATTAATGGATTCATTTGATACAAAAAATGAACATAAAAATTCTAAATGCACAAGTTCAGATGATATCCTGTTATGCTTTCTAAACTATTATACTTTATTTTTCTTAGATATCTGTGTAATACATAAAATGAAGAAGAGTACAGTATTTATAAATCTTCACATGGTAAGAATTTCCAGTTTGACAGACTTTGCCTGTGTGCATATCTCTTGGCCGTAGATTCAGTACATGCTGTGCCTTTGATCCTATAACTTTTTTTCTTTCCCCCCCTCAAAGGCAAAAAAATTATTTAAAACACACACACAAGCAGAGGGAAAGAGAGAATTTCACTGTTGAGATAATGTTCTTGGAATTTTGTTAAAATATTTAAACATAAATTCTGCCTTTAGAAGATGGACATATAATGAGGTTTTTTAAAAAATCGGATGTCACAAAAATTATGAAAATTACTCTGAAAAGTGTATTGACTACATCATTCTGATAAGGTCCACAGAAAGTGGAATGCTCCTTTTCATGCCCAGTTCCAATTAGCTGAGCTATATCTTTCATGGCTAACGTTATTTTAAAAGACTCTTCATCATCTATAGTCAAATTGTTAATAGTCAGAACATACTTTTCATTCACCTCCCCCGTCCCCACTCCATAATTTTTTCTCACACTGTGGAAAATGATTAAAAAGGAAAAGAAAATCACAAAAAACGGTAGGTAGCCATGAACCATACCTGCCTGCCTACCCACTCTTTAAAAAAAAATTTAAAAAATATTTACAAAGTAAATATAATCTGCATGCACCCACTAAAAACTTCCTCGTAGGACATATTTTTCTACAGTAGTATATGTACTTTTTCTTTCTTTTATTCATTCTTTTTACCTAGGGGAGACATTTAATTAAAAAGTTGAAGAGCACCGGGTCCAGACTAAGCCTTATGGTACCCACTTGCTACCTTCTCCCAGTTTGAGAAAGAGTGATTGATAAGCACTAAGTATAATTCTGTAGCCAACTGTATATACATCAGTCCACACCTAGTTTAGCTTGTAAATCAAACTATCATGGGACACATTGTCTGAGACTTTGGTGAAGCCAAGACGTATTCTGTCTACAGCATTCCCACCAGGAAGCATACCCGATCAAAGAATGTGATAAGATTAGTCTGGCAGCATTTCTTCTTGTCAAACCATGTTGGATTCTAGTTGTTACCGCATTGTTTTCAAGATCCTTGCAGAGCGACCATTTTATAGTCTGCTCCAGAATTTTCCTGGAACTGATGTCAGGCTGACTAGTCTGTAGTTCCCTGGTTCCTCTTTTTTGGCAATAGTGTATGTGAGCCTTGACATGTTGTTTGAAGGACTTGGACAATAAAAACACTACCCTTTACTTCAGATGCAGCCTCAGAACATCCAAGTTCTTCTGGTCCTCAACTAAGAAACTACGTGGCATATTTTCCATCTTGCCAAGGATTTTACATCTAAGAAACAACTAACGGCAACTCCATCTTTTGCCATGTTTTAACCTGTTAGTACAGATCTGAAGAGGGCTTTTGCCCTTGAAACATTAGCAGCTTTTTGTTATTTTTCTAGTAGCCTAAAGGTATCACCTGTTCTACTTTTGTATCCAATTACCTGGCACTTCACCCACCCTCCATGATCTCAAGAAAATAATAGACAGTGGTTCTGCAATGTCTTCAGCCAGAGCCTTCAATATCCTTGGATGCAGTTAAACTGACCTTGGGGATTTGAACTCATTTAAAGTAGTAACAGACTCATTGACTATTTGTTTATCAATCTCAAACTGTATCCTACCCCTCCCTTTGTACTTCACATTTGCCGTGAGGAACACAGACTGTTTTTCTTAAAGGAGAAGGGAACAAAATGGTTATCTTCAAACCCCTTTAAAACATCTCCTCTGAAAATTAATCCACTGAAAAATAATCCATGTAACCCTAGCTGCGTTACATATAGAAATTATTTATGGTATGTTCCCTTGGTTTGTATAATTCAGAAATTTCACTTACGTTTTTAATCCCATTGCTCAAAATAAAAGACATAATTTTATTTTAATTTTAGATCTGAAATCATATAAAGAAAGTTAAAACTCTTACTAATGTGACATTTTAGTGTTTGATTTAGAGGTTCAAAGACTATTGTGGGCTAGGATAACGAGGAAAGTGATTGCTTCTTTCCATTTATAATATTGTTTGACAGCAGTTTTTTCTCATCTTGGGTTAGTATAAAGCTTGTTTTTCTATTAAGCAATTACATATTGAGAGTTCATTGGACTTAGATACGTATGTGCACTAAAACCAATGAACTATTATATGCAGGGGGGATCCAGTGTGGTGTAGTGGAGAAGGTGACAGATGAGGACTCATGAAACCCGAATTTGAATCCCTGCTCAGCCATGGATACTGAGTGAGGGTTTTGGAACGGATAAAATCACTCCTTAAATACTTCACCTTCAAAATGCTATTTAGGTTACTACCAGTTGGATAAGATTTGATACTGCACAACACACTGCTATGTACATCCAGTTATTACTACAATATTTACGCAACAAAGGTTTAATGTTTGTGGACATTCAATTCTGGCTTTAGGGTAATAAATGTTTTTAAAGTTATGTCTAGCAGTTAACCAAATCATATTTAGCAGGAGCAAAAAGTGTTTTATTCTACTGCATTTAATCAAGAATGTGCATATGATATTCATAACTGTAGATTCATTACCATATTTCATAAAAACAGATTATAAAAACTTCAAAATGTTTATCAGTTTTTAATAAACATCAGTTGCTTTCATCGTACAATAATTTTTTTGCAAGTTAAATTACGAAATCCTCAGTGTCTTTACGTTTCTAGATGTGGGTCATTTATGGAGGAAGATGGGATACAGAGAGAGAGAGAGAGAGAGAGAGAGA
>JAHTLZ010000204.1:53677131-53727723 GCA_023846285.1 Phrynocephalus versicolor | reverse complement strand
AAGAAGAAGAAGAAGAAGAAGAAGAAGAAGAAGAAGAAGAAGAAGAAGAAGAAGAAGAAGAAGAGTAAACAAACAAAATCAAAATAAAATCCACAGCTGGGCTTTACTTATTTTGTACTAATCAAAACACCACAGTTGTATGCCACCTTCTGAATTCTCCAGAAGTCTTCAAGAAGTTGAGTGGGACTCTACACTACACTACACTACACTACACTACACTACACTAATCAAAACTTTTGTTCAGTGGAAGATGAAACAGAGATGTCCAAGAATTAGGCCAGATACATTAGCTATGCATCTGATATTAGATTTAATCACAAAATGGATACAGGTCCATGGGTTCTTCGAAGATTACCCACTATATCTGTGTCCCAGTACATATTGCTACCGAATATGTACCTGCACACTGACCAATGATTCATTCAGTTTGTGATCTTCTTTCAACTTAGTATAACTAACACCTGAACTACTTCTGTACATTTTGTTTCTTTTGCCATCCCTAATGATTCTTGTCCCTTCTAACCCAATGACAGCTACACAAGAATTACAAATGCTTGGATTATTTTGTAGCATTTTGGTTTATCCAAAACATACTGTACTGTCCAACAGTAATTTTAAAAAAGGATATATCTGCAACAGCAACAGCAAAAACAAAAACAACCTCTACTTATACAAAACAACCAACGTTTCTTTGGCACCCAGCATAATTTAGCAAGCAACACTGCTTGGTTACAGCTTGACAGACTTCGTTTGAAAGGTTTCCAAAAGGTGGAGACCACTACTTAAATGGTCCTATTGCTTATCACAGCTCAAGGAATTTAGAGCAGGCAATTTAAAGCAGAACGGATAGTGCATGAAATAATATTCTGAAGTTAATTATTATTATTATTAAAAAAAGATAAATGAAAAGGCACACCATTTCACAGAATAGAATGTGTACAAAGCTCTCTAGCTCTTCCATGTTTTATTTGTTTATTTATTTAATTTTGGATATGGGGAAGAGCTTACCTGTCAGAGCAGCTCTTCCCTAACATGAAGATCTCAGATTAGCTGACGTAGTGGGGCTCTGCCAGCACAAGGAAATTTCTGTCAATAGACGAGGTTTCTAACTATTCCTAAGCCCCTAAGACCATCCTATGTTGATTGTGTGTGTGTTGTGTTGTGTTATAGTCATGACCGACTCTTCCCATTATTAACACTAATAATGTGCTGTCAAGCCAATTGACTTATGGCAGGTTGCACTATTAATGCACACATTCTATGCATCAGCAGAGTCGTATTTTCTAATTTGATTTACATAAGAACTAGTCAGGGAAATAAAAATTGACTCTTGCTTGCTCTGAGCTTCCCCCTACCTTTTTCTTAATTTCAGAAATGTCATTGTTTAATTTTTTTATTGAAACAGTGAAACGACACTTTTTGAAAGTTCTACGTTGTAGATGATATAAAGTTACTACCACAACGCTAGTAGGACAGGTTTTGATTCAAAAACTCTCCATCTATCACCTATATTTCACCTATATTTCTACAAAGATGAACAGAGTTTGTACCCATTATTGGGTAATTGTGTTTTGCTTTGTCATCTGAAGTGAGAAACTGTGGCTAATGTTAACTATGTTTGTTTTATGTGCCATTAGGTCACATGGAATTTTCAGTGTTAGTGTGACATTTAGTGAGTGGTTCTGCCTATGTCGCTGCCAAGATTTCCCATGTTTCCATGGCTGAATAGAGATTTGAACCAAGATATTCTGTATCCTAATCTAACACTATATCCTCTATACCACACTAACTCTCCAATGTTAACTGTGGTTAGCCTGAGACAAGGCAACTTCAAACAACCATTGTTGAAACTGCCTTATTTGAACCAGCTGCAGTTTATCTAATCTGGACTCATGAGTCAAAGATTAATTTTTTAAAAGACTGAAATGCGGACCTTGTGCATTCACCATACTATGTCAATGGAGCATACTCTACAACAAATTACATATTCCTTTAAAATTAACTATACACTAGGTAGGAACTACTCAAAACACACATTTATTGTTATATTGTAATATTAGTCATCTCTCTTTTTAATGTGAGGTTCCTTCATGCAGAACACTGTCACCTTTCTATTTCTACAATAGGGCTACAAGAATAATAGATATAAAAGAAAGAAGGGAAAGAAGAGAGGAAATGATACAGAGAGAAGGAAATATCTCTTCCTGTCATCTATTAGTGATATTTTTACCAATAAAATTTGATGCTTTATGATACTGTCATCTAGTCACTTGAAAGCATTATAAGAAAACATCTTCTCAGAATTCAAATTAGAATGAATGCAACTCATTGCAGTACTCTATAAATAAATAAATTCTGGGTAATTCGGTTTAATACTTGTATTACAAAAAAGAAAACCATTTGGGGGCAGACTCTATTCATTTCATATTTGTCAGCTATTACACTGATAAGAACAGGTACTCTTTTTATAGACTGCCTATTTTTTAGCGGCAAGCAGAATAGTCCAGGGTCTTTAAAAATGCAAGTATACCAATGCTTTCATTATACTTCAACATTAATTTTACATTTTTACACACATTTTGACTCAACGACATGTACTTAATGTACATTAAACACATTTAATATTTTATACTGATGATTTCTTCTGCGAAAAAATAATATCAGCCTCCAATCTCTTTTAAAGATACAAGTGCTCGCAAGTTTGGAAAATTTGCCCTGCAGGGTCCAGATCCCCTTGTAAATGTACATTAGTAAAGCTCCATGCATTTGAAGCTAGATTTAGCCAGCTAATAAAAATTCAGTAGCACACAATTTACATCGACATTTCATAGTAAAAAGTAAAAAAGTACAACTAATGTAATTCGTGTTCATTTCATATACCTGAACATACAGCAGAGCTTGTTTGTTTGACTTCAAGTTTGTTAGTGGTACAATGCTATGCATGTCTGCTTTGAAGATAATCCTATTGAGTTTACCAGGATTTATTCCAAGGATTTGCGTGTAGGGGATTGCAGACCAAATCTACTGAAACTGCTTTACTAGCAAACATAATTAATTTGTTATTTGTGAGAGCATTGCCCTACATGATGGCCTAGAAATGTTTGAAACACATATCTAAAATTGGATCCAGACTGAGCGGGGATGTCTGGGGCGGCCTGATACAATAAAATAATCACAATACATTTCAATTATGCCAATTTATTCTTTTCTTGGCTGATCACGTAGAGATATTCTAGGTCCCTGTGGAGCTTTCTAATTGCAAACTAGAAAAATATGTTTATGTTGGTCCCACATGATGGAAATACAAATTCCATTTCTGTGCATTGTTTTGTTTGGATCAAACAGTTTAAAGTCTTAGTCTCACTGATTTCACCAGTGCCTCCCATCCTCATTCCTTATAATACCACTCAAATTAGGAACTGCCCAGTTTCCAGAAAGGAAGAAGTCAGCTCTTAATACAGTTTAAGATCTTTACCCACATAGGGAAAGTTTCAACCACCCAAACTGCTAGATAGTTTCGTGGCTTAGGTTTCGGGCTGTGAAGTCAGCAGTCTAGAATTACATTCCTCTTTGACAGGAGCTGAACTCAATGATTCTTCAGGTTATTTCCAGCTCTGCATTCCAAGATGATGGTGATGATAATGATGACATACCTGCCAAATTCTGCACTTTACTAATTATGAGATCTGCGACAGAACAAGCCACTAGACAATTTAGTAAATTAAGTCATTTGGTTATATTCCAGGGGTAAAAGCAATATACCTTAGCTTCATCAATTATACTACTAAAAGTCTACAACATACAGTATATTGGACCATGAATTGGAATATACACTTACAGTTGGACTGTGAACTTCAACGTGGTCTCATAAGTACTTTAAATCAATTTGGGTAGGGCTAAGAGAACTTCCCATTTCACTCTTACAAACAGCCTGTTAAACAGGCAAAGGTTCCCTCCAAAATTTGCTGAAGAGAAGGGGAGAGAAAACTGGGATGCTTATTACATGGCTGGGAGGTCCAATAGCAGCAAAATTTTAGTGAAGAGTGAGTGAAGCTATTGATAACTTTGAACAGTACTCTCTCTACCTAAATCCAATTTGAACTTTACTGAACTTCTCAGACATCAATGCTTCTATCTTCAACAAAAAAATTTCTTACATTTTTATTAGCTAACATTTATCAAGACATTGCAAGAAGATAAAAAGATTAGTACATTCTTACTCGTGAAGTAAGAAGGTAGTAGTTATACACAGGGTCAGGCATTTCATTATCTGAGAAGCTTAGTCTAGATGTCAAAAGACAGAGAAACTATACAAACAAATAGTTTTTATCTCTTATGGTTTCCATGTAAAGTATATGCTTTGCAATTTGTGCTTTCGAAAACAAGATCCATTCCAGCCCATAAACTGAGTTGGAATATCCCCTTCAGCTGATTAGTACTGCAGTCTTATTTGAAAGACACACCTCTCTTTACCCAATTCATGTGTTACCTTGTATTCTCACAACCAAAGTTACACTAGGAAATCCCCACACAACACTGATGTAGCTGTCAAAATGGTTTTCCCATAAAGTCTGGCAGGAAAAAAGCATAGAAATGGTTTTCCTTCATATACCTAAACATGTTTCACACTCAAGGAGTGTTCTTTAGTAGCAGCAGAAATCAACATGTGGAAAAAATAGTTATTTTAAAAAAATTGTTAACCAGTACTTTTCCCACAACATTCAAATTGGCAAATGAACTCCAAATTGGAATCATTCCTCCAAGATGGCTAAAAGCAAAACCATGCCAAGGAATAGCAAAACTGTTAACGTGTGAATTTCAGCAGCAGCTCTGACATATGCAAAATAATTAAAAAGACAGGTGTGCTTTGGAGCATGTTTAAATGGCATGCCTTGAAATTATGAAACTGAACTCCCAAACTAAGCATAACTATGCTGGCAGCATCATATTCATTGGTATTCGGTGCTCAAAGCCAGAGACCCGGTAAGTCTGTAGGAAAGTCTTACTTAATTTATTACAATGACTTTTTATGCTAAGAATAGGAAGAAATGCTTGTTTCTAGTGCAACTAACAAAATAATTCGCTGAGTATACCATGCACACTTGACTTGGTATGGGAGAGCGTATAACCTCTGATGTACCTCAAGACATTAAAATATTTTGGGCCAGTCATGATGCCTAGGATTATTTTTAAAATGTTGTTTTCCTTCTGGAGTTAACTTCTAGGTTCAAATGTTTGACAAAATGTGAGGAGCAGACTTAGCTGGATCCCCATTTGGGGCAGGAGAACCAACCTGGGCAGATGGCAAGTCATGTAGTCAGCTCTTGTTGTCATATCTGTCCCTGTACAATCCCAGCAAGCACGGGGATTGCTTGAGGAATGTGGCTGCCAAGGTATTCTTCCCACTAGTTTCTTATTGGATGGAAGAAATTTTGAATTGGGGTCCCTCAACAGGTGTCCCTGAGAGAAGCAGGCTCCAATCTGGTCTGCTTGCCTCAGTCTATAAATTGAAGCTGGCAGGAGCTCCCAGTTAGTTACTGGTTCACTGATCTTCCCTCCTGGCCCCTTTCCTTTTTTTATTCATTTCTCCTTGTGGTTTAGACATGTCGTCGGACTTCGCAAATGGCAGGGTGCTACAGGCATCAGTCAGTTATCATATTTTCCTATGCTATTACTCCCAGTCACAATTTTATTAGCAGTTTGGGCTATTAAGGGGAATCCCCTTAATGGGAGCTGAGGACAGGGCCAGGGCCTGGCCTAGCTCAAGGGCTGTTGGCCTGGCCTTGCCCTAGGGTAGCAAGGAGCCACTGAGTGGTATATGTCCATGTTGTCTCCAATTAAGTGCTACTCTTGGTGGAGCTCCATTTGGTTGGAGAAGATGGTGGTGGCCACGGGGTGAGGGGAGCACATTTAGATTTCCCAATGCACAAGATTTATTCCCAGTGCCACACGACAGTACTGCTGCTGTGACCAATGAAATTGTGACCAATTTCCATCCAAAGAATTGTCTATGTGATCTTTTAAGTCAATATCATAGTTAGCCAGTATCTTCTACAGCTACTGTTATTGAACCAAGTAACAAACTAAAGCATATACTCTTTTAGACTGTGTGCATGAATCCTGAAACACCACTGAACCTCTGCTAACTTACAAGACATTTTGGAAAAGAAGAACAAATCCACCAAGCCACATATTACAATGATGCCTTTTTTGCCTTCTGCTTTCAGGCTTCAGAACAAAAAGACAAGATCTTGGAATTCTCAGTTTTTAAAACATCAAACTGTAGGAAATCTAAAATGGCTAAAGAATGGAGAATCTCTGTTGTCTTGATCATCTGGGGCAAATGGGGCACTAGCTATCCATACTTTGGTTTATGTGAAACATTTGGCAGAAAAAAAGAGGGAAAGAGAGGGAGAGAGGAGAGAAATGGGGTTTTTTTTGTGTGTGAAATATTCTCATTATGAAACCTAAGGAAGAGACATGGTACAGAACATGAAACTTCCTTCACCTAAAAGGTGATGTTACAGCTAAGATGAACCAGATCAATAAAAGACAGTTAAAATATACATTCAGATGACCTCAGCAGTAAGACACTGGTTCGCTACATCTTTACATCTTGCCCCTTGGCCCAAACTGGAACTATCACTCTATTAGGAAATCTCAGTCGATTACATTTTTAATTTTATATGATAAACTATAAATTTTATATGACAAATACATACATAAAACATTTTTAAAAGGAATATTCTCCTGGTTAGTTTGGTCTCTGACCGTAAATAAAGATAACTAAAAAATATCCTCCTGGGAAGGCTTATTCTGACTAGAATACGATGGCTTTTTATGAACCTGCCTTGCATTCTGAAACATCTAAGCTGGAACAGTATCACTCAGAGAAAAAAAAGAATAATATCTTATTCTTCCCTGCTTTGACATTAATGGGTGAGTAAGAGGGCTAGAGCACGCGTAGCCCTCAATTTTACACATGTACTTAAAATTTTAATGTACAGGAAGGTAACTGATGTGAACTATTGGCAATTAAAGCTACATATATTGTGGAAGAGACGCCAACATTGTTCTACTTAGTACTTTGCTGACCATGCTAACAATTCATTTCTGCTAAATCTGTTAGAAAAATCAATGTCTGGAAATGAAAACAAGGCAAAGGGTTCAACAAGGGACGTAGGATGTTCAATATAGATCACACCAATGCCCTCACTATATTGTACAACCAAAAAAGCAATTCCATCAATGAAATGCATAATTTTTAAAATAAAAATTAAGTGAAAAAACTACACTGCATAAAGTTTCTGCCATTAAATAATGACTTTGCCTATTATTTTATTCCATATTCTGTAATTTATATAGACGTTATTGCAAGAACAGAAATCTACAGAAAGTAGGCATCTCTGTCTTGAAACATGTTCAAGTATACTTAAGAAAACACATGTACTTACTCCAGTATAGGCTAATACTTCATGTTTTTGTAGCCCTTCCCCCATGGAACTGTAATTAAGTGTAGTTAACGTGTAACTCATAACTTCTGAAGTTTAATTCTGCCTAGAAGCTGCAATCTCAATATAGTATGACTGTTCCCAATATCAGATTTTTTGAGCCTTACAACAGCATGGGAAGCTGTATGGAGTCAAATGCATGCTCCGAAAGCATGTCTTTTTATGTATTAATTGATATCAGGCTTATATTGGGGTGGGGGCAAACTATACACATATTACAGAAAACTGACCAGTAGAATAAGCAGTTCTTTAACTATTGAAAGTGTCTGATTGTCAAAGCAAGAGTTGTTCTCAGTTTACATGATTTGCAAATTAGCTTGCTCAGTTTACGACTGGTCCTTGGAAGTTTAACACAGGTTTCATTTGACATTTTTCAGACATCACAGTCTGCCCAAACAGTGCTTCTGGAACACTGTAATATCAGCTCTAATTATGGAGGATGGATAATATATAACCTGATCCCTGAAATTCTAGACAGATATACCCACTTTCTGTAGATTTCAAGTCCGACTTGGCAGGTCTACAGATGAGTGCAGGGATAGTGCTGACTATCCCTCCACATTCATTCCCAATGAATTCCAAGATTCCATTTGCTTAGCTGTCTGTATGTGTAAAAACATCTATATAATTTAGAACCATGCCCGATTAGGGCTTCAGTTCACTCAGATACTTCCAAATGTTTCCTAAAAGGCTTCATTTAATCCGATATTTGTGCTAAACAAACAGTGGTCTGGGATGGCTCAAATTTGTATGCATAATACAAGGGCTAGAGCTAGTGGGTCATGCACTGATTCGAGATATATATATTAAGTGGCTCTTATCTAAGCCTTTCACAAACCCGATTTTAGAGTGATTTAATGCCTCCTGCTTGCCTCCTCTGGACTATAATATGGATGAAATATTATTTTCCACTTCACAAATTCAGTGTAGAGCAGGCAAAAGAGCATTTTCCGTTCTTAGTTTTTTAAAGAGTTCCTGATAGAAGCTTTCTTCTGTACTAGAAGGGATTTCATTTGAAAATCCAAATACTATTGTGGGGATATTCTCTGAAGCAGCTTTAAATATGAGGATGTGATGTTAAAAAAAAGTTTCATTTCTTCTTCCTAAGTAGGCCAAAAGAACAGATGCTGCTTTTGCCTGGAGGGAGAGACGTTTAGTGCTCTGTGACAAAACAAAGAAAAAGAGAAGAGCATAACATTTCCTAACTGCTACCTGTTAAAAACATATCTGATGCTTCCCTATCATGGCTGAAATTCTGAGGGGTCTTACAGATTTCCATTCATCCATGGAACATGAACAGGGACCACCGAGCATACTTATTCAGATGCATACTCATATTGTGAGCACAATCAGAATGGACCCTGATACCATTGTGCAACAGTAGTTTATCCTGTTATCAGTTATCTATATTCTTTAGACATAATTCCACCAAATCAAAAGGTATTTCTGTCTGCTGCCTGCAGCTGGAAGATATGGTGGGGATGGGATTACACTGGCTAGTTTTACGGCATGTTTGCAGACCCTATGAAGAGCAAAGGCCCACAACATTGGTATTGAATCATCCCTAGGTCTGCAATATTTACAAAACATTACTTTTTCTTGAATGTTTTGCTTGTACTCTGTATATGCTCTGAAGCTCCTCTTCTGCCTGAATTACATTTCTCCGTATTCTCGATTTCTATTTTGCTTGCAGTAATTTTTTTGGAAACTTTCTTCATTCTTATAACTTTTGGTTGACTTGTGAACATAAGAAAAGCCATGGCAGAGCCATGTCATAGCAAACTAAGGGCCCACATAGCCCAACATTTCATTTCCACAGTGGCTAAGCAGCAGGCTAGAGAAAGACTACTAGCAGAACGTGAACAAAACAGCACCTACTGTCTTGTATTTCTTAGAAATGATATATAAAAGTGATGGTGGCAGTGACACACTGTATAGCCCCTCAGACAACTAACTGTTGATAGCAACAACTTCCCTGGATTTATATGATCTCCTTTGAATGCCATGCGAGTTGGCAACCATGACTACATCTTATAGTACTGAACAGGGATGGGTACCACAAAGAACAACATGCTGTTTCGTCGTTGCATTACCCAACAAAATAAAATGAAACAAAATGAAACGGGAAGCACCGTTTTGTTACAAATTAAAGGAAACACCATTCCCCCCCCCTCCAGAACAAAATGTTTCGTTCTAGAGGAAATGGCAGGGAAGCTTCCTCAGGCTCTTCCCTGAAAAACCCTGAAATTTGGAAAGATTTGGGGGTCAGGGAGCTAAGGTATGAAGCTACAATGGGGGTGCCACTAGGAAAAAAAACTTCTTATTGGAATTGGAAGCTGATCTGGCAGCAATAGTGCTGCCTCTGCTTCCCATATGATTCCAATTAGAAGGTTTATTCCTAGGGACACCTAGGTAGGGGTTTGGAGAAGGGTAAACCCCTCCCCCAACACCATGACCTTTCAAAAATTCCCAGCTGGGAGAAGGGGGAGGGGCAAAAGGCTGAACAGAACAGGGTTTTTTTTTCTCTCCATGCTGCCTCCCAGCTGGGGCTTTTTGACAGGTTGGGATTTGGAGAGGGGACACCCCTCCCTCCCCGACACACAGACCTATTAAAAAGTTCCTGCTGAGAGACGGTGGGAGGGGCAAAAGGCTGAACAGAGCAGGGGTTTTACCCTCCATTTTACCTTTCATCCTTCCCCTGCCTACCAGCTGGGACTAAATTGGAGCTCTGTTTGAATTTACATCTTCCTCCTTCCTTCTCCTGTGCTCCCCCTCTTCCCAGGGAATTTACTTCTGCCTGTCTGGTCCTTTCCTCCCCGCCCCAACCTCCCAGCTGGGATTGAGCGGTCAAAATTAGCTGGGAGGTGGTGAGGAGGAGCCTTTTAAATCCACTACCACACCAGCTGGAGCGCTGGTGCCATCGAGGATTCATTTCATTTCATTTCTTTTGTAAGCATTTTTTTTTAAATTCATTACAATACAAAACGAAATGCTGGGGGGACGAAACAGAACAAAATGAAACAGTTTCCTGTCCTCCCCTAGTAGTGAATTCCATCGTGTAATTATGTGGTATGTGAAGAAGGACTCCTTTTCCTTGTCCCAAATCATATAGCTGCAGTGTATACCCTCTTTGTGTCCTAGTACTATTAAAGAAGAGGAAAGCACTTTTCTTAATGGATTTCTCCATTCTTTTTTTAAAAAGAAATTATGCAATTTATTTTGATTCTACATGTGACATCTGGAATTCTGGGGGTCACAATAATTTACCCAGTTATGGATATTTTGCCACAGAGAAATAATGATAAAATAATATATTTTCACAATCCAAGTGAAAGAGCTTTATACACAGAGGGGACGTAATGGCTTTGGGTTTGTTTGTTTTTGTCACAGATAACTTAAAGGTGTTTCTCCCACTGTGGTGTTTAAAAGTGAATGTTCAATGACCTGAATAGTAATCAATCATGGATTAGTAAGAAGAATAAAACCAGATATTCTGTAAAAGAAGGTAGGAATGGCCCTTTTGCTTCAGTGAGATCTGAGATGAGAAATATTGGTGTGGTTTTTTTTTAAAACTGTAATTCCTCAAATTTTTAATTCTGGGGAACAGATGTCAAAATACAGTTAAATTTGTTGGATACCTGGAGTGGCAATCCCCCAAACAAAACAAAACAAAACAAAACAAAACAAAACAAAACAAAACAAAAACCCATCCCATATGTTTCTCCATCTGTGCCTGAAATATAATGTACATGCTGGTTGGAGATGCTGCGTGGTGTAGTCCAAAAGAGGTATCTTTTATTTTTTTCAAAGCTCTAAGAAAGATACCACAACTATGTCAAGGAACTGAGAGCCACCACAGAGGAGGTACAGAAAAAACTGAACTCGTATCTCAGTTAGGAAATGGCTGGTTTTGCGACCACACTGGCTTTTGAGGATGAAATCAGATGAGTTGTTTGAAAAGATATTGGGAAACCAACATGGAATGTAACAAACTTTAGGAGCCGTTGCCCCACAGGGGACTCATGGGAACCCTCTCAGCCCCCTGTCTCCATCTCGCAAATCCAGCCATACTGGCGAGTGCAGTGGTCATCATTCCAACAGCCATTGCAGTGGAGGTGGGTGCAGTCTTCCCCACTACC
Source organism: Phrynocephalus versicolor (assembly GCA_023846285.1). NCBI lineage: Eukaryota > Metazoa > Chordata > Lepidosauria > Squamata > Agamidae > Phrynocephalus > Phrynocephalus versicolor. The sequence goes on along the minus strand of JAHTLZ010000204.1, from coordinate 53,716,073 downwards.
CAGGCCGTGCCCGTACCATTTGTCTGGCTGCTCTGCACATACGTCATAATGTCTCCCCTTACTTTCCTAAACTAAGCAGACCCAAACACTTCAACTTTTGCTCACAGTGGAGTTACTGTAGTTTTTAGATCACGCTGGCTGTCTTTTTTGACTTTATCTATACTTTTTTACATGCACAGACCATTAACAGAATTCCAGATGTGATACATTAGAGGTTTGTATAAGGGCAGTACAGTCGAAGCTGAAGCTCCATTACTTTGGCCACCTCAGGAGGAGAGAGGACTCCTTGGAAAAGTCCCTGATGTTGGGAAATATTGAAAGCAAAAGGAAAAGGGGATGGCAGAGAATGAGATGGTTGGATGGTGTCCTCAATGCAACAAACATGGATTTGACCAAATTCCGGGAGGCAATGGAAGACAGAAGGGCCTGGCGTGCTCTGGTCCATGGGTTCACCTAGAGTTGGACACGACTGAACTACTGAACAACAACATAAGGGCAGTACAGTGCTGCCAATTTTATTTCTGTTTCCTTTCACAACCATTCAACAATCTTTTACTTCAGTCAATTACTATGTTTCAGGCTTTCCTTTAAAAGAAATCAATTGTATCCATGATTGATACCCATTTTACCAGTATTAAATAGAATATAATGGATTTATTAATTCTTCAACCCATTAAATAAACAGATGCAAAAACACATCTGCAAGTAGGCAAAATGTAGAATGATCTATCTGCTAGTCTTGAGCCACCCCTCCCCCTGAGAAATAGTTCTGAGGTCCCTGACAAAAGCTTCTCAATATAGATTTTACATGTTTGCCACAAATAGTATCTTCCCACAATGCAGTTTTGCACTGAACAACTTCTTTTGAATGGCAATATATAACGCAGCAGATTTACCACAAGTGGAGAAGCCATAATAACAATAAATATGAGGAATCAGCCATTCTTTTATGTTTAGTCCCTCCACACACGTACACTGGCAAATGCAGTTGACTCACTTGACTGGTTTAAAATGCAATATTGGTTCCTCTGAGGGACTAACTCACCTACAAACAGAACTGGGGAGGAATAATCTCTGAACAATTGTGTCTTCTTAATTTTTTTTTAATGAAGGAAGCTATATCTTTTATTATAAATTTATGGATAGAAATCATATCACAATTTAGAAAACACACAACGCTAACAATACACTAAATACTGAAGTATGTAATCCCTGAAGATTTTAGGAAGAAGCTTCTCAAAGACTATATAGGAGAAACTAGGAAGCAGTGAGATCAATCCAGCTTACCCTCTTGTCAGCAAAGGTACTCCCTGAGAGGGTTTCTGTTTAGGGCATTCTGGACAGCTGAAAAGAGGACAAGGAGAGCTAAACTGATCTCCCTCACTCTGCAGGACCAAAGGACACTTTCTTCAATGTTATAAAAGGCATCTAAATCTCCAGAGAAGCTTGAGGGCACTCACTGCTCTTCATTTCTTGCCATCCTGTTTTTAGGCTAGTTGATGCTGTGCATACTTAGACGGTTGTGAAGAAAATACCTCTTATGCTGTCCACTCTCTGTTTAGAGCTTGATAGATAACTATTTAATGACCCATTTTGTCATTCCTATTCCCATCATATTCATAAGAACATAGGAACATAAGAACAGTCTTGCTGGAACAGGCCACAGCCCACCCAGTCCAGCATTTTGTCTCACACAGTGGCTCACCATTTGCTTCAGGGTATTCCCAAGCAGATGTCTTTACCTGCTTAAGATTCCCTGCAAATGGCGTTGAGAGGTATCCTGCCTAGCTCTCTAACCCGGAGGTTTTCCTTATGCATCCATAATGATAGCCATTGATACCCTTGTTCTCCATGACAGCTTTCACCACTTCTTCTGGCAGGGAGTTTCATAGACCAGTGATTCTCTGGGTGAAAAAGTACTTTCTCTTATTTGTTTGAGATCTAGCACCCAAAGGTTTCATAGAGTGCTACCTAGTTCTAGTGTTGTGTGATAGGGAAGACCGTTTTCCCTATTTCCTTTTCCACACCATGTATGATTTTATAAACTTCAATCAGGTCACCTTTTAGGTGCCGTTTTTCAAGAGTGAAGAGGACCAGCCATTGCAGCGTCAGATGGTAAGGAAAGTATTCCAGTCCCCTAACCTTATTCTAGTTGCCCTCCTCTGCATTTTTCCAGTTCCATAATATCCTTCTGCAAGTATGATGACCAGAACTGTACACAATACTCCATATGGGGGCTCACAATAGGTTTATAAAGAGGAAAAATGACACTTGCTGGCTTATTTTCTATACCCTTCCTAATGATCCCTAGCATTGAGTTTGCTTTTTTCACTGCTGCGGCACACTGGGTTCACGCCTGCATTGAGCTGTCCACCAGGACACCAAGGTACTCTTTCCTTGCAGAGATTTCAGACCCCATCAGTTTATAAATGTAATTGGGTTTGTTTGTTTTTTGCCTTAACATGCACCACTATGCACTTGTGAAGATCCTCTTTATGAACCGTGTTCTCCAAGATCTGAGGTCCACTGCATCTTCCTTTAGGAGCTTGACCTCTATGGTGAAGGGATTGCATCTTGTTTGAGAAATACTTCCATGATTAGAACTCTTGTCTAAGACTTATTTCAATGACAGTTATACAGTCAAGACCAGCCAGTATGACAATGTTGTCATGAAGAAGCTGTTATGGGCAACCTGCATTACATAATGTATAGCCAACATCAAAAGTTTTTATTTAAGTTGTATGAAAACTGTCTGGCACTATCAAAAGACGCACCCTTTCATTTGGGCATCTTGACCAAGAGCTGTAGATGAAAACCAGGCACATGCTGATGGCACTGAAGCCATTCAAGATTTTGAAGCACCTTCTGCTGCTAGATGCACCAAAATAATTTGTTATCTGGAAACAAATGACACATTTCAGCCAATAAGTGAGCTATCTTTGGTTCTTGTTTCAATAGTTATCCTGCATCAGAGCTGTTACTGTGTCCCAGAGGAAGAGCTGATATCTACCAAGATAGGCTTGGCATTTCTTAATATGGGAGGCTGCTTGGTGACTTGGTCACCTAGTGCAAAAATAGATAAAAAGTCATCCAAGCTGTTCTGATGGGTTTTTAGAATGGAAGGCAGCCCAGAGACAATATATGTGCTTTTAGACCTCCCTAACAAGCTTGTTTATTCTTTTTCCTACCAAACATATGCACTCTTGTTTATCATAGTAGGGTTGCAGGATAGGGAGTATTGCATATTACAATATTGCTCACTACTAGAGCAAAACACAGAAGTGCTCTATTATCTAGCTGCAGCTGATTGATATAAACCACAAAATGCATAAAAGCTCTTAGATCTGTTCAATGATTATTTGGACTTCTTGTAAAGACCAGCAGATCATGCTGCCATCTGTTCTGCCTTACTGTGTACACCTGAGCACTGTAAGCTACTCAATAAACTTCCTCCATGCAAGCATACCTGAATTTCACATATTGTTTGCCAGGGCACCCAAGTGTGACTGAGTGTTGGCTGAGAACAAGGCAATTGTGATGGATTGCCATGTGAAATGATCCTGATAAGGAAGCAAGAAGAGGTGTGATCAGTACCATCATAGACATCATCCAGACTGAAAATCAGAGTGAAAGTCAAAGATGTTAACAATATCAAAGCTAGGAGGAGAATGCTCGGCACTGCAAGCATCAGCTAAGTAACTGTTGACATGGAATTAACAGGTTATAAGACCTGAACAAGAACATGCCACAGTTCCAGCCAAAAACCAGGTAGTGAAAATAGATATAGAAATTGTAGTAAGTGTTCACAGTGTGGATGGTAAACAAATGAGTATTGTGGGGAAGCATGACAAGGAAGCCAATAGACTGTTCTGGATCAAAGTTCTTTAAATGTGATTTTTCATGTATAGCTTGCACCTTAACATTAGTAACTACAGAACCCTGTAATATTTCTGCATTTCCTCAGTTTTATCTATGCTGGAGACATCTGTCATGTTCTCCTTCTGAAACTTGCACCTGCCAAAATAAGCTCTGTATAGATAACTTGTAAAGACAGCAAGGTTAACATTAATGACAACAAAAGTGGATTGTTCAATGGCGAGGTAGAAAGAAACCACAAGATTTCAGGCGACTTCCAGATAGACAACACTGCATGAGAAATATCAACAATCAAAACAGCTTTTTCAAGAAAACAAAATTTCAAATGGGAGGCATGGTGTTGTCTAATTTGCAAGGGAAAACTCAAGACAAATCTTACAAGCACTGCAGTAACGCCATTCCTCCAGGCAAAGTAAGCACTTTCCATGCTTGTTTATTTATTTATGTATTTATGTATTTATTTAAAATATTTTTATCCCACCTTTCTCCTTTAAAAGGACCCAAGGCAGCTGTTTGTCAGTGAGAGAAATTTTCCCTCCATACTTGAAAAAGCCCCTGCAGCTACAAGCTCTAGGGAATAAAAGAAATAGAACAAAAAGGAAATTATAGATTTTTAAAAGATTACTACAGTGAAAGAAGAGGACTGCCAAAAAGTAGACCAAAAACCAGCACAGCAAGGGAGAGGGTCTGATTCACCAGCCCGATGATTGCTGCCGGAGCGGATCCCTGAACAAAAGAATGATTGTGACCTCCATGTGGGAAGCAAGGGATCCAGGGGTCTGGGAGGGAAATGTGGGGGTGGAAGGGGGGCACCCAGATATGGAAATGAGCACCAGGAAGGGGCAGCCCCATTGGTGCACAGCGCGTTCCAAGGGGCTGTACCAGAGGAGTTAAAAAGGAGGCTGCGAGGAAAACAACCCCTCTTTTCCCTCCTGGTCACCGAGCAGATCTGTATCGCCTGCTTCACTACTGCCGCCATTGTGAGAGGACCTCGTGGTCTGGCTGGACCAACTCCTATAGTTGCAGCTTCACCGCTGCCTTCAAACGGTGATATCTTCCTCTCTTAGCTGCTGGCTGAATCTCCTCCCCAACCCATTCTATATTAAGGGCCAGGGAGCGGGCGCACGGAATCCTTTAAGGAGCAGCTCTGGGGCTTGTTTTTTCAAAGCAAGAAGGTAATTCCCCTCCTTTGAATTTGTTTAGGCAAGCTGCTGGATGGGGATGGGGAGTCAGTTAATTAAACTGAATTCCTGGCATTCCTTATGCCCTATTCGTACCTGGCTTGCCCAATCCATACATGGTTTAATTGGCTTTGTGCTAGTCACCTATTCCAGCAAGTCCTTTTGTAAGATTTCTGCTTTTTATCTTGCTTCCGATCTCAGGCTTGCCTCTCAGCCCTTTCCCTTTGTCTGACATTAATTGCTCCTGATAACTGCCTCATATTCCCTTTTGTCCGGGAAGAGGGTTAGATGGCTCAGTGGTTAAGTTCTCTGACTGTGGGGCCAGAGCCGAGGACTGGAAGAGCATGTCCACGTTACATGATTTGGTGCCAGGGGCAGCACCTGGGACTGGAGGAGCATGCCCACGTTAAATGTTTTGGTGGCCAGGGGCATGCAGTGGGGCGACCTGTGGCCAGTCTGTGGATGCTGCTGTTTCACCATCAGGAGCCACCACATGGACTGTTGATGCAGCTGGAGGATGATGACATCACATCATCATAGGGAATAGATGGAGGCCTTGCTGTTCATGCTCCACAGCGCTTACCCGGACATGCTTTTATTTTGGTTACAGCTGCTGCAGTGGAAACTGGTTGGGGACTAGGCATCCATGAAAGATTGGGATGCTCTGAAGAAAGTCAGATAAAGCTATTGGTCGTTTGGTCACCACCTAGGGTGGGATCTGGATAAAACACCTGGATATTAGTTTTAGGGCACTAGACATGTATTTGGCAGATGGTTTTTCATTTGTTGGAGATTGGTAACTCACAGTGGGTAACAGAAGTAAGAGGTGCCATAGGTGATTGGGTTTAGCTGCAGTGCTCTGGTGGAGAGTCGAGTGAGGCTTGCCTCTAGTGGCGTTTTCTATAGGCATTGGGAGGGATCCAGGCTCTAAAGCAAAAATTAAACTGTCTTAAAATGATTTATGACCTGTTGACAATTATTTATTACCTGGTGACAGTGATTTATGACCTGTCAAAATGATTTATGACCAGTGACATTGAGTTATGACTTTTCCTCCGATGGGGATGGACGCCCCCTGGAACCTGTAAGTGGAGTGGAGGCTCAGGACACCGATGGGGTGGGCACCCTGGGGTGCTCCCTCCCATAGTGGCTGGGAGCACCCAAGGGATTGGGTACTCCATTGCGTAGCCAGAGTATCGCTTGCTGTATTAAATAAAGTTGTGGCCTTATTACACCTAAAAACTGTGATGGTCATGTCTCTTCATTGTACAATCATGCCATTAAGGGGAGCTCAGCGGTAGGCAACAATTCACTCTCTAGGGAAATCTACATCATATTGCCCTGTACTGAATGAGGTAGAAGAGTGCGTACAGGAAGAGAGTGCCATAATGGCGGGTGAGGAGGCAGGACTACTTACTGCCAAAGCTATTTACCTCTGGAGAGTTATGAATTATGGCCCTACGCGCACTCAGCCCCTCTGTGACATACAGAGACCGTGCTGAAGAACAGTACAATTTTAGTTCATTACATGCCCTATTTAGGATCCTTCACATGGTCACGTGTATTGCCCCATCTCCATTATACCTATGCACATTGACCTATATTATGCACATGTCAGAATGATGTTTACTCAGAGCTTTCATTTTCAGTTCACCATTCAACAATAAGTGCACAGCATATAATTCAAGTGTCTGAATATACATTCAGTGCTGCTCTTATGGAAATTATACCAAAAAAATTATACATAAAACTATGATAATTTTTCCCTAGTGAGTAAACATCATACCTCATAGCTGCTTTCTTTTGACAGAAACATAAATGGGAATACACCTCAAATATTTACTGAGGCGCTAATAACATTGCTAGTTATTCTTTGCTAGTGGGTTAACTTCTTTTCACGGTGTGTCTAATATTATTTAAATTGGGAAGAAAGAGATATAATCAATGAATTAATCATCTTCCATAGTATGGATGAAAGGGTAGATAATATTCATAATGCCATAAAGGTTCTACAGATACTAGAATTTGTCTTTGTTAGTTGATGGGATATCGTTTGAAACTTTGCAAAAATAAAACCAGTTTAAATAAAATCCAATATTATTTTTTTTAAAAAAGCTTCAAGATGGCAGAAAAAAAGAGAACATTCTTAACAGAGTCTCTTAGTTAACCAAATGTGTACAATTCTGAGATTCCTAAGAAGCTGAATAACTGGACAATGTTTTAAACTAGAGGTGATAAACTATGACCCTCCAGCAGTTATTTGCCTATACTTTTATCCACCATAGATACAACAGTCAATGGTAAGAGACTATGAGAGTTGTAACCCCAAAGAATCTGGCCACGCCTGCCTACTCCAAGCCATAGGCATTCTTCCTTTTCCTTCTTCACATAGTAGTGAGAAAAATCTCCCGTTCTAAAGCAAAAACCCAACATTGTAGATTCTAACTAGATGGGGAAGGAGGACATGTATTTTTGTTTCTGTGTTCATGTACCTGGATTAATTTCAAACAAATCAAACTTGTTTCCTGACAGCAACTAATCCAATTTCTCAACTGCCACCCTGGATGTAGCATCTCAGCATTAAGAGAAAGGGCATAGAAATACAACAAACACGTATCATAACTGCAGCATGCAGTAAGCAAACCAGTTTAGAACTTGCCTATGTAGTTAGGATGAAAAATACATCTCTTTTGCCCTTACATCTAGCATGCTTGCCCTGCCTACGTGCCACTGGGTTTTCATATAAGAATTTAATAATGTAAACTGTACATATTTGTCAATTCCAGTTTCTGTCCAATTATTTTTCAAAGTCTTAATACCATTCTGTCTTCTTTTCACGTCATACTGCAAAACCTGAAAAAACAACACATTCCTCCTTCTTTGTATAGGCAACAGCGATGGAACTTTATAAACATAATGATGTGTCCCTTCAAACGTGAAAGAGAGTACAGAACACCTCCCAAGCGGTTTGTGGTCCATCCCATGAGGAGTGTGTGTTCTATGTCTGTACAATGTCTAGTGAAAAAGCCACTAAATTTTCTCAAAATACTGAAGGAATCAAATGTTAGATTTATAAAAAGGCACACATCAACTGGATATTTTACATTGGTTGAAATCTTGTTGCTTTGTTACACATGTGGAAGGCAAATGGTGCAACAGTCAATCATTTCTGTGTGTTGTGTCGTTACAGTCGTGACCGACTCTTCGTGACTCCATGTCCATGGAGTTTTCTTGGCAGGAATACTGGAGTGGCTTGCCAGTTCCTACTCCAGGTCCCTACAGCACCTGGTATTCCCTGGTGGTCTCCCATCCAAGTACTAACCAGGGCCGACCCTGCTTAGCTTCCGAAATCAGGCGAGATCGGATGTGCTAGCAATTAATGAGCCATCTTTGGGATTCTCAAGCATGTGCCAAAGTAGAGAACAGGTGTGCACACCTCCAAGAATCCAAAAGGCAACTTGGGAACTGCCAGCTACAAGCAACTGCAGGTTACAACATTTTGCTTCCCCCATGTGCAACAAAGCAACAAGATTTCACCCGTTTTTTTCCCGAAAATTGAAAGAGTGAAAATCTACATCATCTGTTGGTTTGTAAAAATGCAAATTAATACTTAACCGAATCTAAGCAGATTAACTTGGCACTAAGTGCACTTAAAACAGTAATTGTATGCAAGTTTGTTCATTACATTTCTTGTTGCTTTTTTTCTCCTGCTATACTACCATGTCTGCAGCATAATCTGACTCCTACCCTGAGAGTAAGTTGAGCAAGAGAAATAGTTCATTTTACTAACTTGCTCTCTTTCCCCCGTGATTTGAGAAATGTATTTAATCTGCTTCCCTCAAGGCATACAATGAAATGGGGGGAAAATAACCAGAGAGCCTCTGAGCAACAATTTTTCATTACGACTACAATGATCCCTATCTATCTAGGGTAGGCCATTTTGTTAAGGCAGTGATTGGGGTCAGGAACTATGCACACTATGTATGCTGTCATGTACACGTTTGATGCCCTTTTCATTCCATGATTTAGTCAGTGGTGGGCGCACTAAACAACATGCACAAATGTGAATTTACGGAGAAGAGCCGATTTCTGCAGTTCAGTACGCTTATCAGAATGAGTTCTGCAGATGAAACTCCACTCTTGGGAATAAAATGTAAAGGACAAAGATCAGCAAAACCCTTTTCTCCAAGGCACTGGTTGGCTAGCAGCGCGTAGGAGTGAATGTCTGTAATTGACAATTTTTTCCTTCAGAATTTATGATACTGATGTTACAGGAACACCATGCAAAGGGTGAATAACCTCAGACAATGTTTATGTTTGAGCACAGGAAGCAAATATTTGACTGCATACACAGGACTTATATCAATATAAAAATATATCCCAATTCAGTCTTGTGAACTTTTTTTAAAAAAATGAATTCCTCTAGAACTGTTCTTCTCTTTAGGGTGCATGTTGTTTTTAGCACAACATATCCACAAGAAACATATTACAACAAAATCTTCCTTGAAATCTTGTATGTTCTTTTGGGTTCTTTTTTTTGGGGGGGGGGGCTAGAATATGACAAAGATGCTCTTGGCTGAGATTTGGTGGAATCAGAACTTTCTCTGCTTCTCTTTCACAGAGTCCTCTTTGATTCCAAAGAGGGGTTCCCAATCCTCCAGAACAGGCTTTTAGGGCACATGAAAAGTTCCAAATGAACAGACCACCACTCTTTCTGGCAGAGATATACCAGTGGCTCCTGATAAGTGTCATCTATGAACATGTCACCCAAACACAGAACAAAGTTCCCTTCTATCACAAATGTCTTACTTGGAGAAAGAATTTTGTGATAATTTTGCAACAAACATAATTGAACTACATGAAGAAAGATTTTTTTCTGAGCCTTGTTTATTTCTTCGACATATGGCAAGAGCCATCAAACTCTAGACTTAATCAGAAAAAGAAACTGACCAGGGTGGGGGATGTTAACTTTAGTGTGATCTGATCATCTCCCTTTCTACTTTGCTCATTATAAATCTTATGTATTTGGCACTGGTGATAAAGGGGTACCTGAAAGAAAAAATTCCTGACTGCCAAGACATACCAAGTTCTATGATATCCATACATGCACAGAGGAATGCAGGCATCCACTCAGAAAATGCCTTATGTTTACCTCTAAACATGTGTACAAACACACACATGCATACAGAAAGTCAATGACTCGCTCAATCTCTGGAGACCAGTTAGGGGACAGCTGGATTCATTTACGCCAAACATGTCAACCCAAAATGCTCCTACTACATTCTTTCAAAGACTTTTGCAAAATAACTTCACATACCTTGGGTCCTTTTCTAAGGAGAAAGGCGGGGTAAAAATACAAATAAAATAACATAAAATAAATAATACCTTCACTAAATACGCTTTACCTAAATAAGGTACAGTTTAGTTATGATGAATCACATGATTTCTAGAAGCAGGGTTAATGAGAAGATTCAGAGACCCAGGAGGATGAGGAACTAGCATCCAAGAAGGAATAAGTAGTACGGTACATCTACTACTGGAATAATCAACTGGCTTTCATGTATTATTTTCCTTTCTGCTGCTGAAAAACATTTTATTGAGCACTGAAAACTGTCGGCTACAAAGTCGGCAACTCAGCGGTTCGAATCCCAGGTGCCATGCAGCGGAGTGAGCTCCTGCTGTTAACCCCACCTCCCGCCAACCTAGCAAGGGTGTATCTAGGGGGCGGAAGGGTGCATTTGCCCTGGATGCAGCAATCTGGGGGCACATGGAGGGGGAGCAGGAGGAGGACGCCGTGCGCCCTCCCACCACCAGTCCTCCTTTCGCACAGCTAAGGCTTGGCGACAGGATCCCTGACGCTGCCAAGCACCAGGCAAGTGGTGAAGCAGGCAGGCATGTGGGGAGCGCCGTGGCCGCAGCACCCTCCTCCTCCTCCTCCTACTTGCCTTGCTTCAGCCACCAGAGGACTTGGGAGAGGTGTAAGATGCATGCACGCGCGCACACACACAAACACCCATCCATCCACACACATATGGACATGCACATACACGCACGCAGGATTGGGCCCAGGGGAGCCGCCACCAGGCAGCGCAGCAGCGCATCTCACTTTCTCCTTGGTCAACAGCGACCAGCTTGTGCTTTCGTTTGCTGCTTCCTTTCGAGTGGCTGCTTTGCAATGACTTGCTCAGCGGGCAAGGCTGAGCTTTGGGGGGAAGCGCTGCAACAGCCGTGACTTGCCCAGCAGCCGCAAGCTGATAAGACGACCATTCTCCCCCTCCCCCCACCTCCGCATCATCTCTCCCTTTCCTCCCATCTGGGTGCGATGTGGGGGGGGGGATGAAAGTTGTCCCCAGGCGCTCCAAACCCTTGGTTCATCTCTGCAAACTAGCATTTCAAAAGCATATAAATGCAAGTAGATAAATAGGTACCGCCATAAAAAGCGGGAAGGTAAAACAGTGTTTCCTTGCAGCCATGCCAGCCACATAGCCACGGACTTGCACAACACTGGCTCTTGGCTTGAATACGGAGATGAGCACCGCCCCTAGAATTGGACACAACTAGCAAACATGTGCAGGGGGAATCTTTACTATTAGGGTATAGTCTTACAGCTGGTAGTCTGACCAACCATATACAACGTTTATCCTCAACATCTTAAGGAGACACTACATTGACTACACTGTTGTAATACAGAGCTGTGCTTGCTCCTTGGGCTTTTTGTAACTCGGGGTACAAATCTTGTTGCTTATCCTAGTAAGTTACAGTTAGAATAAGACCATTTGTATCAATGGACCTTATATAGACCTCAAACCTCCAAATTCACACCAATTCAATGGGTCTACTAGTTAGTACTTGGATGGGAGACCATCAGAGAATACCAGGTTCTGTAGGCGCCTGGAATAGGAACTGGCAAACCACTCCAGGATTCCTGCCAAGAAAACTCCATGGAAATGGGGTCATGAAGAGCCGATCACAACTGTAACAACACAACACACACACACACCTTATCTGGATTCAACCCATTCAGTTGTGGAACAAAAAAAATCTGAGAAGCTATAATGCTTAAATAATGATGTAAAAATTCAGGGTAAACACTGAAGAGCGATATAATGCAAATAAGCAATATGGAACCTAGCCCACTTTGGATCTTTGAGTTAATGGTGTCAAAACAAAGCTTATTGATTAAATCAAAACCACTGTAACACAGCTATAAACTGTATGAATTCAATAGCACTCATTTGAAGATTTCTACCATAGATACAGTAATACAATATAATATAATAAAAACAATGCAATGCAATACAATGGTATAAATTAGCACTTATGCAATAATTTCTTTTGGAACACATATATACACACAAAATATGGGAAAACCCAAACTTCTATTTTTAAATTGTTTACTAGGCTGTGGCTTAAATGGAAGTCTAAGAAGTTTAATCAGGACAGATAAAATGCCCAAATGGTTTGAAGTACATTTCCCTAGTTCGTAATTACATTGCCAAAGGAGTTCCACTTTCTTTTTTTCCATTATCAGATGCTTACCCTTTCATTCCATTTGGTCTTTATATGAGAACCTGAGGGTAAAATGGGAACTTTGGGAGCAATGGTGCTTACATACTCTTACTCTCTCAAATATTTTGAAACCATTAAAACCTTTTTTCACCTACCAAGTAAAGCACAATGCATCAACTGCTGGCGATTTATTAAAATCAGCACCATATCACAGGATTATAATTTTGAACTGTTTTATTGAGGAATATGACTGAGAGGGAAAAACGCACAGGAGAGACAGATTTATGTTGCCAGATGTTTATTTTGTTTGTCAGTGGTAACATTTCTGCTCCTTCGTGTAGTAAAGCACATATGAGTAGGTCTATGGAATCAATGTCAATTTGATGAACCCTCCTAGGTAACGTTCACTGATTCAAACTGTGACTTACTTGAGTACAATAAATTGCAGTTTGAGTAGGCCCATTTGAATCAGTGGAACTTACAGAGGATTTGACTCACTAAATTCTGGAAAAGTGTACCTTTGATACTGGATGTGCGTGCATGTGCGGACATGTACAGGCATGTATTGTGCGGGTGTTATTTGTGGAATGGACTCTAAGAATAACAGCTCACGTGTTTCTCTCTCTAGTCTAGTTCTAGATCTCAAGATGTACCAGAGAGAGAATACATCTGCTTTTCTACTTTATACTCGTTTTCACAAATAGAGTCTGCACAACACTGCAGCCTCTCCTGTGATTTAAGTTAAATAATCTAACTTTTCCTCATCTTACTCTATCAGACCCTAATTTTCTTAAAATGTGCCAGCAAGAATTTATCAATTTCTTATTCTGCTTTAAGTTGAACAGGATAGGCCTAAGCAATAGATCTCCCACTATAAATACCAAATACTAATGAAAATAATGTTCACTAAAAGTAACAGAATGATCTTCTATTGACTATTAAGAGGGCAGCAAAAGTAGGCTCCCATAATGTCGCCAAACATTTTCCACACCCCACCTTTTTTATCAACTCTCCAAATCTTAGATATCTGCAAACAATTTCTATATATTTTATGGATGCATTCCACCAAACAGCAAATACTATTGCAATCCTATATTTCTCAGCTCCCAAGTCCACTGTATATTTGTTTAGGACTGCAACCATTCTTAAAGGAACCAGACAGGGCAACATTTCATTTAGAAAAGTTTGGATATGGTTCAAGTACTAGGTATGTTTGAGAAAAATGCTCCTGGAGCTTTCAAAAAGATATAAATATGCCTTTGGCATCTAGACTAAAAACTAGAATGTTTTTATTTTTGTCACGGCTTGCAATACAATTTTACTAAAATATCAGAGTTCCCTCAAAACAACTTTTAAAAACTTGCTTATGTGTCTTTTGGGTTATAGCACTGCATACACTCCTAAGATGTTCTCAGAGTAAGGGACTCCTGAGGCCCATCATGACTGTGCCCTTCAAGTTAACTGCAGTAACTACTCTTTTAAAACAGCATATTTAGAAAATGCAGGTTCACTATAATGTTGAAACAGTCTGCATATCTTCATTTTTTTAAAAAAAGGCATATGGGTGCACGCATACGCACAGCACGAAGCATGAAACTATCTTTGCACTCCTTGAAAGCTATACTAACTGGCCATTTAATACTCCTCTGGATGTACCTGCAAGTACACCCTGGTGTTAGAATTTCTTTATCAGTCTGCACCACAGGGGCTGTGAAATCCTGATATACCACCTTCAAGCAGCCATTTTCATGTTTGTTGCTCAAAAGGGAGGACATCCCTTGGGCTATTTTCAAAGCTTCATTTTCCACCAAAAAGCAAGCTTTATGTTTAGGCCATCAAAGAAAGCAAACTTTTAAAGAGTTACAAACTATTGGCTTGGGTTTCATGGCACCTGAGGGAGAAATACAATGTCCTGTATTTTCTCTGATGTGTTTGTGACATTACTCAAGTTCCACAGCAGATTGGTTTCTATCGTGTCATCTCAAATGAAGGCTCTGGTGCCTTTACGTTCTGCCTGTGAGCCTCTTTAAGCCACAGACTGCCAGTTATATTATGATGTATGGTACACTTAGGAGGCACATTAATATCCTGTCATGTAAGAATGACACCAATGAAATTCTGTTTGGGATTCAATGGACACATAAAGTAAGCTATCCAGCATTTTTCAATCCACAAAATGTTCAAACCACCCTCTAGCATATAATTTTTAAATCGTCAACTGTTCTCAAAACGAACATCTTACAAAATCTTGCAGGTTTTGATCAGCAACTAGCAGTGCTAGAGAAATCACCATGTTTCTACAGTGGTACCTTATATAAAGGAATTAATTCATTCCAAATGAAATTATGTTAAGCAAATGCTCCTTTATACAAATTTCCCACAGGAATGTATTGAAAACGGAGTAATCCCTGATCACAACCATTTTTATGTTGTATGGATTCGCCCCATAGGCAATTCTGTTAAGCAAATTTCCCCTATCTCCTGAATCTTTTATGTTGTACAGATTTCATGTTATACAAACCATTTGTTATACGAGGGTCCACTGGTATATGTAACCCCACACACATTTGTACCAAAAAATTCAGAACACCACACAATACTGTATTGTTTGTATGTTAAACATCAGAAATAACTGGGAATAACTGTAAAAACAATGGAACACCAACTCAGGTTATCTACTATTCTGGTAGTCTCCATGATTTTTTAAGAGCGTATTATGTATGTTTTGACTAGTTTAGTTGATGCTATCAATCAAAAAGATGTCCAAGGATGATTTAGACCAGCCATTCTCAACCACAGTCCTTTTAGGAGCCCTTCTTGGTTTTCAGGCCTCCCTATCAAACAAAGAAAGCCTTTGGCGGTGCGCATGAGTAGATGAATCTGTGCCCCCTTCAAATGTACCAGTGCCTCCTGAGGGAGGGGCACTGCCATCCATTGAAAATGGCTGACTGAGAGCTTGATGAAAGAGGTGTATCAGCCTGTAGAAATGATGTTGTGACAGACATTCCACAGAGCATTTGACACGAAACAGGTATCTGTTTCCTTGTAACTGCCCTAGATGTTTTTGTAACAGTTATGAATTCTGCAACTGTAAATTAAGACTGCAACAAAATAGCTTTATAGTCTCTAAGACAGTGGTTCCCAACCTGGGGGGGGGTCGGGACCCCTTTGGGGGTCGAACAACCATTTCACAGGGGTCACCATGAGCCAGTGAAGAAAAAGGCACAAATGGCTTGGGTCTGGAGGAGAAGGAGGAGGAAGGGGGGGAAGAGTGAGTTACAGCTTGATAGGTTGGAGGGGATGTCAGTCAATGGCACCAGAGGCTATAATTGGCTGAGGGTGCCTGTAGAGGGAAGTTCTCTATGGCACCTGCGGCAGTGGCCTGCCAAAGGGGGCTTGTGGCCTCTTCCAAGCAGGGCAAGGGGTCACCACAACATGAGGAACTGTATTAAAGGGTTGCGGCATTAGAAAGTTTGAGAACCACTGCTCTAAGGGCAGATCAGCACTGATGTCCCAGGGTGCAATCAGATGGGCACTAAGTCAGCTGTTTGGGAAACAAATTGGTTCACTCTTTTTAACAATATGATTCGATGTAATTGCTGAGGTGAACCAAATTGTCAGCAAAGTATTCCCGTTTGCACCTTTCTGCCTCTGATCAGGGGCTTCAACTTTTTTAAAACTGCTGGTAATATTGCTATGATTTTTGTCCGTTTCCAGTTCATGTGGTAGCTGGAAGGACCCAAAGTGAGCCCTTTCTCTAATTTGCCAGTATTGTGAAGTTGATTAAGAAGGGAGCTACACCACATTATTGTGAACTTAATCACTTCCTTGGCTTTCTATTTCTTAAACATTTATACAGAAGGGCAAAAATATGTGCTGCATCACTTTAATGATCTAAAAACCTAATGAAAAACAAATTTGTATTAGTGAAGCTTGCTGTCAATTTGCCTGCTACCAAAATGCACATTTGCTTACTATTAGTCTTTTAGGTATTCAAAATAATGCAATGAATATTCTCTCCTTAAGCCACTTCATGATATTGACAAATTGACAACCTGCAAACCAAATAGGATCATTTGAGGGCCTTTTGACCTTTTTGTACAAAGATCTCACCAAATGGCATATTGGAAGGCTTAAAGACTTACTTTACCTCACTCCTAATGCCATGTGTAAACAAGCCCCTCAATCTAAAGGAGGAAGGTCATCCCTCCTCTCTTAAACTTGGAGCAACCTAGGCACTCAACAAACATTTCCAATTGCTGCTTCTACGTCTGCCACCCCCCCTTTAAGCTCTAAACTGCCCCAAATCTGATTTCATTTAAGCAGAAAGGGCAGAATTTCCTTTGTGATCTTCTACAGATGATTTTGACCACAATTTATTTATTTATTTATTTACGGCCAATGACCAAACTAGACATATATGTGTTTTATTTATATGTGTGTTTTATTTATGCCATTAAAGGTTTGATTGATTGAAACTTGGAGGGAAGGACATTAAACCGCGCCAAGGTAAAAGCTCTCCTGGAGGAGGAGGATACAATCCTGTCCAGGTAAGGAGACACAGTGAATGCAGATTTCTTTAGGAAATCGAGTTTCTGAACCAGAGCAATATGATTCTGTAAAGCTACATCTCTAATTCGTATCTTCACCTCGTTAATGGCTTTAGAATAACCCATTGCTTGGAGGGCACAGGGGGAATATCCTATATTATGTATCACTTTTATTATTAGTATTTTCCATTGTGATTGGAATTTATCTAGCAAGATCAGAGGGGTTAGGCCATCCGAAAGGAAGGTAAGTTTGAGCCAGTGTTTGGCCATCAAAAGTTAGTTAATGCTACAACAGGAATAAGTCCAGCCTCTAGGCGGAGCAAAAAATTGGGCACACATAAGGGAACCCCCAACATACCTCTTACAAAACTGGTTTGAATGATCTGTTTCTGATCTTCTGTTATGTTGGTTTTTTTCATCTTTTAAATGGCAAAACAGTAGTCATGAAAGGATATAATTAAATAATTAAAATATTCCCACCCTACTTTTATTTGCAGCCTATTTTTCAAAGCACAGTTTATAATTTACTTCAATCTCAATACATTTGCTGTTAGTGAAATAAATACAATCATGCTATTCCCTTCAAACCACAACTTGGTTCAGTGCATGACCTATGCTTGTTGATTAAATACAATAACTGGAAGATATGCTAGTAAATTTTATTAGACAATTTATACATGTTTCCTGGTTAACAAGCAATAAACTGTTTTGTCATTGTTTAAAACAATGAAAGGAACTTGCAGTCAACCTTTTGCAATCTGAACTTGTTTTTATCTCAAAATCAAGTTGGGAGCAGGGATAATGTTCAACTAGATGTTTATCTTTCTGCTACTTATTACATGTCGATCAACATTTATTCATCCAATTAGTACACAATAATTGAGACTATTAATTAATTTCACCAAGAACCAATTTCATGAGACTAGCTATGATCACAAATCTCCACCAATAAAAACACAATAATTCATTATTTTAAAAGAAGTATTACCTTAGTAATTTTTCTGCCATCAGATTGCTCAAAGCCCATCCAGATGTTTTTAACTGTGGGAGTAAATAATGCGGTGGTCCTGTCTTCCCTGCTATCTTCCAGTCATGGACAGCAACTTTCTGTAGAGGAGAGCCTTTCCTACCCATAGAGGCTTTCTATGTCAGAACCATGGGAAACTAGTTCTCTGAAGCACTTCAATGCATAGTTACTTTTCCACATGAAGAAAGCAACAGAAATAGTGTATTCTCCCCACTTCTTGAGAATTTATTTTTCATTTTCACACTCTGGACCTGGTGTTCTCAAATGCACAGGGAGAGAGTGGCCCGATGGTCACTGGCCTTGTGTCAGTCCCCTTGTCATGGTTGGAAAACCTCCTGATTAAATGCAGTCTCATAGTGGCACCCCACCTCCGCAGGGAGCTTGGACCCATTAAGATGGTCTGCCCATACAGGCTACTGGACCCTGTTGGGTTTCAGGATGTCATGCGTGGGATTCCTGATGAACTGGTTGGTGCACCTGTCAACACTCTGGTGGGAAACTGGTATACTGTCTCCTCTAGGGCTATTGATATGCTTGCTCCCGAATGTCCCCTTCACCACCTGGTCCGTGCATCGGCTTGGTTTAACCAGGAGCTATGGAGCCTGAAGTAGAATAGAAGGAGGCTAGAGAGTGCTTGGAGAACGGCCCTGACAGAATTGAATCTAACAGCTGTGAAGATTGTGTTCTCCATCTACTCAGCAAAAATTAAGGCTACTAGAAGATCTTACTACACTAACTGGATAAGCGAAGCTCAAAACAATCAGGCCAAACTGTTTCACATAGTACACAATGTATCCAGGGTTGGTCACAATGACAGGCCTCCCTCTAGTACAGTGTTGGTGAACCTGTAGCACGGGTGCCAAAGGTGGCACTCAGAGCCCTTTCTGTGGGCACCCAACATCACCCCTTCACAGCCACCTGTAGACAGGTTAAATTCCTGTATTAGCACTTTGTGAAAAAATAGTGGGTTTTGAATCACAGTTTGGGCACTCAGCCTCTAAAAGGTTCGCCATCACTGCTCTAGTATAACCTGTGACCAATTTTCAGCATTTTTTCATTTGAAAGTGGAGGCCATTCACCAGGACGTAGACTGCCAGCTGACATCAGTAGATTGAGCAGTGATGTTGAGTGCATCACATTGCCCAGTTACTTTTTCCACCTTTCAACCTATGACATCTTTTGAAGTGGATAGGGCCCTTGATCACTGGATCCTTGTCTGGCCTGGTGCATCAAAGCAGCCAAGTCAATGACTACTGAATGGGCCACTGCAATAATTGATGGGCCTCTCCAAAAGGGCAGTGTGTGTGTGTGTGTGTGTGTGTGTGTGTGTGTTTCCCCATTTCAATGGTGCTTTCTGGCGAGGGCAAAGCCGGCATCCCTTCCCTCTAACTAAGCTGAGCTGTCCTGTCTGCATCTGAAAGTAAAGGTAGGAACAAAGGGGCTTGGGGGACATATTGTGACTTTATTGCATTAGGGGGAGGGGGGGTCAACAGTGTTCTTATTTTTTTCAAATTATAATCCAGCCCCCAACAGTGTCTGAGGGACAGTGAACCAGCCCCTGTTTAAAAAGTTTGAGGACCCCTGCTGTAGACCATGGCATCCTCCTGACTCGTCTCTCTGCAGCAGCCATATTGCTGACTGGAGTAGGGTACAGAGATCACATGACACCCCTATTAAAGCAGCTCCACTGGCTACCAATCAGCTATCCGGCACAATTCAAAGTGCTGACCTTAACCTACAAAGCACTGTATGACCTGGGTCCAAGCTACTTCAAAGATCGAATCTCACAGTCTGAACTGGCTCAGGTGTTATGGTCATCAGGAGAGGCCTTTCTCTCCATCCCACCATCCTCACAGGTATGTCTCATCAGAAATGGCCTTCTCGGCTGCTGCGCCCAGACTCTGGAACTCCCTCCCACTAGAGGCCAGGGCTGTGTTTCTGAAAACAGGCAAAGACCTTTCCCTGAATGATGGACTACCTATTGTATCTTTTCTATGAATCTATATGATCACATAGATTTTGTGTTTATCACCACTTATAGTGTGATTACATTGACACTATGTTTTTAATGTTAGTTCCCATCACTCATAACTTTTACATGGAATTTTACTCTCTTTTTTAGAGAGGGGTTGCCAGGATTTGGAGCGTCTGGGGACAAAGTTCGTTTTTTGTGCCCTTCCTGCCCCCCCCCCACATTGCACCCACCCAGCAATGGGGCTAAACCCTGAAGGTGTGGGGTGGGCGCATGCGTGGACGGGTGTGTGCGTGTGTGTGCACGTCCGCACATGCGTCGTAGCCTTACACCTTTCCCACCAAGGCGAAGAGGAGGAGGAAGAGGGTGCTGCGGCCACCATGCTCCTGCCTGCCTGCCTGGCCGTGCGAGTGGTGGTGGAGGCAGCGCCGCCGCTAAGCCTTACGGAAAGGAGGACTTGCTGGGTGGAGGGAGGGCTCAGGGCTTCCTCCTCCTCCTCCTCCCCAGCCCCCCCCCATATCGCTGTGCCCGGGGCAGATGTACCCTTCTGTCCCCTCAGATATGCCCCTGCTTTTTTTAACTCATCACTCACTGTAAGTGCCTTGGGTCCTTTTCCAAGGAGAAAGGTGGGATAAAAATATGCTAAAATAAATAAGTAAATAAATAAATGACAAATCTTGACATAGACTTTGAACAACCCACAAAATTACTTGCCTCCAGCTCCGAGCAAGACTGCCCACATTTTTTCTCTTCTAGGCCATTGTAATTTCAACAGAGTCTCTTGTGTCCCTTTTCTATTACAGGCAAAGCATGCACACATAGCAATCACAGAAGGACTGGCTGAATATTGAGAACAATGCAAATAACCCTTTCAGTACCTCAAATTCCTGCCCGAACTGTAGAACCATTGCATTGAGCAGTTCATACAGTTGTATCAATTGAGTAATTTTATACAAAAAAGTGCAATGTTTTATAGAAAACATCACTTTTGCCAATATAGAACCTCTATTTACTATCAGCCTTGGTGATGAGGTAATGAATGTTGTTGTTGTTGTTTTTCTTGCCCTCACTGCTAGAGATGAGAACTGTAATGATCTGTATGCCTGGTGCTAAATTACCAATCTAATCAATTCTGATAAGACTGAGGGGTAAGCCCCTTCATGATAAACTGATGTACTTGTCATACCACAGCTAATATATTATGTTGGAAGTAACAAGATTCATTACTTTGACACTGAATAAGCATTTTAAATTATGTGAAATTTAAATATTGTAATAAATAGCATACTTGTGTTTAAAAGTATTCCTCCCTTTAACCAAATTGCATTTTATCATGTACATATCATATTTTCCTGTCTTTAAGACACACCCATGTATAAGACGACCTCCACTTTTCCTACCCAAAATTACAGTTTCGCAACTGTGCAGTTCTCTACTCTGCTTACTTCCATGTACAAGATGATCCTCAATTTTAGTCTAAAATTTTTGGACAAAATATAGTCTTATACATGGAAAATACTCAAAACTTATATTAACTTGCATTAAAATAATTTATTATTTATTATTTATTTATTTATTTATTATATTTACACCCCGCCCATCTTCCCGTAGGAACTCTGGGCGGCTTACAATGGTTGACAAAGCAACTAAAGCACAATAAGTAACAAGAGCAACAAAATAAGACAATACACACAGCAATTCTAACAAGTTTAAAACAGCTTAGCGCTCTGGCATCACGTACAAACCCAGCAACGAGACTACTCGGTGGGGGCGAAATGTGAATGGCGGGGGGGACCCTACAAGAGCTCGCCAAAGGCCTCCCGGAAAAGCAAAGTTTTTAACGCTTTGCGGAAGGCCAGCAGGGACTCTGCAGAGCGCACTTCGCTTGTGAAACTGTTCCAGAGTGAAGGGGCTGCCAACGAGAAGGCCCAGTTACGTGTAGATGTCTTCCGGGCCTCTCTAGAGGTGGCAACCCGAAGCGAGTGCACTCACGACTGCCGGACTGGACGGGCCGAGGTTGATCGCTGGACGATCCGCTCTGACAGGTAGTCCGGGCCCAAGCCAAGCCATGGAGGGTTTTATAAACTAAAACCAAGACCTTGAATCTGATCCGGGATGCAACGGGCAACCAATGCAGGCGAGCCAGGACTGGGGTGAATACTCCCATACTCGGGAGGTATGGGAGAAGTGTGATCTGTTACTGTTACATGATCTTTTGCCAGGTATTCTTACCCTTAATCATGGTATACTTCTGAATCAACTCTGTGGATCTGCAGGCAGGGACAAATCCTTGAAGCAGTCTTGCTGTGGAATGGCCCTTCTTAATGCACTGCATTACCTATACAAAACTGCTGGGTGTGTTCATCAGAGGACTTTATTTACTTAATTAGGAGCCACTGATTAAGTAAACAACAAGTATCTAGATTGCCTGCGGAGGGGGGGTGCAATGTGTAGCCTGCATAATTAAAATATAAACTGCCCAGAGGGTACTTTATGCAGTATGGGTGGTATATAAGCAGCATATTTTAATCTGGAGATGTTGTGTATGATACAAATTGGTGTTTATACGCACTCTTAGAACAGCTAAGAAGCTGGAACTTGGATCCACAGACATAAAGGAGCTATAGGAAAGTACTGTAGTTGCCATGTTCAAAGATTATGTTTTGCCCCAGGAGTAAGTTCAGTCTCAACAGGTTCCTGGAGGCTGAAATGATCTCTATGGCTACCTCACTTAAAACTAGCTAAGGCTCATACATCAACACAGCACCATCCCGAAGACAGAGACAGACTGGCCACTTTGATTCATACATTGACCACCTCATGATTAGGTTACTGCAATATACTTTAAATGGGTTCACACTAAATGTTGGTTCAGAATACAGCAGGGATTGGTGGCTGGGCGGCATACTGTGTAAATCATCTCTCTTTGTGGAAGTTTTCGTATTAGTGCCTGTTTGCCACCGAGCTAGATCTAATAAACTGGCATTAGCAAGCAAAGCTCTAAGATAACTCAGGATCATATTAAGTCAAAACACATCCATCCTCCACTAAACTCCCAAGTGACCACAGACTTCTAGGAGATGAGATCTGTGGGAGATTATTAGAAACAACAGCAGCAAATGTTTACTTCCTTTATTTTCACTCTTGAAACATAATTACTTATAACACCACTAATTACATTAACATTATACACTGTAATCTGATTGATTTCTTTCGCTAGAACAAAACGACGGCAATTTTTCCTGCAGAGCTAGCATGGTGGAATAGCTCAACTGGGGGAACCTGTGTTTAAATCACAACACAATCATGGAAAATCACGGGGCTGGTGGGGCTTGTGACACTTGTATAAGACACTTTTAAAATATCTCATATGCCTTGAAAATCCTACTAGAAGTGTGTTGAATGTAACTGAACAGAAATCATTTAGACTGGAGCATTATGCTTTCCTATAAGTAAAGATATCAGACAAGGGTGCATTTTGTCACCTGATCTGTTCAATTTGCATACAGAATATATCACATGGAAAGCCAAACTAAATTCAGAGTCTGGAGGTGTAAAAACTGGTGTAAGTAACATTAATAATGTAAAACATGTAGATGACACATTTTTTTCTGGCACAAGGGGCTTGAAAACGACTTTTAAAGAAAGTGAAAGAGGAGCACGGAGAAGTCATAATCACGGCTTCGGACCTACACAACTTGAACACTGACAATAAAGAAACAGAAAATGTAGAGAAATATTTTGTCTACGTCAGTTCAATCATCAGTCTAAATAGAGACTACAGCAAAGAAGTCAGAAGAAGACTGAGAGTTGGAAAGGCAGCAATGAGTGGATTAGAATGTGTGTCACTAGAGTCCAAGGCCTAGATCATTCACACTCTTGTATTCCTGGTCATGCATCCTGGACAGTGTAGAATTCTGACGAGAGAGAGAGAGAATGATTCATTTGCAGATATCCTGGACTGCCAGAAATAGAAACATGTAGGTCCTAGATCTGAACATTCTCTGGAGGCAAAAATGATGAGGCTGAGTCTGTCCTACCTTGGTCACAGCAAGAGAAGGCAAGAGTCTCTGGGGAAAAAAATAATGCTGGGAAAGATTGGAGGCAGCAGTAAAAGAGGAAGCCCGAAAACAAGATCATTGATTGATTGATTGATTGATTGATTGATTGATTGACTGACTGACTGACTGACTGACTGATATACTGCCCATCTAGCTGCAAGGCTACTAAGGATTAACCTCCTTAAAGAAAATTTGACTAATTTCCTAAAGGAAGACACAGCCTTGGGTTTACAATTATCGCAGCAGGGCTGCTGAGGGTAGGACATTCTTGAGATCTCTTATTCATACTAACATAAGTTGGAGGGAACTTTATGAATTATAAGAATAGCGATCATTTGGATGCAGGGACATTTAAACTGGTTAGGCACAAAGTCTCCCTAGGTGCCAGACTGCAACTTAACACATTCTTCACTAATGATGATGCTGGACAGGGTTTGCCCATTCCTGTGTAGCAGATGAATACAGTATGTTGTGTTTGCAACATTACGCATCTATATGCTCCACTGTTCTTCATTATGAATCATAAAGAACAATTCTACAGAATAGAAAAAGTATACAACCTCAGGTAATTGCCTAAGTGCATCTACATGTTCAGTTATCTACTACTAATTAGAGAAGGAAGAACGTCCAAATATAAAAACTACTGGTCATAAAATAAAGCCAAAAGAAGAACTGCTGATTGGATAACTTTCCCCGCAAGATGACTAATATGCCATTACTAAATAAAACGAAGACATTTTCCTACAAATTAAACAGCTGTGGGATATTTCATAGAGTACATTTAATTATTCTAGGTCAGTGAACTTCAGGCAAGGTAGGTTTTTGTCTGTTGAATTCTCACACTCTCCAGATCTATGTTAAAAATAGTACTGTATTACTAAATACACTACTATCATAAAGGCATCTTCTTTGTAAAAGCCCCTTTCTCCCCATACACGAATGCATACTTTCACAGAGACACAACTATTAAGGAACAGACCCACCATCTTTAAAGGAATAAACTGTCAAAAATATCAATATATATTTAGATACATGGGCATTCACATTAATTCACTATTCACTTGTTCCTCCAGACCCATCTTCAAAGTACTAGTGCCGCTGCTTTACTAGATTTAATGCCCAGTTGTTCTTTCATAGAGCAGTTTTTTGCAACAGCAAATGTTTTATACTTAAGTTTCTCCCAGCAGGCTAGCAAGAGCCTGGACTGTGTCATTTACATACACAAAAGCAGAAACCTTTTAGTCCCTAACTGACTATGGGTATTTGTACACGACCCTTAAACTCCGCCGCAAATGGCTGCCAGCTCCGGAGCTTACAATTGTTTCCCCACCAGCTCCGGAGTTTGCAGGAAATTAAGTGCAACCACGCCCACCTAAGCGCGTCCCAGCGCACTTTTCTTGTACCTGCTCTTGGAGGGTGAAAATCCTCAGGTCCGGATGTAATCTGGTGAGTGCGGGCTCTCCTCACTTCTGTTTTGTTTTGTTTTTTGCCTTCCGCCCCTTTAAGAGAAGGGGCGGGAGGCAAAAACAAACAAACAGAAGAGAAGGAATCAGGACGACGACAGGGGTCCGGGCAGCTTCGGAGGTGAGCCTGCATTTTTTCCTCTCCTTTTTTCTCCCTCCCCTCACACAGACAGGAGCAAGGAAGTGCGGAGGGGTGGGGACGCAGGAAGAGCAACAAACCCCCAAGATCTCTGGTCCGAGGTTAAGTGGCCAGCAGATCTTAGGGGTCGTGCGAAAAGGCCCTATGATAAAAGGGCTTGATAATCCCAATTGTCAGATCAAACAGATGATATACAAATTATAGGGGAGAAAATAAGCCAATGAATACTCTTGTTTAAAAGCTCATAGGTGAGCTGTTAAGGCTGATCACTCACATAAATGTGCTAAAAATGTAAAATTTCTATTTATATCTGAAGTTAGAAATGTGCTCCAGAGGCATTATTTATCAATATAATATTCATGGTGCCATCAGCTTCTACGGCACTGCTGTTCTTCTGAAGTCTTGCCACTTCAGAAGGGCCAAGGGGCTAAGGAGTATCAGCAACAGAGTCTTTCTTGTGACATCTCTGTCACTGTGGAACTCTTTTGCCAATGAAATGCATATAAGCCTCTGCCTGTATAAAGAAAAGTGAAGTTTTTCTTATTCTGTTGACTGCCTGGTGATTTTAATTACACCACACTTGGCTTTTCCAAAAGTTTGCATGGTAAACTGCAACACATCATGGTTCCACATGACCAGGTAATGTGACCAAAATGTGTCCCAGCACCTCATCAATTAGCCACAATTAACTGCAGCCAACATGCAAATCTTATGGGAACATCAAATGGATTCTAGCCATGACTTTTAAAAAATTAATAGAAATATTCAAATAAAAGTATAAATTCAGTCAATAAAAACTTTCAGATGTTAATACATGAATGAGTGCAGTGTTTTAGTACATAGTCCTCAGTGTCAGTATAAAACCCCTAATAGAAACAACATGAATAAAATCCCCAGTCATGCAGTTTATTTAAATAAATGTAGCTGTAAAATTTAGAGGCCATGTTGAGAACACAGGTACATAGCAACTATAAACTGTCTTATTTCTTAGAGAACAGTTCTTGTGCTAATACAATACATCATCCTCTAAGAAAACACTTCACTGTTGATCAACTAGCAATTATTTTTCCTTGCTCTGGAAAAACTGGTAGACGGATATGACAAAGGTTGCAACAAAGCACTGTGTATTTTCCTGTATAGTTACTATATTCATATCCAGAGTTGCAAGGGAAGGAAATGTAGAATATAATATATTACAACACAATAGTGTTATACACTATCCAACTGAACCTGCACTTCTTAACTTAGCATTGATTTCAGAGTTAAACACATGTAATTTCAATGGAAATCAATAGGCCTTAAAAATGCTTATTGCATGGTCGTGTCTACCAGAGTTAAGTTTAAAGTCTTCTGACTGCCAATACTGTTTAAGCCAAAACACATAAGCAACTTTAGAAACAGGATATATAGGTTCAAGTAGTATAATTTGGGCTAACATTACTATAACGTATATGTTTACTCACCTGCACATTTTGTCCTCGTTTTGAGTGCTGGCCCAGGTGATCCAGTACCTCCTTCACCTGGTCTGGTAAGCAATACACTGATTTCATATTCTGTGTCCGGATCAAGGTGTCCAATTTTATAGCTCGTGGAATCCACTGGTTGTTTATCATACCAATTTCCACTCGACGTGCGATATTCAACTTCTCTCACAATGATAGGCCCATCCCCATTGATAGAATTGGCATTCAACTGTATCCATAAATAGGTGGCACCGACCGAGGACAGCTGAGGTGGTGCAATTGGAACAGGTGGCTCTGGAACAAAAATGATGTTGTTTTAAAAATGAACAAACAAATCTACATCCAACAAATAAAGTGGAAACATAAGCTGTAGGACCATGGCACCAGTGCCCATGGTTTCAATCACCACTACCACCCTTGAAGTCTCCAAGATGTATTACCAGAAATATATATATATATATTTTGCCACAGTGTGACATGTAGAATCTATGCTGTTCCTTTCAGGTTATAAAGTATTTAAAATAGCAGGATCCATAAAGGATTCATACTTAAGTTTCTTCTATGTTTAAGAGATAACAGTATTCATTCTCTCCCCCCCACACACACACACACATGTTGCACTGCTTCTTGCATACTGTTATTTGCTTTAGAAAGGCTGTTAACATCTTTACTATTTTGGAAAATAGCTCTTTCATAAACCTCAATGTGAGCTACACTGCCTAATCCTACAAAGCAAAGTGTGCTGCTTATATATCACCCCATAACACTTAAAGCACTCCCTACGCCAGACATGTCCAAACTTCAGCCCTCCAGATGTTTTGGACCGCAACTCCCACAGCCCTTTGCCATTGGCAATCTAAACTTAGAATTCTGGGAGTTGTGGTCCAAAACATCAGGAGGGGCGAAGTGTGGACATGCCTGCTCTACGCAGTTTATAATTTAATTACACAGGCTATGCATTGCCCTACCATTGAGCTGGGAATTCAGTTTACCGATCTTGAAAGGATGGAAGGCTGAGTCAACCTTGAGCAGGCCATCTGAGGCCTTGGGTATCAAACTAAAATTGTGAGCAGAGTCTTGACTGCAGCACTGCAGTTTAACTAGTACACGCAGCACAATTCACTGTGTGAAGCCATACGTAATTCTAAAAGTTTAGAGACAGAGACTTCAGAATTACAACTGCAAGTTCCTTTTGTACCCTTAGAGGCAAATCACCTGTCCCTGAAAATGTGAAATAACTCTAAATACCTAGCTGTTTGTCTACAGTCTACATACATGTCCTGATCAGCAGAGCCTTCATTTACTTTATTCTACTTGCCCTAAGCTGAGTACTGTATTCTTTTTTGTAAGACAAGAGGCAAGATAGGTGTTCTTTCTTTTGTATATTACATTACAAATTAACACCTTGGCAGTAATTTTGCAATGCCTAGTATAAAAAAATTAAACAAGGGAAAATTGATAAATACTGATAAAAGCAAACTACTCAGCGATTTCTCACCTTAGTAAGAATGCCTTCACTCTGCATTAAAATAATGCAGCAGATATTATTACATAATATTTAATACTGCATTTAAATTCATTACTGTTTGTAATGTTTAAAAACAGAGAAGGCCTTATGCATGTACCTTTTTAGCTATTTCCTATACCTGCTTAAGCCTAGAGCTACTGTTAAATGAAGTAAATGTAGACAGTAAATGTCATCATGCAAATGATACAGAAAATGTACCGCTACTGGTATGAAAGAAAGTGACATTACTTATCTCCTCATTAATGAGCTACTGTCAGCGTCTCCCATGGGATAAAAATGACAAATTTGGCAGCAACTCCAACAAAAGTTTTTTTAACTACAACAGCTCATTGCAGACTGCTACATTAAACATCTTATACAGATCATTTAGGATCAACTAATATGCCATTATCAATATGTGCCACTAAACCAATTTAACCATTTCAACATATAATTATGCACTGCAACTGCAAATACAGTTGCTCTACTTTTTGTGTGCCAGTGCTTTATGCAGAATACATGCAGTTAAAATACCCGTGGCTTAACTCAAACTGATTTAACTTCATTTTAAATCATCAGACTTTCTGAAAAACAATCACCACAAAATGGGGACTTGGATAGAACATCCTGGGGCGTTTATGTACCCATGCTGAACCCAGTCAATTAAATTTGGAGGCCGAAACCTGGTAAGCACTGCTGAACTGCCATTCAAAATTCAGACTCAAAATTGAGGTGACAAAGGTCAGTGGTAACACCAATTCATTTTAAGCCATACAAGTATTTTAAACAGACTTTATTTTAATAGGTTTTCAACCCTAAGGGTATTTTCTCATCCTCCATGTGTGAAGCTGTAAACAAAAATATCTAGCCTTTTTTTTTTAAAAAAAAAAAGCATACTGCATCCAATAGCCTGCCCTGTTGTAGAACTAGTCTAGCTTAAGGCTGAGCTACCAAAAAATAAAAAAATAAAAATGAAGCTATGTATAAATAAATCCTATGTGATTCACAAGTTAATCAGATTGTAAAGATCAAAAATGCTGTTTTTAAATGCTGTGAAATGATTAATAACTGTAAAAGCAAAGCAATTATATACTGCCTCCTAGCATATGAACATAAGAACAGGATCAGGCCAAAGGCCCAACTAGTCCAGCTTCCTATATCTCACAGTGGCCCCACCAAATGCCTCTGGGAGTGCACGAGACTAGATATCTGTTTCCTGATACCACTCCCCTGCATCTTGAAGTACCCTGTTTTTAAGCCTGGAGATGACACATCTCCATCAGGGTTTGTAACCTGTGATGGATTTTTCCTTCAGGAATCTGTCAAATCCCCTTTTGAAGGCATCCAGGCCAGATGCTATCACCACCTCCTGTGGCAGGGAGTTCCACAGACTAACAACACGTTGAGTAACAAAAATTATTTTGTCTGTTCTCACTTTTCAAATCCTCAGTTTGACCAGATGTCCTCTAGTTTTGGTACTATGTGAGAGGAAGAAGAGTGTCTTATACTGCACTCATGCCCTGCATAATTTTGTATGTCTGAATCATATCATACCCACCAACCCCCCGGAACCTTTTTTCCAGACTAAAAAGCCCAAAATGTGTTAGCTTTTCCTCATAAGGGAGGTGCCCCAGCCCAGTAATCATTTTAGTCGCTCTCTTCTGCACCTTTTCCAGGTCCACTGTACGGAATATTCCAGGTGTGGCCTTACTATTGTTTTGTACAATGACAATATAATGCTGGCTGTTTTATTTTCAATCCGCTTTTTCATGATCCCTAGCATGGAAATGGCCTTCTTCACTGCTGCCACACACTTGGTAGACACTTTCATTGAGCTGTCCACCAGCACACCAAGATCTCTTTCCTGATCCATCACGGATACCTTAGAGCCCATGAGTTGATAGATAAAGTTTTGATTTTTGCCCCAATGTGCATTACTTTACTTTTCCCCACATTGAAACACATTTGCCATTTTGCAGCCCATTCTCCCAGTTTGGAGAGTTCATTCTGGAACTCTTCACAATCTTCTCTGGTTTTTACCACCCGAAAAAGTTTTGTATCATCTGCAAATATGGCTACCTCACTGCTTATCCCTGTCTCCAGGTCATTTATGAACAGACTGAAAAGCACTGGACCCAGGACAGATCCCTAGGGCACACCGCTTTTCACCTCTCTCCATTATGAAAATTGCCCATTGACACATACATTTCTTGGATTTCAACCAGTTCTCAATCCATAGGAGGAGCTACCCTCTTATCCCCTGACTGTACAATTTTCTCAGCAGCCTTTGACCCGTTGACTTGTTTATCTTCAACTTATCAATTAAACCCAAAACGCCATGTCTTTTAACCTGTATTTGATTTAATTCTTTAGTCAAGAGGGGCCGTTTGGGCAGCAGAATTTGCTCGAGGTCTTCTGTTGTGAAGACAGATGCAAAGAACTCATTTAATTTCTTTACAATTTCCAAGTGCTCCTTTACTTCCCCTTTTCCTTCCTCAACATCCAGAGGTTCTCTCACAGGTTTTTCTAACATATTTAAAGAACCTTTTATTATTTCCATTTATATTGCTAGCCATACATTCCTCAAAGTCTTTCTTTGCCTTTCTTATCATCTTCCTACATTTCTTTTGCCAGAGTTTGCGTTCCATGCCAGTGCCCTCTTGGACTTAGAGGAGCTCTCCTTTCTTTGTGGTATGCACTTCTTCTGGGCCCATACTACCATTGTTTTAAACAGGCTCCATGCACTCTGGAGAGATTGGATTCTTTTAACCTTGCCTTTCAATTTCTTTCTAACTAGTCTCCTCATCTGAGGGAAGTCCACCCTTCGGAAATCAAGGGTTTTTTGTGTCTTATTTGCTTGACACTCTTCCTCCAACGTGCATGGCAAAGCAGACTGCAGCATGGTCACTGTTCCCCAGAGGCTCAGTAACATTCACATCCATGGCCAGGTCCTCAGTATCACACAGTATTAGATCCAGAGTTGCCTGTTCTTGGGTGGGCTCCATGACAAGTTGCTCTAAGGCACAGTCATCCAGCATGTCAAGAAACCTGGATTCTCTTTCTTGCCCCAAGTTTGCATTGTCCCAGTCAATGTGGGGATAATTGAAGTCCCCCATGATTACTATCCTGTCCTTCTTAAACACTTCCATGATTTATCTCCTCATTTCAATGCCCCCCTCAAGTTTTTGTTCTGGTGGATGATAGCACACACCCAATACCACATTACTCCTTGGACCTGGTAGTTTAACCCACAGTGACTCTATGGTGGAGTCAGACCCACTGTCAATCTCCACTCTGCTGGATTTTATCCCTTCTTTGACATAGATGGCCACTCCATCTGCAACCCTCTGCCTCTATCCCTTCTATAGAGTTTATAGCTTAGGACTGTGGTATCCCACTGGCTCTCCACATTTCACCAGGTTTCTATTATGGCTATTATATCAATGTTATCCCTAGCTACCAAATGTTCAAGTTCTCCCATCTTTGCTGGGAGGCTTTGAGCATTTGTGTAAAAGCACCTGTACAGTGGTTCCCCAAGAACGGCTGCTTCTTTTTTCTCCCCCCCCCCCCGCAGTCTTTACTCAAGTACACACTTTCCTGAACCAGATGCTGTCCAGCTCCTGTCAGCTTTCCCCCAGTTATCAGTTTAAAAGCTGCTCTGCAGCCTTTTTGATGTTGAATGCCAGCAATCTGGTCCCATCGTGGTTCAAGTGCAACCTATCCCTTCTGAACAGGTTTGGCTTGTCCCAAAATGTTCTCCAGTTCCTGACAAGTCTGAAGCCCTCCTCTTGACACCATCACCTCATCCACACATTGAGGCTTCTGAGCTTTGCCTGCCTGGTAGTTCTTGCATGAGAAACAGGCAGCACTTCTGAAAATGCTACCTTGGAAGTCTGGGACTTCAATCTTCTTCCTAACAACCTGAATTTAGCTTCCAGGATTGACTGCTGTGCCTTCCCAACATCATTGGTACCAACATGCACCATAATGACTGGCTCCTTCCCAGTTCTATCTAACAAACTATCTAGATTTCTTGTGATGTTTGCAACCTTTGCACCTGATAGGCAAGTCACCATACGATTACCATGTGCATCACAAATCCATCTCTCTGTATTTCTAATAAATGAATCACCTAGTACAAGGGGCCTCTCTTCTGCAGCCAGTTCATCTACATGCACCTCATCAACTATATTAAGGTACAGGTCTTCAGTTTGTTCCTGTTGTTTGTCTTCATTTAACTCATCAAGTGTGATGCGGGAGTGATCCTCAGGTGGAAACAGTTGTTCCTCTGTGCATTCCTCATGAGGTACGATGCGGGAAAGAGCCTCAAATTGATTCTGCAATTTCAGACTCTCAGAGTGATCCCTTGCCCTTCTACTTCTTCGAGTCACGTTCTTCCATGCATCTAACCCCTGAGTTAGTGAAATTACTTCTGCCTCAGAACTGTGCCCTGTATCTTCTTTATCCAGGATAGTCTGCTCTGCTCTGTCCAAGAACAACTCAAGCTCCTTGATTTATTGCTGGTTAGATATGTGGGCCTCTTGCTCCTGGACCGTTTCTTCTAGTAGTGCAACCAGCTTGCACTTGCTGCAAGTGTAGTTCTCCATGTGGTTTGGCAAGATCGCAAACATGGCACAAGTGTTGCAGATAACTACAGCAGCTGCCTCAGACTCCATTTTAACTATTGCAGTATTCTGGGCGTTAAAAATTTACACTTTTACTAACTTTCTATCTAGTAAGAATATTTTCTTCCTTTGTTGTTTATATGAAATCTTAAAGCACTGGGCAATTTACAATTCAGACATGCAGGCTACACATTGTCACCACCCCAGTGAGCTGGGTATTCAATTTACTGTCCTCAGAAGGATGGAAGGCTTGAGCCAGCTACGTGAGATTGAACCTGGGTGATGAGCAGAGTTTTGGCTGCAGTAGTGCAGTTTAACCACTGTGCCACAATTGTACCCAAAGATATAGATGGGAAGGATAGGGAGTATGTACTATATATATATATGCACTATACGTCTGTCTGTGTGTGTCCCTGGTGTCCTAGGGGAAGAACAAGTCAAAGCCCTGGATCCTGCCAGGTTCATCCATCATGCTGATTTGCAAGAAGAAAATACTGGCTATACTCCATAAACATTTTCTATAGAATCTTTGCAAATGGTGATATCCAAATACATCAAATGTGAAGACTACCTGGAATGATCAAACATGCTATTCATATACAGCAGCTCATCTTCCAGCTTAATTTCTGCTATATGGTCAGAATTAGAGATGGGCATGATTCACTGGTTTGGCCCAATTCATTTACCACGACAACAGGTTTTCAGTGGTTCAGCACCCCGCCCTCTCTTGTGGGCACCCAATCTGACAACAGATTGCTTTACAACTGCTGTTTGTGACAATAGCTTGCTTTGTGGCTGCTGAATTATTTAATTTTTTTCCTCTGCCAACCATGGATAACTGAATCAGTGGATAATGAATCAGTGGATATGGGTGTCCTACTGTATTACAGAAAATGTGTATGAACTTCTATGGGTCCTTTCCAGTTCTGCAGTTCTGCAATTCTATGTTCTATGAAAAGTCATGCAACATAACATAAAGAAAGAGTAGGAAAGAGAAATCCAACAAAATCACACCTCTGAAAGTATCCAAAATACAATTAATTACATAACAAGTCTCATCTCTTTATATTAGAGAAAAGAAACCCAAGGACCAGCCACCAACAGAGAAAAGTTGGGCTAACTTAAGCCTTAAGTGCTCTGCATTTTTCCCTTTAAACTAGAATCCCCATGGCTCACTGACACGCTTTAGATTTGCAAAGCAAGTCTGAAAATCAAATATTTCACAAGACTTGAGGTACAATTAATCTATGTTAAGTGATCTTGAACATGCACTCTTGGTTATGTTCATAAGAGCTGCCAGCCTCTTTGTAGATGGCTGCCAAAAGGCAAAAGCTATTTTGGGGTCTTTATATTTGACTTAACTAGTTCATTTTTAAATTTCCTGTTTTATAATGGAAAAGTGCTCGATTCAGTAAATCATCCAAAACCTTAGGGATAAACATACATTATTAATCTAAAGGAATAATGCATCGAATCCATGAGGTATAATAAATCACTGTTGATCTTGGCAAAAGAGACATGAATTGAAATTCTTACTAACAAAGCTGTGTGGGTGGCCTTGCATTAGAGTAAAAAGCTGTAATATATTCTGTAAACCTACCAGACACAATAGTTAAAAAGATGTGATAGGCTATTCCCGTGTAATCTCCTAGAGGAAAAGTATGATACATATGTAGTAACAACTAAATAATATTAACTACTAAATAAAAGCCAATAGAATATTTTAGTAATTGATAATTTGATAGATTTTTGAGTAGATGTCAGATAGAAATAGACTTAAGAAAGAAAGAGGAATTCTCAAATGCTCTGTAGTGATAGATTTTGACAAACTATGGGTGAGACTAGACAGGCATTTGTCCTGTAGCTTGGTCCAGACTGAGGGTAGATCAGTTCACTGTTTTTCCTTGTGACCACACGTATATACCATTGCAAAGCAGTCTACCCCTAACGGATGCCAGGTGTCTCCCCTGCCAGGTAAAGAAGAGGGGAAGGAAGACGTTTTTCAATTTCTTATAAATTGTTGCTAATGCATCAGCAATGCTTTGAGAGTTTTTTAAAAGCTCTTTCAAAGCATTGTGTCAGTTGGCAACAATTAAAAGGAAACTGAAAGCTTCATCTCATTTCCTCAATAGAAGGAGAGAATGAGCCTGTCATTTCCTCATCAGCAACCTATTTCCAGAGTTTGGGGCCACCATGGAGAAAGCATGATTCCATGTCTTTGCCTTTCTGGCTTCCCTTAGTATAGTCACTTTTAGCAAGATGGATTGATAGGGTTAAGTGAAATGGGTAGCTGATTCCTGGGAAAGAGGTTTTGAGGTCCTAAAGTGTTAAGAGCCTTGTACGTAATAACCAATACCTTTAATTATGCACAGAAACTGGCAGGAAGCCAATGAAGATCTGCTAAAACTGCAGATATATGACTGAATTTACTAATCCCAGAAATCTGTCTGACCACCACATTTTGAATCTACTGAAACTTCTGTGCTGTGTTCAAGGGGAGCTCTATGTGGAAAGCATATCAGTAGTCTATTTTTGAGATCACCAATATGCGAAACATGGTTACTAGGCATTTCCTATCCAAGTAGGGGCATAGCTGGCCATTCAAAGTTGATAAAAGACATTCTGTCTATGGCCAATATTTGAGTTTCCATAGAAAGTATTTGGTTCAGGAATCCCTCTAGGTCAGTGATGGCGAACCTATGGCACGGGTGCCAGAAGTGGCACTCGGAGCCCTTTCTGTGGGCACCCGACATTGACCCTTCATAGCCACGTGTATACAGGTTAAATTACTGTATTGGCACTTTGCAAAAAAAAAAAAATGGTGGGTTTTAAATTGCAGTTTGGGCACTCGGTCTCTAAAAGGTTCGCCATCACTGCTCTAGGTTGCAGAACTGATCCTTCATCAGGCCATGTAAGATTCCCTTTAATCAGTCCAATAATCTTCCTAACAGTAGGATCTCCATTGTATTTGGATTTATTTTCAGTTTATTATAAACTAGACAATGCTACCTGTACAGCATTACATCTGCAGATGAAGCAAAGGAGAGAGACAAAACTTCATCTTACCAGCCTACTGGTGATTGTGCGCCCCAGATCTCTGTATGACTTCTCATAGCACTTTCATGTAG
Source organism: Phrynocephalus versicolor (assembly GCA_023846285.1). Taxonomy (NCBI): domain Eukaryota; kingdom Metazoa; phylum Chordata; class Lepidosauria; order Squamata; family Agamidae; genus Phrynocephalus; species Phrynocephalus versicolor. The sequence goes on along the minus strand of JAHTLZ010000204.1, from coordinate 53,679,572 downwards.
ATCTGGAGTGTGGAACCTTCATCCTGCCAGATATTTTGGACTACAATTCCCAGAATTCTCACCCTATATCACCAATGATCAAGGACTGTGGGAGTTCTATAAAACATCTGGAAGGCCAAAGATTTCCTAACTCTGATGCAGACGCTAAAACCAGTGGGGAGATAATTCAGCCCCTATAGGATCCCATGGCAGAGGTCCCAAGAGGTGAAGATGGCATCTCCAAGGTATATCATATTCAACTGGCCTTCAAGGAAGGACAGGAATCAGTGGAGACCACAGATCCCAATCCCTACATTCAATTGCACTCTCGCCTCTAAACTGATGTTTTACATCATGAAAGTGCCTTGTTAACATCCTCAGGTCTAAACAGATCTCATGAAACCTGACCAGACAGTGCACTGAGTATCTCAAAATGATCTATTGGGACTGTAAGGAGTCAGGGTCACAATGTGTGCATTCAATCTTAGATCTGAGATGGGATGCCAGTCAGTTGCAATTCTCCAACAACTCATTTCCTACTAAGCAGATGAAATTCAGTGAATGTTTCAGTGCAACCCACATATGATGAATGGAGTATGAATTCATATCTCAATGTGCACAAAATAAATTAGATGATACAATCCCACTTTCCACTCAACATAACAATTTTTATCTCATGCCATGTTATAACAGTAGGTTTTAAAAGTATCACTGTATGTAGGCAAGGAATGTATTTATTATGTTCTTAAACCTTCTTATGGTTTTGAAAACCATTTTGTGTACATCATTCTCTGTTACACAGATCTTTGCCATATTTAGTATTATTCAATGCGCTAACTCTTCCATCTGACATGAAGAAATCCAAGCTATAGCAATACAGATGGTTGCCCTCCCATGCCCTTACTTAAAAACCTAACAAAACCACCTTCTCGCCAGTCTGACACCTAGGTTTACCTAATATGAACTCAGTAAGCACTTTGAACTCTACAATAATCTGATATCTTCTCAGACAGGCTCATTCCATTCCTCTAAATCTAATCTATTTTGCAGCTGACCACGATTAGAAAAGTCCATTAAATGGAGTGTCTATAAAATACTAATTTACTTCTCTCAATACATTTCATCCATTCTGGTTTGCTGTTTTCCTTCTGTAATGTCTGATTACTTTTAAACCACCAGTTAGAAGAGAGATGCTGGATTTATTATTTATTCTGCAGTCTAGGGGAGGTGGCAGCACATATTTGTTTTTATAATAAACGGGTGATCTTACACAGACAATTCAGACTCTTGAATTAGATGAAGTAGCATTTCAAACCAACTCCCTGACAAAAATAGATGAGGGTTTTGTGTACTTGGAGCATATCAGAACGACAACGAGCATATCAGAACGACAACTTACTAACTCCATTCATTCTCTTCCCGTAACAATCAATATTTGGGTTAGACTGAAAACATTTTGTTTAGGATTCATTTTAACTATCCAGTCAATGTTTTGATTAGCTGTTATATAAGAAGAAATACCTATAAAATATCATTTTCCATAAAACTGTTCCAAGCCTCGAGAGAGTATACAATGGAATGCTTTTGGCAGCAGGGGAGGGAAGGGCTAGCAGCCTTACTCTATTTTTATGGTGTGTGGTATCATTCTAAAAAAAAAATTAAGACTCGTTCTTGTTCTTGCAAACAAAGTAAGAGTAAAAGAAAGAAAATATCAATCTGTAAATATTTGCAGGGACACAGCCAGACACAGAGGTCTCTATGGTTGCTAAGAAAGAGGATGGGAAATAACATGAAAGGAAACAAAGGCATGACAAAAGACAAAATCTTCATTAGTAAAGAGACACCATTCATTTTTATCCCCATTATTTAAGACTGCATTGCTATAAAGGGGAGACTGACTTTTGGTAGCCTCAAAAGACATGGGGGTATCAGAAATTCTTAGAAATTTCTGCATGTTTGCTATCTTAATATATATGTAAGCCCCCCCCCCCTAAAATCACAAACAGTAAGAAAAATCAGAGAATTTATGGAAAAAAATGCTGCCAAAATTTGTGCAATAAAAGAACACATTTCTATCCATTACAAAGCATTTTTCTTCAACTATGAATATTTTGCTTGGATTATGAGTAGATTGAATTAGATAACTGAACTCAGAAATTAAACGCAGTTCAAATTTCAGTTCTAACATGTCAGCTGACTTCAAGCAATCTATATTTCCAAAATAACGCAACCCAAGAATTCTGAATTATAAACATCTCAGTAGCCTGCACATAATTCCACAACATACATGGCATCTTCAAATTCATTGTTCTTAAACTAGAATATGTCTTAAATGTTCTGGATTGTATTTTGTCCTTCAGTATTGTAAGTTGCCTTGAGTTCTCTTCCAACGAGAAAGGCAGGGTAAAAATATTCTAGATAGATAGATAGATAGATAGATAGATAGATAGATAGATAGATAG
>JAHTLZ010000204.1:53661512-53677121 GCA_023846285.1 Phrynocephalus versicolor | reverse complement strand
AGATAGATAGATAGATAGATAGATAGATAGATAGATAGATAGATAGAAAAACAGACAGTATAGCACTAGTTGGATCAATATATATTTGTGTGTGTGTGTGTGTGTGTGTGTGTGTGAGTGTGAAATTTTAAGTGTATCAAAAACCTACTCAGTATCTTCCAAAGAATTATGTTAATTCATAGAGAAAATGCATTAGCTGCACTTCATAAATAGTGCCACAATTATGCATTACAGAGACAAATACATGGATTAATGCAATGTCTGAAATGGACTGTAATTAGAGATGGGCCCGACTTAGCGGTATTTTCGTTTTCGTTTTTCGTTTCCGTTACGTAATGAAATGAAAAACGAAAAACGGCTCAGAACTGGAATGAAAACGGAAACGAAACGACTAATTTCGAGCCAATTTTTGTTTTTCGTTACTGGAAAAACACATAATGGAGCTAAATGGGAAGAAACGAAAAATTTTTCGTTTTCATTTTTGTTACGTAACGAAACAAAAATGAAAAATTTTGAAATTGGCTCACGAAAACGGAAATGAGCCGAAACGGACCCCTAGCCAAAACGAAAACGAAAACGAACAATTTTTCTGAGTCGTGCCCATCTCTAACTGTAATATATATAGATGTGATGAAGCAACAACAATTGCCTACATGTAGGAAAAGTGTTTGAAGAGCCCTAAGTAATATCTAAACATGTGAAACAGTACTTTCAAATACTTGTACATAAGAATTTTCTCATCTCTAAGTATGAAGCCCCAACCCCACCCCCGCCAAACAGAAAAACCTGGAAGAGTGCACTGACTTTTAACTCATAATCATACATTAAAATCCCATAGTTTACTATTTTAGGTGAAAAATCATTAAAGAAATGCAAATCATGTGTAATGACCTATCAGTAACAATGTAAATGAGTTTAATGATCCCATGATGTTGTTATTTAAATATAATCAATTTCAAGGTCAATACACTCTTTAAAATGTGTTTTTTAGGTCACAAAGAATGACCTGCATGTGGTCTCATAAAAGCTACGGCACAATCAACAGGGATTACCATAATTACTTCATCACACTACAAGTAGCTAATGGGATTACACCCAAAGGGTAAGCAATTATACGCTGCACACAGAGTAAATGTGCTGAGAGAGGTGGATAAGTGCAAATATTATAAGGCTATGATAAATAAGTTCCTACTTAGAAGGGTCAAGGTCAATAACACTAAATTGCCATAACTCCCCAAAAGGGAGTAGTTTTTTTCCTTTCTGTTACACTTACATCTATAATGCCTCTTATTTGTTTGAATATCTTCTTTTCTGACTTATTTTTTCCATGTAATATGTAAGTCATTTCCTGTTAAAAAAAAACCTTCACAATTTTAAGTTCACACACACACATACACACTATATATAGTGTGTGTGTGTGTGTGCAAATCAAGTAATTTTGTACAATATAAATGCATTTGGCAGTTTCATCTGTACCCTTCTGTTTCATGTACAAATTTGGAAATACCTTTAACGATCAGTTCTGCATAATTTGAAACTCCAACTCCTCCTTCTGTGCGAATCATGCAGCGGTAACTGCCAGCATCCCGTTTGGTAGCATTCACTACACTAAATGAAGCTACAAATCGCCTGTCATTAAAAACCTTCATGTCCTTCAGAGGTGCATCTCGTACAAGCAAACCCTGGTTTAAAAAAAAAAAAGCAAATAATTAAGTTCAAGCTACCAAAGAGATAGTTTATTTGTCAAACACTTTTTCATTAGGAAATAAGTTAAATCAAATTTGACATATAAATTAATGGCAAGGTCAAAAATATGACACTTGAACAAAGACTTCAAAACATTATGAAACAAACACCCCTTGGTAGTTTCAGTTTGTAGTGGTCTATCACACCTGACATATATCCCAGAAAGGGCAAATTCTAGTGTGAACCAAATAATCCTGACAATCACATCAAAGGTCATCTGGGAATCAAGTTACAAAACATCATCAGATAACATGTAACAGGTAATGTGGACCATACAGTTTAGAGCTTTAGGTTAGAACCATCATCTTGAAGCTGGCACAGAAATGGACAGGTAGCCAGTGTAAGGTTGCCACAATTGGGGTGATGTGATTATAGTTATTCACTTGAGTCTGCAATATGGCTGCCTTGTTCTGGACCTGTTGTAGTTTCTGTGACAGCCCCACGGGCAGCCCCATGTAGAGAGCAGGCGTCAAATATTGAGATTACCTATGTGCAGACCAATGTGGTGAGGGACCCTTTGACAAAGTAGGGATCCAGATGGGCAACCCGCCTGAGATGGAAATCAGGAGACCAGACGACAGATGCTATGTGAGTGCCCATAGACAGTGTTGGGTCCAGTAGGACACCCAAGGTATGAACCTCATTCTTCACACAGAGAGTAGTACCACCAAGGAAAGAGAGCACCAAATCCACAGAAGAAGGGGCACCCACCCAAAAGACCTCCAGCTGCTCCAGTACTCCAGTCAGAAGAAATATAGATGAATAAAACTTGCAGAATTAGACAGGCTAGTATTGCCTAGACTTATTTTTCTTTGTTCATGTCATACCATGATTGAAAACAGTGATTTATCCTCAACCTCTGAAGAGAGATGGAACATGTTCAGAAACTACATTTCTGGTGAACCAGGCAAGAAAAAGTAAATGACTTATGCCTTAAGAACATAAGAACAGCCTTGCTGGAACAGGGCACATCCCATCCAGTCCACCATTCTGTCTCACACAGTGGCTCACCATTTGCTTCAGGGTATTCCCAAGCAGATGTCTTCACCTCCTTATGATTCCCTGCAAATGACATTGACAGATATCCTGCCTATATCTCCAACCTGGAGGTTGTCCTTAGGCAGGCCTGCCCAAAGTCCGGACTGCGGGCCAAATCCAGCCCTTCAGGCCATTCTGAGCGGCCCGTGGCTGGCTGGCTCCCTCCCCCTCCTTCGCCCCATGTTTTGTTTTTAAAAACAATCTTCTGCCATCACTGACACCGCCGGGAAGCTTGAGGGGCTGGGCGGGCGGGCCGGCCGGTGAGCAGAAGCTTGTGGGGCTGGGTGGGCAGGCGAAGGGCTGGCCGCCACCACCAGCACCGCTGGGAACCTTGTGAAGCTTGGTGCTCACACACAGGGTGGCGCAAGGTCACACAGATCACCTCTTCCAAGGGGCGACCTGTGGCCACGGCTCCCTGTGCTTCCTTTGGTCCCCACCTTCCTTCTTTCCTCACTCCCTTGGTTCCCAGCTTCCTTCCTTCCTTCCTTCCTTCCTTCCTTCCTTCCTTCCTTCCTTCCTCCGTTGATCCCCACCTCCCTCCCTCCCTTCCTTGTTCCCCACATTCCTTCCTTCTTCTCTTGGTTTCCACCTCCCTCCCTCCCTCCCTTGGTCCCCACCTTCCTTTCTGCAGGTGGGGTTGCAAGGGGTCAGTGGGTGGGGCTTATGGGTCAGTGGGTGGGGCTTGCAGTGGGGTGGCAGGGTCGGGGAGCAACCGGCTCCTGACACATTCTCAGCCACCAAATCTGGCCCTCCTTACAAAAAGTTTGGGCACTCCTGTCCTTAGGCATCCATAATGATAGCCATTGATACCCTTGTTCTCCATGAACTTGTCCAATCCTTTTTTAAAGCTGCCAAGGCTGACAGCTGTCACCACTTCTGGCAGGGAGTTGCACAGACCACTGATCCTCTGGGTGAAAAAGTATTTTCTCTTATTAGTTTGAGATCTAGCACCCAAAAGTTTTGTGGAGTGCCCCCTAGTTCTAGTGCTGTGTGATAGGGAAAACAGCTTTTTCTTATCAACTTTGTCCACACTGTGTATGATTTTATAATCTTCAATCAGGTCACTTCTTAGGCACTGTCATTTAAGAGTGAAGAGGCCCAGCCACTGCAGCCTCAGATGGTAAGGAAGGTGTTCCAGTCCCCTAATCATTCTGATTGCCCTCCTCTGCACTTTTTCCATTTCCCTAATATCCTTCTGGAGGTATGGTGACCAGAACTGTACACAATACTCCAGATGGGGCCTCACCATAAATTGATAAAGAAGCAAAACGACACCTGGTGATTTATTTTCTATACCCTTCCTAATGATCCCTACATTGAATTTGCTTTTTTGACTGCTGCGGCATACTGGGTTGACACCTTCATTGAGCTATCGATCAGCACACCAAGGTCCCTTTCCTGGTTTGTTGTAGAGAGTTCAGATCCCATCAGTTTATAAACATAATTGGGTTTTTGGGGGTTTTTTGCCCCAACGTGCATCACTCTGCACTTACTAATGTTGAAGCTCATTTGCTACTGATTTGCTCACTCCCCCAGTGTCAAGAGATCCCTCTGGAGCTCCTCACAATCTCTCTCAGTTTTTACTACCCTGTATAATTTAGCACCGTCAGCAAATTTGGCTACCTTGCTATTTACTCCTACTTCTAGATCATTTATGAAGAGGTTGCTAAGCAGGGGTCCCAGTACTGAACAACGGGGGACCCCACTCTTTACCTCCCTCCACTTGGAGAAGTGTCCATTTAGTGCTATCCACTGTTTCCTGTCCCTTAGCGAATTGCTGAGCTACCTTGATACCCAGATGAACATTGATGTAATTGTCATGCCAGAATTAACCATTTAAGTGATAAATGTCAGCTGTGATGAACTACCACAGACTCAAACCATCAAGGAGTGCTACAATCTTACAGTGCCTTGCTTTGGACTTTGATCTTGGCAAGTGAAATGCTTATTTTTTCTTTGGAAAGAGCAATCAATTAAGACTAAAATATTTAAAATCTATGGCACCCATGTTAAGATATTACAGATTTTGTTTTAAACAAAGAAATGACAGAATGGTGCTTTATTAATTTGTTCTGACACTGTATAACAAATTGGTCTTTTGTACCATACAGAAGTGAACCCATTCAGAAACATGTCTCACTAATTCTCCTTCATTTGGTAATTCATTTTGTTCCAGCATTTACCTTAGCAAAGAAATGTTTCTACATCCATGTCTGGGGGGGATTAAAAAACAGCAGAACATGTGGATTCACACAATTGCATACAGGTGTTATAGGGAGAAAAAGAAGGGAGACGACCAATTAAGGATGGGATTTTCAGATTTCTTGAACTGCAGACCAAGATAGTTCCTCATTCTTGGGAGTTTTACCAAGCTTGCACAAACCTTACGAATAGTTAAATGTAGCTCACCTGGCAGAAATGCCTCAACTAGCAGGATCTGTCATTTAGCCAGACCGTGATGTGCCTAGCTTCCTGTTCAGTCAGAAAGTTCCCAGTTAGCAACATGGCAGGAATAGGAAGCTTGGGTGCAGCTAGGTCTAAATGGCTTCCAACTGAGGCCATATCTCCTAAGTTAGACATAATATAGGTGTCTGAAAAAGTGTTTGTGAAGTCAGGTAGAACTCCCAGAATGAGGAATTATTGGATTTGTAATTTTAAAAAACATCTTAAAAATATATCCTTAGCATCAATATATAAGGCCAGAAAAGGAATGGAGAAAACAGGCATACGTGGCCCAGAAGTAGTAACAAATTTGTCCACCTTAAATTCCCTTCTGCTCATACATAAACACAAAGTTTGGTCTGCTCTTTAGCAGATGTTCTTAAAGGGGCTTACAACCAAGTAGCAAAGATAACAAAACATAAATCATAATAAAATAATGCCCAGGAGAGCAATAACATGAAATGTCAGGATAAAATTGGAAGTTGGAACTAATCACATAAAAAGCTTGCAGGAAGGATTCCACTTGGCACCAAAAGATGGCACCCATACAGAGGAGGTTCTTTTTCTCACTACACCCTATCTCCCTTCAAAAGGAGGGGAAAGTCCAGACCAGGGTCTCAGAAGAGGCTCTTAACACTCTTTAACATCTGTTTGGAACAAGTACTTTAAGCCACGTAGGTGCAAAACACTGAGAACCTTTAGATTAAATCACCACTCTCCGTTTGGCTCAGAAATGGCCATATTTAAAGATTTGGCTCATGTTTCAAGATTTGCAATGAGATTTATAAAACTGTTCTTTACTTTTTGTACTAGCTTTAGTTTCTGAATACTCCTTCAGAGACTACCCCACATGCAGCACTCGATAGTAATCTACACACCTTCCACTAGAGCTATATGTAATTACTTTTTTCTTATAAGCTAGCATAGTGAGTAGGCTGGAAGGAAGGAAGGAAGGGAAGGAAGAATTGAATTTCCAGTGGGCTTGCTCTACACATCATTTCCCTTTCCTTCCACAGCCAGCACTTGCAGTGTTACTTTTTTAAAAATAACTTCTTCTAGCTCCAAGTCACCCCAAAGATATGGCCTAGGACCAATATACAAAATGTCAAAAACACATACTGTAAGTAAATACATAAAACCTATTATTCCAAAGCATGTGCCAATATTCCATTAATATCACCATTTAAAAAACCCCAAAAATAACTAAAAACCTCATTGGCCATAATTAGTACTGGATTTATTGCCCTCTTAGAATATTACTATTGTTAACGAAAAACTAATTTACTAAAGCCGTTCCTTCAAAACTTTTAACTAATGCAGCACAGCACTGTGCAACAGTATATACCTATACAGGTGAAACGCAAAAATTAGAATATTGTGCAAATGTCCATTATTTCTGTAAGTCAACTCAAAAGGTGAAATTAATATATGACATAGACTCATTACATGCAAAGCAAGCTATTTCAAGCCTTACTTTGGTATAATTGTGATGATTCTGAGGAACAGCTTATGAAAACTCCAAATTAACAATCTCAGAAAATTAGAGTAGTGTGAAAAGATTCACTATTCTAGGCTCAAAGTGTCCCATTCTAATCAGCTAATGAATTCATAACACGTGCAAAGGGTTCCTGAGCCTTTAAATGGTCTCTCAGACTGGTTCAGTAGGAATCACAATCATGGGAAAGACTGCTGACCTAACAGTTGTGCAGAAAAACATCACTGACACCCTCCATAAGGAGGGAAAGGTACAGGTTGCAAAAGAAGTTGGATGTTCCCAAAGTGCTGTATCAAAGCACATCAATAGAAAGTTATGTGGAACGGAAAAGTGTGGAAGAAAAAGATGCACATGTGGCAGGGATGACCTCAGCCTGGAAAGGATTGTCAGGAAAAGGCCATTCAAAAGTGTTGGGGACTTCCACAAGGAGTGGACTGAGGCTGGAGTTAGTGCATCAAGAGACACCACACAGAGACGGATCCTGGACATGGCCTTCAAATGTCATATTCCTAATGTCAAGCCACTCCTGAACAATGTTGTTTAGTGATCCAGAGTACTCTCTTCTGATCAGAGCTACTTTTGCATCTAATTTGGGAACCAAGGACCCAGAGACTGGAGGAAGAATGGAGAGGCACACAATAAACAATGAAGTCCAGTGCGAAGGTCCCACAACCTGTGATGATTTGGGGAGCCGTGTCATCTGCTGGTGTTGGTCTACTGCAGGTCTGTCCAAAGCCCGGCCCGGGGGACAAATCCAGCCCATCACGCCATTCTGAGTGTCTGGCTGGCCCGCCCCTCCCTCCCCCTCCTTCACCCACTTTTTTAAAATCTTCTGCCAACACTGACACTGCCGGGAAGCTTGGGTGGCTGGGTGGACGGGCGATCTGCCACCACCGGCACCGCAGGAGAATGTGTGCGGGTGGGCAGGCCAGCGGGCCTCTGCCACCGCCAAGAAGCTTTGGGGTGGGCTGGCAGGCGAGCTGTCGCCACCACTGGGGAGCTTGGGGGGTGCAAAGTCGCACAGATCGCCTCTTCCAAGGGGTGACCTGTGACCATGGCTCCCTATCCTTTCTTTGGTCCCCACCTTCCTTCCTTCCTCCCTCCCTCCCTTGGTCCCCACCTTCCTCCCTCCCTCCCTTCCTTGTTCCCCACCTTCCTTCCTTCCTCTCTCGGTTTCCACCTTCCTCCCTCCCTCCCTTGGTCCCTGCCTTCCTTCCAGCAGGTGGGGTTGCAAGGGGTCAGTGAGTGGGGCTTGCCGTGGGGTGGCAGGGTCGGGGAGCAACCGGCCCCTGACACATTCTCAGCCACCAAATCTGGCCCTCCTTACAAAAAGTTTGGGCGCCTCTGGTCTACTGTGCTTCATTAAGTCCAGGGTCAACGCAGCTGTCTACCAGGAGATTTTGGAGCACTTTGTGCTTCCTTCTGCAGACAAGCTTTATGGGGATGCTGACTTCATTTTCCAGCAGGATTTGGCACCTGCCCACATTGCCAAAAGTACCAAAACCTGGCTCAATGACCATGGGAATACTGTGCTTGATTGGCCAGCAAACTTGCCTGACTTGAACCCCACAGAGAATATATGGAGCATTGCCAAGAGAAAGATGAAGGACATGAGACCGAACAATGCAGCAGAGCTGAAGGCCACTATTGAAGCATCCTGGTCTTCCATAACACCTCAGCAGTGGCACAGGCTAATAGCATCCATGCCACACCACATTGAGGCAGTAACTGATGCAAAAGAGGCCCAAACCAAGTACTGAGCACATATGCATGCTTATACTTTTCAGAGGTCCAATATTGTTCTATTTCCAATCCTTGTGTTATTGATGTAATTGTAATATTCTAAGAACATCTAGCTGCCCATGATAAACTCAGCATAGTTAGGAATAGTTCCTTTAGAATGGCCAACTACCTATCCAAAATAACCATTCCCAAGTTCAGGACAGCCTTCAACTTAGCTCGATTTAATGTTCTGCCCTCCAGATTGCTGGAAGGCAGATACCAGGGTCTTCCAGTGGATAGACGTGTTTGCCCTTGTGGCGAGGAGACTATTGAAACTATTGATCATGTCCTCTTGGAGTGTTCCCTTTATCGGGATATCCAGAGGACTCTTCTTCAGTCTATCTTGCAGCAAACTCAGGGGAGGCCAAGGGAGTTTTGTGTTCAACATCTGCTAGCAGATAACAAGCCGGATGTAACTGTGGTGGTGGCTAAATTCGGTGCCGCAGCAATGAGGCATTGCTCATCCCTGCCCACTTCAGGTGGCGAGGTCCGATGATTGTCAATGTCAATTGTGTATTTATTCTTACCCCTTTTCATGATGTGGGTCTTGGAGGTGATCTATAGCATGGGCATGGTCCCAGGCTGGAGACAATTCCAGACCTATTGAGTTGATTACTCTGTTATTGGGCCTACTGGGATGGGAAGATTTTACCTGTTCTGGCTTTTATACAAAGGGTATACCACTGTATTATGCTTGTTCTTGTGTGCATGCTTTTATTGTTTTTATATGCTTTTTCGTTTTATGTGGAATGTATTTTGCAGTTTATCTGGTCAGTGACTGAAATAAAGACCTATTCCTATTCCTTTGATATTGTGAATTTGGGTTTTTTATAAGCTGCATGCCATAATCATCACAATTATAACAAAATATATCAAAGTATGAGTCTATCTCATATATTAGTTTTACCTTTTGAGTTCACTTACTGAAATAAATGAACATTTGCATTATATTCTAATTTTTTACATATATTATGCCCGGAAAGCAACTGAAGAGTGTAATATGTCTTTGGTTGTCCAGGAAATTTCTTTAAATTGGGTTCAGTAAGAGTTTTCTAAATATCAAGATAATCTATGTTCTCTGGCATAATTTATGCCAAAGAACATAGATTATTATTTCTAGAGTTACAAGGACATTTATGTTGGAAGTACAGGATCCTTATAACTTCTCTCCTGGACTTCTGATGGCAGATCATTTAGTCAGGCAAGAGTGCATGCCTATGGTGTTTTTGTACTGAAGGTAAATAAAAGCTATTTGCTGGTTTTAAAAGTATCAATTAGAATATTGTTTGAGGTTGCTCCTAAATAATATTGCTTCTTGACCTCTTTGATATAATAAGGCATTCCATAGAAAAGCTGTACCCTGAGTTTAGCAGGTAGAGTTAGCTTTTGGTGAGAAAATTAATTTCAGCAGAAGTTTAAAGATAACTAACCAAACCCTAGTTGTAACCTGCAACTGCAGAACTACATTGGAGACCTAGCAGTCTCAAAACTTTTGACTGAACACTTTCAAGGGTGTAAAAAGGAGACTAAGGAACTTGTGGTTTATCTCAAAGTAACTAGAGAATTATGGGATTTGTAGTACAAGAAATTAGACACATCAATAGCCACAACTATGCAGAAGTTATAAAGCTTAGCAGTGAAGTGCCGCTGTAGTATGAAATACCTCTCTTCTCCCATTTAGTGGGATCACAAAGTACTGTAACTAGAAAAGAATCTAATTTATATTCCACAGACAGTGGTATTATATCTCTCATGAAATCACAGTCATAATTTAATTATATCTTCATTATTGGAAAAGGCAATTGATTGGAAGTAACTGTTTGCAACTAGTTACTTTTATGGAGCAGGAAATGTTACAAGAGTCTCACCTGCCTGCTTTTATGAGGCAGGAAGAATGAACCCTGCCTTTTGTATCAGAAAAATAAAACAGAGACTCAATTAAGGAAATGCTGAGTTCAGTCTGTTAATTATGGTGTACAGATGTCAACAAGTTGAAAGTAACCTGAACATGCTATTTATAGCTTTTGGAAAGCTCCAAATAATGTCAACATTAAACTAACTCCTATACATAATTCATGAGACAAAAATTGAAGGTTAAATAGAGCATTAAGTGTAAGTAGTTGGATATTAAACAGCAAATAGGAAATTTTAATTTGTTTACTAAGCAACAGCAACAATGAAAATGTTTAATTTTTACAAGTGATTTAATGGTATAGTTTTATTTCAGAAATTGCTAGGGGTTGGGGACAATAGTAAAATAATTTGAAAGAATCATAATTCCAATGAGCACAGTAGCATTTGGCAACAACTCTTCCTGCCTGCAGGCTTTAAGGTGATGTAGGTACTCTATTTCCTCTGTAAATTAAGCCTGTTATTGGTGGTTAGCCAGTGTTTCTTTGTTCCTTTGTTTTACTTTTTACATCTCAAGAAATATTGCGTATTATTACTGAAACAGCCATTTTCACTTATTACTACCGTAACATTGGCAGCTACATAAGTTAGCTGTGCTCAGGTCCTGCTGAATAGTTACATCTAAATCAAGGTTATAGGCTAGAGTCAGCCACACTTATGTTCCTCTGAAACTGATGTAAAACATTACTTATCATCATAACTAATTGCAATCCCATTGATTGCAAGAAGAATTAAGTACAACAAACATCATTTAATTCCAAAGCACCGACAATAATTATACCGGGCATTGCACTGCCTTTGCTTTGATCTCGGAAAAGTGGTCTTCACCAGTCATAACTTGAGCTTCCTTCTGTTGAGAAGTCCAGTCAGTATAATAAGCTGGGATCGTACCACCTGTGCAAGCAGTGCTGTTGAACTAAGAATCTGGCCCATGAAGAAAACCTGCCTTCTCTTTCTGCAATGACAAAGCTTGTACACATAGCATGATTTTGAGGTGACAAGGCTGACAGGAATTTCCCTTCAGTGTCGGATCGACAAGATACTGGCCTTTGCATGCCCACTTGATTGGCCCATGGTCAAACATGGAATTGGCTAAAAACAAAAAATCAAATCCAAACTAATACCGACAATCCAGGAAGGGTTTAGTAAGCACACAGCTGGGGGTGCTAACTCACATTCAAGGAAGAGGACTGCAAGGGTTTAAACTTCACAACCTGCAGTCTTGTTCCTTTAACGTTAGTTAGCACCCCCAGCGGTGCATACACTAACCTTGAGTGCAAATGGACCGTGAAACAACACAGATAGAGAGAACAACTATTTAAGTGATATGCTTCTCTGACATAATAGCTTAAATTGACAAGCAGAAGTAATAATTTCACTGTTCACAGAAGCATGTAAGAAGAAAGGCTAGGTGTACAATGATTTACTGTAACTGATAAATCTCATTTTGCTATATGGGAAAAGGTGGCTGTCCAAACATAGAAGTCAGCCATAATATACACATATAATAGTGGAACAGGGAGAGGCTGAAGTAATCTTTGGAAAAACTTGCACTGGTTGCTCATTAGCTGCTGAGCCCTGTTCAAGGAGTAATTTTCACCCAACACAGCTCAGGCTCCCTCCCTTCTGCTCTCTGGGAAGCACATAAACTCTGTCTTGTTTTAGGAGGCCTTCAGAAATATCCTGTCCCTTTGACATCCTTGTGGACCAATGAAGTGATCTTGATTCGCTCTTACCTCTAGGTTTAGTTTATATTTTGGGTTATTGTTTGGATGTCATTATGTATGTGTTTTGTGGACTGGGGTGGGTAACTGTGCTTTTTAATTACGGTTAGCCACCCAGAATCGTGCCTGTTTACTAGATGGGAGGGAGAGGAATGCAACTAATAAATAAATGACGCCCCCTGCTTGCTGGGAGTCTTCTCACAGATTTCAAGGGAGGGTCATTTATTGAGAGGCTCCTCCTACAGAATCTAATTGGTAACAGACAATGGTGTAGGGCAGTGGTGGCGAACCTTCGGCACTCCAGATCTTTTGGACCACAAATTCCAGAATTCCAAGCCTGTATTGCCAATGACAAAGGACTGTGGGAGTTGTGGTCCAAAACATCTGGAGTGCCAAAGGTTTGCCACCACTGGTAGGGAAAGCAGTCTCTTGCCTTCTTCTTCCACTCAGAGTTCCGTTTAACCACCCAGAGTTCCGTTTTGGAAGATGGGCAGTATAAAAATATAACAAATAATCAATAAATAAATAAATAAATTTTCCGCTCTCAGTCCCAGAAGTCTTCCTGAGTGATTCTAGGTGAGTTATATGAGATATACATGTGAAAATTAAAAAAACTCAATCCCTATTACTTACTCCTCCTGGCATTTTCCTGAATATTAACCTTATTGTATGCCCCTGTTGTTAATGAACCATTTTCAAGGATTGTATTGTTTTTTATTACTTTTAGCCTTTTAAAAAAACCACATTGCTATAGAGAGATTTGAATTTTTAAACAGAAAGTCGTATAGAAATTCTTTAAGTACAGAAAATAACAGTGTCATTTAAATAGTTCCACTATGCTTAACTTAGTGGGGGTTCATTATCACAGAACCCACCTCCCAATTGCCTTGGATTTGGGGGGAGCTTTCTATTACATAACCATCTTTCTAAAAGGGAGTCCGTACTGGTGATTTACCAGCAGCTAGGAGGGCAAGTGGTTTTCATTTTTAATGGCTGGTAGTTTCTGTGCATTTTCATGAATGTCTGTTCCCTCTGACCAGATGGGGTCTGTAATTCCAAAGCTTCTTGGCTTGATAAATCAGGATGGAAAAGATTACATTTTCCATGCATCTCAGCAGCCATGAAAGCATTGGCTCGTGTTCTGGAACATATAGGCTTTAATTACAAAATGCAAATAGCTTGCTGCTGAATGCTTATCATACATACAACTTTACAAGAATATAGCATTACTAGGAATTTTATAAAGATTTAATTAGGCCTGAAAAGGAGAGCGTCTGGACAGTCAAGAGTTTTCAGGGATCCCAGATGTACGGTGAGGCTTCCCCGCGTGCTGCTTCCTCTTCAAACCCAGGGAGACAGCAAGAGCTAAGGGGAAGGCTAAAAATCTCTCCAATCTCACATTTTCAGATTAACCCTCTCCCAAATGCTTTGAGAGGGCTTATATTTATTTGGGCAGAAAGGGGAAGTTTAAAAAAGGACTGTTGAGAATAAGTTTGTTACAGTCTTGGCCCACAATGCGGTGATGACATTGTTGGCTTTGATTGCCACAAATGTGACGGGTCATGTCATCTCTCTCTTCCAAACCACTTAATTGCAAAGGTAAAAAAACTATAAAGAAAGCTAAGCCAGCTATTCCTATGGAGCTTTAAATAAATCAATTTAATACAAAACTCAGAGAACATTTTTACAAAAACAAACACTTAAAGGAAATTCTTTATCAGAATAAAGGATTTCCTTTATATGATTGTTCATTTTTAAAATATGTTTCTCTTAATAAGGTCATTGCATCCATGGCACAGAGAACACGTATTTAAGGATAGCAAAACGTAATTCTGTTAGAAATATGCAACCAATCTAAATAAAAATAAAAATAGAGCAATATTCTCAAGCAGATTGCTTCACAGATGTTGTGTTCTTAGTGTAACCCTTGAACTGTCTGAGTTTGGAGTATATTAGTAAATAGAAAGGAAGGCTCCAAACTTACCTTAGCTGCAGCCAAGCTCTAGATGGCCCCCAGCCGGGCGGAGCCTGATCAAGCTCCCAAGCACAGGCAATGAGAGACAGGTGTAGGATGTAGGAGCTAGAGGCTGGAGAATAACTGAAGGGCAGGATTCTGGCTTATCCAGTTGGGGGCCAGCAGGCTGTTTAAACCATCCAATGGCCAGCCACGGGGATATCCTGGGAGTGTATATAAACTGGCCTTTGGGCTATTTTAGCAGTTGCTGCTTTTATCCCTATGCAACTTGTGTTTCTGTCATGGAATAAAGAGCTGAATTTTCACTTTGGGTGTCGCCTGGTTTCATCAGACCCACTATATAATAGTAGCATATATGGTTTCATTTTTATAATTGTTTCCTATAATTGTTTTTACAACCATGCCAGTTATCTTCCTTAGAGATGAGAAGACTATATTCTTCCATTATTATATATGCATATATTAGCACTTCTACCAGCCAGTGAGGACACCTTTGTATATGATGGCTCCTACTGGAATAATTATATTCTAGTGCGCAATATCTAAGTCCTAATTCTTGGATGTATTGGGGCTTTCTCAGAAGAATGCAAACCAAGTGTGTTTAGTCACTTTGTTTTGTGTTCTGAAAATTTAAGGGCCCAGTGTATGTAAAAAAGGGTATACCTCTTCCTTGAAACTCTCCATAGAGAATTAGGAGGAGGAAAGGGGTGAATACAGTTTTGTGATTTGTCATCTTAGTTATCAGCCTAGTCTTTGTCTTTCTCCCTCCCTCCCCCTCACAACTCTTTTAAGGGAGGAACATAGCAGTGGTTTGTCTCCTCATTTTCTGCCTATACCCAATTGCATCATCCCTTGCAATATGACAATTCTAAATCCATTTTGTATAAACCTTAACAGCCCTCCTAATTGTCTTATTGCAACGTTTCAAACATTTCTGTGTATTTACATTTACAGAATAAATTTTACATTTACATTTCAACCAAACCTAACTTTCCCATCATTTGGTAATGTTTTTCTGACCCTAAAGCTTTTGTCAGAATATCAGCAACCATATCTTCCAATGGACAATATTTCAGTTCAATTATTTTCCTTTGAACTGCATCCTTAACATTTTGATACCTCAAGCTAACATGCTTGGTTTTTGCTTTGTCAACCTCTGCTTTGGCCATATGTATGCATGTTTGATTATCCTCAAACACAACTACTGGTTTATGTACAAATATTTCGGAGTCCCAAGGGAAGTAAATTCTGATTGCATATTTTTAAAAATAATTTTGAGTGCATATTTTTTAAATTACTTACCTTTGGGGGACTAAAGTAGCAGGGGTACCTTAAGAAAGTGATTTTACGGAACCTCATGAAATTTGGAAACATTGGGGAGATAAGGGGGTGAGTGGTGAAGCTCCAAAGGGGGCACCCCTAAACCTCATTGGAATCATATGGGAAGCTGCAGCAGACTTATCTCCCGCCTGATCAGCTTCTTAGTAGGTTTTTTT
>JAHTLZ010000204.1:53644395-53661472 GCA_023846285.1 Phrynocephalus versicolor | reverse complement strand
ATGCTACTGAATTCTATAATACAGAACACTTTCATACAAACGATGGGTGGGAGTGTATGTTTTGAAAAGCCCCCCCCCCCCCCGCCGCAGACCAAACATCCTATTTAGCAATGGCCTTTGTAGGCTAGCACTAGGCACAACCCCCAAGCAAGACATGATTTCACCAACATCCTCTTGTTCATGCTTTCCAGCAGGTAGTGCCGAGAAGCATACTCTCTGCCTCTGTACTAGAGACAGCACAGTAGGGTCTTGAAGGCTATAATCTTGGGGGGTGGGGAGGGGAGAAGAGACAAAGGAACTTTGGCAGCACTAATTCTTTTCACTCAGCATTCCAGAGTCTTTTCTGACTTGGACACTGAGGTTCTTTTTTAAAAAAACTTCTTTTCACTTTTCTTTCTCTTCTCTGTTTGGTAAAAATAGGGAGGATATCTGTGTTAAACCTGTTTTGCATTTTTGCCATTAATCTGCATAACTGTAGCTTGCAGCTGTCCTCATTGCGGATTATTAGAACATAAATTACACCAAATTAAGTACCTTTGGAAATATCCCTATTGTAGTGAATCCCAGTAACTGATTTATTACATTTGCCCCCTTCTGGCCGGCTGCTTATCCAATTAGTGTAAGAGTGCAATTCAAAGCTATTAAACCCAATGGGAGCTTTTCCACTGACTTAAATAGGATGTTGATTGCACCCTGCATTAACAGCAAATTTTGAGTTCTTCTTTAAGTTTTAAGCCTTATTTGTGACAAAGCCCTCTTCTAAGAAAGTAAAGCTGTTGCATAACTATTCCTTGATTACCTTTGAAGATAATCATTTTAACTGATTGTTTTGCTTTACTTCAGAAGGATCTATTTTCTTACTTTTAATAGTCTATACTATAGTATACTTTGTGGAATTTCCAGACCTAGCTACGTGTATAAGCAGAAGAAGGTCTAATGGATGCACCCTACTCACTGTGAATGTGTCATAGGGATGGATGTGCCACAGGAATGACCGACAAAGAGCAGGTTACTTGCCTGTAACTGTGGTTCTTTGAGTGGCCATATGTGAATTCACACATGTGGGTTGCTTCTGCACCTGCTCTGAACATTCCAGAGCCTAAAACAAACCATTGGACTAGACCCCTGCACTATCTATGCTCATGCACCTAACAATCATATTTCAATTCCCCCAGTCTACTATCGTTAAAGAAAAACATAGTCATATGGTAGATCAAGGGGAGGATGGGTGCATTTTGTGCATTCACAGATGACCCCCTGAGGAACCATGGTTACAGACAAGAAACCTATTCTTCTTGATTTCATGGCCTCTGTGAAACATGCATGTGGGTGACTGACAAGGTCATTTATCAACTGGTGGGTTATCATGCCAGCACAGATGAAATTCACAAAAGAGAGGCATAATCAAAACACTTTTAGGCCATGCAAACCAAAACTGTGAAGCTGAATTCCTCAACACTGAACTGGGCCCTACAGGCAAATGGCTATTCCAAGAATGAACTCAAAAGAGCCATGAAACATCCCTTCAGAAATGGACCAGTTTCTTAGCCGGCTGGTAAGACAGAGCAATCATGTTCACAAGTCATTTTGATAAGTGTTGGGGTGTGATCTTCTTGCCTAATTTTTAACCCCTGATTACTGGTGACACATTTGACAGACATCTGGAAATGCCTAGTACTTGAGGTACAGAAAACAAGGGTTCTGTGAAATATAATGCATGGAATACTTTTTCCAGCACCATAGTAAGGAACGAAAGCTGAAAGTACCAAGGTCTGATTACAGTGAAACTTGAAACTACTTTGGTAGGAAAGACCTATCAGGGAAAATAATAGCCTTACCCTAATAGAACTGGAGGAAAGGTGTGCCATGTCAAAAAGTACACAGTTCACTTGCTCTTTAAGCTAAAGAGATTGCTACTAGAAATACTGTTTTGTATTTAAATAGTCTTAGGTCTGCTGTAGCCATCAGATCAAACAGTGGCTTCATGAACTGCTTGAGTGCTAGTGAAAATGATCACGGCAGAGGTGAAGCCTGCATACAAGGGGTAGTGTAAGTCTTGCAGGAACTTCTTGACAGACAGACGTTTGAAAAACTGAGAAGTTTTATCACTATAGATGATAAATATACGTTTGGGGGGGGGCGGAGGACAAGCATTCTTCTTGAGCTGTAAAGCAATACTGTGTGTAGCAAGGAAAAGAGTCTAGGTTTTCCTATTGACTGAGCAAAGGATGAGAACCTCTGTCATTTATATTTATAGCTCTATCCAGTGGATGGCTTTCTAGATTCATGGATAATTCTTTTCCATCAATTTCAGCCTGGCTAGGTCTGCAAGGCAAATTCTCCCTCTGTTCCGAGATATTAAGTAGGGAGTTAAAAGCAGCTGCTAAGAGTTTCTTGCTATTAGTTTTAATGTCATGAAATAGGCTTGGCACATCCACCATGGAGCTACAGTTTTCCTCTCTTAAGTTGAATTGCTCCTAAGTAGAGCAGCTCTTAAGTAGAGGTACCACTGTATTAAGATTGCACTGGATTTCTCTTCAAGAAGTTTCACTGTTTCTCTGTGAAACAAGGAAGAGAGAGAGAGAGAAATGTTTTCAGCCTGTGGTCATGAAGGCATCTCCTAGTGCGTCCCCTCCTTGACCAAGGAGCAGTATTTCTAACATTCCCTATTCTGCCGAGTAGTTAATGGTTCTATCCTTAGTTAATACTATTAGATGCAAACTTTGTTGAACATGCATATGCCTAGTTCCTACTCAAAATCTTGAGATTTTGTCTGCTTTATCTTTTGGCTATTTGGTTGTCTTTCCCTGTTGCACAAATAGCTCCTGGGAAAATGCACTCTTCCCTAATATTGGATCACCAGATATACATGAAATATGGAGTGTGTTCTGCCATATTTGTTTACGAAGTGTATCCTTGTGAAGAAATTGAGGACCCTTGGCTATAGAAGCTGGTTCTGAATCTTTTCTTTAAGTGCTTGGGAAAGATGGCTGGAAAGATGTGAGCCAGTGGATGCCCAGAAAGGACAATTGTTTATTTAAAATATTTTTAGCTCCCCTTCTCCTTAAAAGGACCCAAGGTGGCTTCCAATTCAAATTCAGTGAAAGAGGACTTCAAAGAAGGACTGAGAGGGAAGTGATAGCTTCATGATCTTCTTTTATCATATGGCACAAAACAAATGCTCTATGCTTCCCGCTTCCTTCATCAGAATCAGGAAAATTAAAGTGGTGAAAAAGGAACAGAGGAGGAAGATGCTTTTGTGCTTGGTGCACATGGAAGAGAATTAAGACATTGATTCCAACAGGTCTGGAAGAGCTCAGACAATCTATAAAAGGAATTAGGAAAAGTGTCGAGACGGCTCAGTGTGACTGAGAAAGAAGGTATTTTGTCCATTTGCCTTGTCCATAAGCACATCTTAAGCCATCCCACCAGAGCCTTAAAAGGCAGCGACACCTCAAATTTAAGGAACCCTACTTGCTTGTCTGCTTGCTTGAAAGAGCGTAAAACTCATTTTTTTTTATTTATTTCTAAAATGTATATCCTAACCTTCCATAGACAAGTTTCTAAGGCAAAATGAAAACCAAACCTTGCAAGCAAAACCTGCTCACTCTCTAAATTATTATGACATGTGACTGCTAGGTCTATGTTCCATAATGCCTCAAATCATACTGTTACTACAAAACATAAACATGTTTTGATAAGTATTATACTAAGTAAACAAAACATTCTGCTTGAAAACCTGTTTAGGTCCCCCCCAGTCCCCATCTGTTTCAGCTAATGAAATTTGAAACACCCATACAATTAAATACCAGCAGATGTTTTGGGTAATTTTTCCAAATTTTGTGGCATTTCTCTAAACTTTCCAATGAAAATGTAACAATAGATACTCGTCTTTCAGAAAATATGAAAATCAAACGTAAAAGTTCAAAAGCAAATAACACATAAACAAACAAAAATACAGAGAAACATGACAGCGAAAATCTTTCCCATGAATACTGAACTGAAAATCTAACAAGTGCAATTGCGAATTTGAAATACACTCTCCCTTGAGTTTCCAACAAATCCTTAATAACAAAAACAAAACAACCTATCCTCGTGGCACAGTGGTTAAATGCCTGTACTGCAGGTAAAACTGTGCTCACAACCTGGATTCAATCCCTGGTAGCTGGCTCATGGTTGACTCAGCCTTCCATCCTTCCAAGGTCAGTAAAATGAGTACCCAGCTTGCTCAGGGGGCATTGTATAGCCTGTCTACTGTAATGAAACTGTAAACCACCCAGAGACTACTTGTAGTGGTATGGGGCGGTATATAAGCAGAACACTTTGCTTTTGCTTTGCTTCTGGTGAAGGAAGAAGAAAACAGAAGGCAACATAATCTCTATGGTTCTAAACAGGATAATTTGGCTTTGGCCAAGCTTTATGTTCTAAAAGATAATTTGGCTTTGGCAAAGTTTTGTGTTCTAAAAGATAATTTGGCTTTGGCAAAGTTTTATGTTCTAAAACCACTCCAAAGTCACAGTTCAACAAAAGTTGAAACCGGATCGCTGCCTTTCAAAGCTATGGAAAGAAAGAGAGAGTGATGAGTCATCTTATTCTTCCCAAGTTTGCAAAAAACAACAAAAAACAAAAAAAACCCACCAATTTCTCATCTTCTCAATTGCAGGTGGCTTGTGACTAAGCGGCAGGGAGGCCACCCATCCTGGCATTTTGCACTAATCTGAGCCACCCTTACACAAGCCCACAAGGTGCACCTAGCTCCATTAGAAGCATCCTATAATGTGTTTTTCACATTAGAAGAAACTTTAGCCTAGAAAGAATAGTTCCTCAAACATTATCCACAGTTGCCCCTATAGTGCACAAAGGTTTCTTCTGGAATAGAGATCATATCTACGGTTCAATATGGATTAAAGTTTAAACATTTCATTTCACTAACTGATTGAAATGTGTATGCAATAAGTACATTACTAAACTACATAATAATTTCTAAATGCTAGAAGAAACAAGCATTATTAGGAATATGAAATGAACAAAAAACCATTAAGATACCCATTTCTTATCCTTATTTCTTATTCCTTTTGCCAGCTATGTAGAACATGGATTTCTTTTAATCACAATCTTGCTTTATACTGCATAGCTTCTAGAGTAACAAAAGCTTTTGTATTTTTGACAGTTTCCTATCTTTCATTCTCCTGTGTGGACTTCTGAACATGAATATGACTGGCAGTTTAATGGTATTCACTGATATCCATATTCTAGCCTAACTTTTTTTTGCTCTTTTTTCCTTTGTCAAGTAGATACTTTAAACTTGCCATAGTCAGCTATGCTAAATTAAAGGGGCATGGTAGTATCCTTTTAGTAAGGAGAAACAAGGAAAAAAGGTTACCATTAAAAGTTTCAAAATTCTCCTGCTTATAAAAATAACACCTGTTGCGACAATATGAGTTTGGTATATGCTATTTCTACAAGGTCTATGAATGTGCCAAATTAGAAACCAATGCAATAAACAGTGCCAGAGATATCTGGTCAAAGTGGACATATTTAGTTCTTCTACAGTAGTTTTTGCCCGTGTATTTCATGATCTTTTATCAAATGTTAGTGAACATGACTGCAGTATTTTACTCAGTTTGTTGAGGAAGCTGATCAGCATTGGTTTGGTAATGTACTGAGTAGCAGTTCAAAAGCCAAGAGTGTCCTCCTGCCCCATTAAATTCTGTGGCGTTGTGTGTATTCAATTACTCTGAAGCTAAAGTGTGCCATTGTTGTTCCAGTATTTTAGATGGGACTACATGTTGCAAATGTCATCTAGTGGACCCAGTGTAGAATGAATATTCCTTTTGTTATGGAATGAGATCTGACAAGGTTGGTTAGTCTACATGTTCCTGCATGGACCAGGATCTCTGCATGGAGATAATAAAGAGGCCTTCAAACCTTTGAAGGATTCCTAGAACATAGTTCTTTTTTGACCTTGTTGAGCTCCCATAAGAGTTTCTGAGGAAGAGTTTTCATCAGCCAATTCTGAGGGAGAATAGAAAATCTGAAAGAGATTGGGGACACCCACAGTAGTCCTGAGGCCAGGGAATGACATGCCTACATCTAATCAGGGTTCCACAGAACCAGCTCCCCTACTCTTTTTTCCTTCATGTTGCTACTGTAAAGACATAGCTTATGCTGTATAATTACCCAAACTATTCCTTACCATACTGTTCCCTTTCTCTTCCTAAGTAAATTCTTGTCAGGAAACATTTTTCCCCTTTCATTGCACTTTTATGCAATTCAAAACACCTGTTAATTCTTTTGGCTAAAATGTTGCTAGTGTTTGCATAAGGTCTGTTTAGCTTATCACAGCTGAACACAGATAACATCAAGTTGCCATCCTGTACCTCATACGGGGGTCTGATTATGCACCTGCTTATGGAACCAGGAGGCATCCCTAAACCTCATTAATTAGGCACAATTAGCAGTGAAAAGTTACACAAAACCTATCCGAATAGCTTTTTACTCCTCAGGTATGTGAACACAGAAATAACTGAAGGTATTCTGTCACATTCTTTCACAGAAAAGAATAGTGATTCATGATAATAGCAGCTTATCATCAAAACCTCAGTGTGAACACTTGTGTACACCATTACATATGAATAACTTTACATGTATACAGGTCCACCAAAATATGTGGGACTAGAAACTTAGAAGAAAAATAAATATGAAACAGAAAGGAATTATTGGTTTACTTCGTTCAGCACAGTACAACTATTTATAACTGCAGAATGCATTATAATAGCTATCTATAGAACAATAAAAATTATTGGCAACAGAAAAGTTACTTGATCTTCAGTTCTGATAATGATTTTAATTGCGTGATTCACTAAAATGTTTTCAAAAGAATGTCATTATAGACTACAGCAGTTCTGAGACTTCATATGAATTAGAATAGAATTTGTTCCATTTCCTAATCTAAAACTAATCCCAAAATGGCAATGGCCTGTGTAGTCTAGCGATGCAGCAAAGTGAATCTATGCAGATGGAATATATATGTCAGTTGCAAACATCACATGTTCTTTATCAATAATTTTTGTGCTCTTTTTATAGTGAAGCTTCAGCTGCAATGCACCCTGACCCTCCTTTTGAATTAAATCAAAGAATAAGAGAGAAGAAAAAGATCCTACATTATAGTAATTCACTATTATAATAATGATTTCCTTCATTTGACTTTAACCTAAGGTGGAATTTATTCAGTTACTGTCAATTCATCCTTCCATTACTTGATATGATATAATCAAATCTCATGATTCATTGTTCATTTGAAAAGGGTTAGTTTGAGATTAAAGTCTATACTTAGAACAACTCACCACGCATAGATTATTTTTCTTACTCGCAAAGCAATGACTGAGTAATCTTTTTGTTATCTCTGCATACAATGCAATAAACCAGTCGCTTGAGTAAGAAACTCAAATTTTAAATGAATTCTAGAGGGAGTCATATTCTGATTACTGTTAACCATTATAAGAGAGCTGTAGTTTCCTTGGATGAAGTACTTTCATGTTTGACACATGGTCTGTGTTTATTGCTGGGATAGGAAAACTTTGACTAGTTTCAGTCTAGTGCTCCTGGCCTAACTGAATATGAGGTTGCACAGAGGGTGAGGGAGAGATGAAGCGGCACAAGGAGGATATGCTGCATACACAGAAAAAGTGGAAAGGATAGCAGGGAAAGAAGGTGTGTGCACTTTGATTGGCTTCCACCAGCTATTGCAGAGGTGGCAAACTTTCAGCACTCCAGATGTTTTGGACCACAACTGCCACTGTCATTGGCAAGACAGGCTTGGAATGCTGGGAGTTGTGGTCCAAAACATCTGGAATGCCGAAGGTTCACCACGAGTGGGCTAGTGGCTATTCAGCAAGGGGGAAAGTCCTCTTTCTTGTAGTTTAGCTATTCGGGAAGTGGATAAACAACAGTCCTAAGATAAGAAAGTCTTGGTAAGTAGAACTGGATGAAGGGAACTGAATTACATCTGGTAAATCAGACTACTACAAAAAGAAGGGTGTTTTTCAAGTTCTAAATCTGTTGTCTCTTCCTGTTCTGAATGATACTTGGTTGTTTTTCCTTCTCATCTTTCATTTCTTTTTCTACTCGAGAAAGGCCACATGTCTGAATTGTGTGCAATGGGGAAGGCATAATGACATTTTTTTCCATTTCTTCTTGGTGCTTGGTCTGTTTTTCTGCTTTCCTATATATAAAGCTGCCTCCCCTCCCCCCGCCAATATTCCTAGAATCCCTTTGGTCCTGGAAAAGTCTTTGAGGCAGCCAGCTAAAGACATGGCGTCTCAGATGTCTGTTGCAATTATGTTTTCTCCTTCACAAGCACACAGAATTTGGAGGCTCAGACTTTTTGAACGTTCAATGAATCTGACAATCTTTCATGTCACATGTTTTAATTATTTTATGCAACACAGCCATATAACTAAGAAATTGTATAAGTGCTATACATATTGTATCAGCTGCCAGGTATGCACAGATATATATTAAGATCCCTACAACTATGTCAGCCAAAGCTAAATATTTGGTGTTTCTATGAAAAATGAGGACCACATAACGTATTTTTCACCCCATAAGGCACACTGGGCCATAGGACGCATCTAGGTTTTAGAGGTATGTATGTGTGAAAAAATATATACACACATACATACTGCAGTCCCAATATAGCTCCATCCCCAGTTTGCTCTCCAGCCATGCTGCTCTTGAGAGGACCGGAACAGCATGGCTGGAGAGTAAAATGGGAAGACATGTCCCCCTGCCACCCGGGTCTCCATGCTGACTATTGAGCTACAGCTAGAAAGTAACCACCCACCATAATGACCATAGAGCTGCAGCTAGAAAGTAACCACCTACCATGATGACCATAGAAATTCAGCTCTATGGTCAACAGGGTGTTTGGTTTCTTATCTCTGTGGTCTTCGATTGGGCAGAATGATCTCCGTCTCCTATTCTACAGAATAAATCAATCATGCAAGCAATTTTTTTATAACAGCCGGGTGGGGAAGCCTCTGCTGTGGCTGGGACCTTTGCGGGATCTGGAGGCTCCTGATGGGGACACATTCACCCCATAAGATGCACAGACATTTCTCCTTACTGTTGGGGGGGGGGGCAAAGTGTGTCTTATGGGGCAAAAACTACGGTAGGTGTTTGCAGGTATTTGTTTGTGTAACTCTGTCATAGTTAATCACAACTAATCAATTATGTGCCAGGGTGTGTCTTTATTGTGTAACTGGGTGTGTGACCAGCCCCACAAACAAGATGAACTGCAGCATCTTGTCAATTACATCCAACCAACTTTGGCATGTTACATAAATGTACACAATCACCAACAGGATTCTGGTTGCTATGTCACTTTATTTTATGTTTCTTCATCTATGTATACACACACCTGAAAGTTATCATATTATTGGTCTACAAATTGTGCTTTCTGGAAAGATATTGTAACAGGCTGCATGAGTGCTACAAAAACTGTAGGTTTCAATATAATACAAGAATGCTCAATAGAACATTTATAATAGTTATAAATAGTTCTTTTATAATAGTTAAAATAATTATTTTAGTCATTGTGATGTAATTTCTGGATGCATGAAACAGTACTTCAGGTGGATTTTGGTTTTTTTAAAAAATTTAACACAACAGTGTCCTGTGTACACTGCTTGGCTCTAGAATGGTTCCAATGACCCTCTGTGTAGGCACCCCCTTTGTGTGAGTCACAGAGCTCACAAAGAAGACACACATTTGGTGCAATGGTACTTAGCCAAGTCCTTCAATTCTAGCTTCAGTCCATATAAGTACACATTCTCTAAATTATCCATACAATGAAGACAGCAATAAGGGGGGGGGAGAGTTACCTGCAGCCAAAGCCTATTGCCTGGAACCGTTCTACCATTGGCAGTACACTGGAAAGTGGCAAACTGGCCAGCGTTGACTTCTACACTTTGGACACGCAGGAAATGGGGTGTGCTTGCTGTGAAATAAAGCAAAAATAAGGAGAGAAAGAGAAACATTTTATCTGTACTCTTGCTTTCAAGTGGACTTATCCTTAAAAACAACTGCTATTTTAAATACATGAGAGGCTGTTCTAAATAAATCAAAGAACTAAAAGAAACAAAATGTAAACTGCTATATTAAATAAATAAGAAAATCTCATCGAAAGCCAAAAAGACTGTGTGAAATGTATTTTTGAAACTAACTCTTAATGATGCTTAATATTATAGTGCTATCTCACATTACTATTGTTCTTTTTTTTAAAGGAATCTAAGATATAACAAAAGAGTAAGTTTATTGTTCCTACTGGGGAAATTATCTCTTGTAAAACAGTTCTCTGTTGAAAAATATTATATTTAATCTAATTAATGTTTTGAACACATCTACTGCAGATATTTAGACCAGTTACAAGTCAAGAATTATAGATATTTGTGAAGACAATTCCTTTCGAAGTAAGTCCTTTCTGTGCAGTAAATGTGTTCCAGAACAACTGCATAATATATTATAGCTTGGCCATAATATTTTACATGACAGTATTTTAAACTTTATTACAGTTTGATCATAATATTTCTCACTTTACTAAGCTGGATCATAATATTTCTCACCTTACTGAGCTGGAGAAGATCTCTGTCTGATACCATGAACAGCTGCTATTAATCAGAAGATCAAGTGTGGTAGTTAGAACTCGAGTGTGACTCTACGAATGGGCACATGTCCTAATACCATAAACCAGACATTTTCAGCTTTGAGAAAATATTGCCCAGGCCTAAAATATGTCCCCAGAGGTGTGAAACAGACACAGCTCCTAGATTGTCCAAGGCGTCATCTTCAATATTCTTTAAACGGGGGGTGGGGGACGTCATATGCCTGGTAGGGTTGGGATTGCTAGAGGTGCTGACAGCAGCCCTTGGTCCCAGAAGTGTGTTTGTATAGTCCCCTAGCATCCAGAGGTTCCCATGCCAGGTCTAATTCCAGCGGCCAGGATGCAATGGCATACTTCTGCCAAAATTAGCAAGCCCCTTCCTTTCTGTCATCCCCAGTATCAGCTCAGGAAACCTCCTCTGGAAGGCTGAAAAACCTGGCGTAGTTTTTCTAAGCCACTAAGAACTGCAGCAGTAGCAGATGTTTACTTCTTATCTTTTCTGTAATATTAGATAATTTGCACAGCATCCTAGTCTCAAGGGTCTCATGCTTCTACCGAGCTGGTCAGGTCCCTTTCCAAGAGGTACCTGTGAAGCTCTAAAGGCTAGCCATGACACATTGATTTAATCAGCACCCAAGACAATGTCAACATGTAACATTCAGTCACTTACTGCATGGATGTCCTAAAACCTTCACATCATCAATAGCCAGGTATCCTTGGTGACCTGAAGTGATCACTTCAAAAACTACCTGAAATTTTAAATAGGACTCAGTTAGTGGGGGAGGGGCATTAACATTTTTTCACAACAAAACACAACTGTGTCCTTGTTTAAAACAAGTTCTAAGAATCTGCAAAATCTTATGAATCAGCAAAGGATTTATGATCATGAACAAGTGCTTCTACTATGTTTATACCTACAGTCAATTTCTTCACACATTAACTGTATCAGCCCACAATTCACTAATCCATTCACAGTATCAAGTTTTATGAGTTGAGAAGATTCAACTAACAACCAGCAGGCTCTCGCAAATGTTTTGTTTTGTTTTTAGCTTTTCTCTTCTAATTTATATGCAACCAGGCATAAAATAACCATGTTAAATTATGTTTAGATTTTCATTCTAGTATTTTTTTGTAAAATGTAGCCAACCATTATCACTCTTGATTAGAAACAGAAGTTTCGGAAGTGTCCTTCATGTACTAGAGGAAAATGGTTAATGTTATTTTTCAGACACATGGTTGCAGAACTTCTTTTTTTCACTGGAATATACTTATAAAACAAAAAACAAAAAAACCCTGTGCTTTGCAACACCCTCATTTCCTGAAATCCTTTAACAAATATGCATTAATTTTATTTTATCCAAGAGATATTGCTATATGAAAACATTATGGCTATCTTATTTAAACTACCCATTCATAAACTGTACTATAGGGTAGTGAATGATTGAGACCCACCATAGATTCTAGTGAAGTTTTACCAAAATTTAATTAGAAAGACAACTCTTTGTCAGTTTGGCAGGAAGGCATGTATTAAAGCACTGGAGGATATTGAGCAGACCTAGCAGCGAGATATATCAGGTTACATAACTGTTACATCGTATCTGTGTTCATAACATAAATATTTTCTCAAAGATGATAGAAAATACAGAACTGATTTTTTTAAGTCCTGCTACAGGTTCGATTTTTTAAAAATCATTCAACAGATCAAAATGCATGATACTAGATGACAGAAGTGATAAATATATGCAAAGACTGAGTGACAATCTCTGAAGTAACCACACTGAAAATTATAAACAAAGTAGCTTCCTAACAGAATGATAGCAGTGATTCCTGAACATATTAATGCTTTTAAATGGCTACTGAAATGATTTGAGAAGGGGTGAATTGTGATGGGCTAAGGTATATAGCTTTTCAGTACTGTTCAAAGTACACATGAAAGAAAGAATGTTAGTATTTAAGCTCAGTCAACCAGAAGTTCAGCCATCCATTGAGAAGTCCTCTTCTGTTTAATAGAGATTTCTGATCTGCCAAAGTATTGATTTATGTTGTGACTTATAAGATTAAAGAATGAATTAGAACTTCATTTTTCCCAGGTTTGATATACAGTACTGTATCTTTTGGTTCAGTTTAATTTCCATCCAACATCTTAAACCTATAAACATGTGAGACTAAAGTTCAGAGGTTGTGTCACAGATCTAACTTTGTAAATAGACACATTGCTGGTATTTCTGGGTTTAAGCAGGGAACAATTAAAAAGTGGGAGTTACCAGAGCATTAGATTATGGTTTGTAATTAGCTTATGGATTTTGAAATACTGTACCAACTTTCCTTTCTATTTTTTCAATAGATAAAATGGCTTCAGAGCTATTTTTCAGATAGGAAAATCTACCACGTTCTTGTGAAAAATAGGACATTTTTCACAAGGAAAATCTACAGAACACAATACAATGGCATTGAGTATTTCCTACCAGCTTCCAGTAATGGTTAAGAAGCTATTTTAGACTACTGATGTTAGTAGATATGGAACAGCAGGAACAGCGTGGCTCCCCATAAGCAACAGGAGCTCATTTGCAACAATGCTGGCAATGTTCCTCCGGCATTTTCTTTCTCATAATTTCTGCAGAGCATATGTGCTGATTACTGCAAATAGTTGCCTCCGCCCCATTTCCTGCCCTACTCTATTCTTGTGAATGAAAGCATCAGTGCTCCTAAGTTGCCAGATTCCCGACCCTAAAAAGCCTTTCTGAAAGAAAGGCCCCGTTTGCACGGCTATTAACTGCGCATCTTGTGCCCCCAATACCCAATATTTCCAGGTGGTACAGCACAATACCATGGACAATGGTATTGAAGGCCACTAAGAATTTCACAAAAAATAATAGCACTCCCATTTTCAATGCCTCTCTTGGTGAAAAGATTAATTTAGTAAGCAAGCAAATGCTCTCAAACAGTCTCTTTCTAATAACAGAAACCAGTTTGCTAACCACACTCTACAGCAATTGGACTAAAACTCCCTGAAGCCTTCATCATCAGTCTTGCCTCATAGGCGTAGGTTTCCAGGCCCCTGATCAGCCTTGTCACCCTCCTCTGAAATTTCTCCAATTTGTCAGCAAATTTATTGAGGTGAGGTGGCCAGAACTGGACACAAGACTCAAGGTGAGGCCTAACCAGTACTGAATAGAAGGGGTCGAGCACCTCACATTCTTTGGAAATTATACTTCTGTTAATGCAGCCTAAAATAGCATTTGTCTTTTTTGTGGCCACATTGCACTGTTGGCTCATATTCAGATTATGATCTACCAGAACCTGGTAGGCATTCCTGGCATTCCCTTGTCAAAGCCATGATTTTTTAAATTATGACACACTGTATACATGTAACCATTCTTAGAAAAGAATATGCTACAGGGTAATAGGAAACCAACTATACAGTGTGCTGCACCAGGATATAGATGGCACCATTTTGCCAGTGCTGAAGGAGGTAGAACCAAGGTCTTATTATCCACAATGTGTTGTTAGATGATTTGGAGTGCTTCAAAAACATACAATACCTATTTGCTCAAAGGTTAAACTGAGCAGCAGGTGATACAATTTTGCTGGCATTTTTGTCTGTACACTGAAGCATACAATTCCTGTAACACATCTTTAAAGTCCACAAAAGAACAACCGTCTGCCTTTAGCTCCCATTGATCTTAGATATACTGTAACTAGTGGACTGTAAAACTAGATTCCAAGATTTTTTTTATCCCCTACAGCATGCACTACAGACTGCCAAAGATGTATATGTTGAATGATAAAGTAAAGTAAAATAAAGCAGTAACGCCACTATCTGCTCCTCAGTATTTACATTTATTGCAGTGAGTGTCTCTGTCTGAGGGAAGGACAGTCTCACATAAGGAGGGAAGGAATCTTACAATACTATGTGGTTTGCCTAGAAATACCAACTCCCTTTTCCTTCATTCTCCACACAATTCGTTGCCAGCTTTGAAATATGTTCAGATTTTCACACCAAACTGTCAACTCTGCATTTCATTACAGCTGATACAAGTTATTGAATACAACATATGAAGCACATCAGTCAGAACAACACTATTGCACAGCAAGCTGCAGCAAAGATGATAGTCTCTTGATGCCTTAGAAATTGTTTTGCAGCCTTATCAGTCAGGAAACAACTGGTTAAAAGCACAGATTTCATTTGCTCATGGAAGTTGGGCTGGATGTCTGCCTGAGAGATGTTTTACACCAGACTATCCCCCTCCCATGCCTGCCAAACAGGAAATAGGGAGGCGGTTTAACATTGCACTGTCCCTGATCCTCCCTGCTTCAGTGAAGAGCAAAATTAGCTTTTCATTCCTGCCACTTCCCCCTTCTCTATGAGAACAAAAGGTGTGGGGAGGGGGGGCTTGCTTACCACCCTAAATGCTTACTGCTGAAAATGTGCTGGCAGAGATAACTTGTCAGCTCCATAGAACAAAGAGAATAAATAGATTTGCTTTCAAGACGTGACCTCACTTAGTCAACTCCTGCTTTTGTTTTGGCTAAGCAATTACAATTTCTGTAGTCCAAAGGTGAATTATTACCTAATCATAAACTTTAATTCATAAAACAAGTTTTTTGAAACAGGGAAAATAATTTAATGATACTGATATGGTTAGTTAATGCAATTATGTGAACAGAGAACAATAAAATAATCCCATTAAATGAAGCATAGTTTCCTGGTATTCTAGATACATTCACTTTTTACGTTCCCTTTGCCCACATTTATTCATGCACTCTACTTCCAGATTCGCACTTAAGCTCATGAAGGATTTATAAGGTTAATGTCAACCACAGTGCCTACATGAAAATGATTTAGGGTGGACAAGATTCAAAATTGGACTTATGCAATAATGAAGTTGTTTTTCAAGGCCTATGATCCAGAACCCATTTATTCTACATGGGTTTCAACCACTCCACAGTAAATTGCTTGGCCTCTGAAACCAATATTGTGCTCTATTTTTGTTCTCAGAATCTCTGTTAGTGTTTTTAGGAGTGGTGGTGATTGGTTCTCTCTGATAGGACTTGAGACAAGTGTTTGCTTACAGTTGGTCATGTACATATAGCAAAAGAAATGCTATTTCAAAATATCAAGTAGTTACAGATGCTTTATAGATTGTACACTTCATTCGGGTAGCCTGGTCAATGAAATGACTGTTCGTAGCTTCAACAGTTAATGCTTACTAAATTAGTAAAACTATTTAATCTGCATTAGAGATGTGTTTCATGCCCTGAAACAGGAAATAGGGAAGACTCTAAATTTCTCATTCCATGAAATATCCAGTCTCAAGAACTGGATTTGAACTGAATCGCTAATGTAATTCAAGGTGTATACATGGTAGGCTGATAGCGCAAAGGAAGAGATTAACATGGGTGTCAAAACTTGGGGTGGATGTAGCTCCCTACACACTTCATTTAGAGAATGAACAAAATAGGTCTGGGAATGTGAAGGCTTATTATTGTTTAAGATATTGAGGCTGCAATTCTAAATACAATTGCTGGAAACAGTCCCCTGTTGGGGCGAATGGAACATTTGCCAGCACATAAGTTTAAATATTATACAATATTTATTTCAATATACTAACTCTGGCATTGAGCTGCCAAGATGCCCTAAGCACATCCGATCTCGCCTGATTTCGGAAGCTAAGCAGGGTCGACCCTGGTTAGTACTTGGATGGGAGACCACCAGGGGATACCAGGTGCTGTAGGTGCCTGGAGTAGGAACTAGCAAACCACTCCAGTATTCCTGCCAAGAAATCTCCATGGACAAGGGGTTACACAGAGTCAGTCATGACTGTAATGACATAACACACACATGCACACAACTCTGGAATTAAAATGTTACATATTATTTCTCTGCTCCCATTCAACTGTACTGAACTTTAAAAAAAAATAACTCCCCAGTCCCCATTTTTAAGAGTCGGGGGGTAGGGTGAAACTAAAATCTAAAACAAAGGGATAAAAAGCACATGGAAGCTTATTCTTATTTGGTTTAAGCTTTAGATTTTCAGAAGAAGCATTTACTTATTTGATTTCCAACAGTCTGTGTAAAGTAGAAAATGTTTTAGAAAGAAAAAGCCAGTAGATTATTTCAGAGTAACACAAACTCTTTGAATGGGAGTACATACAGCTCAGAACACAAGTTATTAAACAGATTGAACTCAGTGGGGTACTAACAACCTACAGAGAAGAGTAACTGATTCTGTTAGGGGAACTTACAGAGTACATTTTTAAACGTATAAACTGATTTCACACCATATAATAACCATCTTCCAAAAAAAAAAAAAACCCAACAACTATTATTTGGCAACTATGCCAGCAAGTGAGCAGTGTCTACTCTAAACAGGCATGAAAGATGGCATTTGCACTTTTTTAAAATCAGGACTG
>JAHTLZ010000204.1:53620982-53641342 GCA_023846285.1 Phrynocephalus versicolor | reverse complement strand
TTTCTTTCTTTCTTTCTTTCTTTCTTCCTTCCTTCCTTCCTTCCTTCCTTCCTTCCTTCCTTCCTTCCTTCCTTCAACTTCAAGTTGAATTTTTAGTGAAAAGCACAATGTGAAAGGACTTCCATTTCAAAACCAAAACGTGGTTTTACTTTTTTTAAAAAAAACAAATCAGGTTGACTGTAATAGGCTTTCTCTTGTGAAGATACAATAAATTAGAAATAAACTTGCTGTCACTGAAGGGACAGATAGAATTTCATTTTCCCCTGTGCCAAATGTCACATTAATGTCAAAGAAGGTAGACAATGTCCCAATCTGCTGAGGAAAATTATGACCTTGTGAGAGTAAAAAAGCTTCTACAGTAGCCCTCAAGGATTTGTTTCCCATCAGCCTGCTTCCAGAAACACAGCAGAGATGGGGCAGTACTGGCCTCCAGTGGGAGGGAGTTGTAAAGTCTGGAAGCAGTAATGGAGAAGGCCCTTAAATGTGTTTCCACAACATGTACCTGTAAGGGTGGTGGGATGGAGAGAAAGGCCTCTCCTGATGACCTTAGTACCCAAGCCGGTACATATTGTGAGATTCAATCTCTGAGGTAGCTTGGACCCAGGCCATTTAGTGCTTTGTAGGTTAAAACAAGCATTTTCAATTGTACCCG
The DNA here is from genome assembly GCA_023846285.1 of Phrynocephalus versicolor. NCBI lineage: Eukaryota > Metazoa > Chordata > Lepidosauria > Squamata > Agamidae > Phrynocephalus > Phrynocephalus versicolor. The sequence goes on along the minus strand of JAHTLZ010000204.1, from coordinate 53,640,690 downwards.
ATTACTGATTAGCAGCTAGTGGAGATGTTTTAATAGGGTTGTAATGTTATCTACATAACCCACCCCAGTCAGCAATCTGGCCACTGTATTTTTCACCCGTTGAAGTTTCCTGAGCTACTGATAATGGCAAGGATTTGCCCATTTCCTGCTTCATCTATCCATATTTTGGGTAGGGTTGTTTTTCTGGTTTATTTTTATAACATTCGAGTGAGTCTTCTGTACTTCGAGCACGTTCTGCAATTTGTTTTAGTGCACTTTGCAACAATATGTCAGCAGGAAATGAGAGGCACGCTGTTGCTCCCTGAAGCTCAAGTTCTTCAATGAGTGGTGCTTCTCTCGATTCACCCTTAGTTGTTTAATTAATGTTGTTAAGTGGAAAAGCCACATTCAAGAAACTGAGCACACAAGTCAGTGGTATCCAGACTTTTCGTTTGACACGTAGCTCCCTTAGCTTACTGGGCACTGGCCATGGCTCCCCCATTATAGCAGGACTTCTATACCCATAGGAGCAGTAGCCAGTTTCATTTATCCACTGCTTAAAAGTTAACAATAAATATTAGGAAAAAAACAACATTATTACACATTCCCAGGGTGTATTAACAGGACTAGTAACTAGATGGAACCAGAAATTATGCTGTACAAGTGGTTCAATGGCAACTCCCTTATGGCCTTATTCTCCAAGAGAAGCAGCTTGCGGGAAAATGGAGAAACTGCATGTTTTTGTGGGGGTGGGTATAGACAGGGAAGATTCCCTTCTGAAGAAGAGGGGGGGCAGTCCTGGGCCGGGTTTCCCCTCTCCACCATGCACAGACACTGAGGAAACCATAAGGAAGTGGTGTACAAGACTTGGGGGTGGGTGAAAAGAGAGGAAAGTATGTGAGAACTCTATGGTGCCCCTTGAGTGGATTTCCTGGCATCCCATGGGAAACACTTTAGGTAGGGTTCAACTGGATCAGCCTCTTAACAATATAATGAAGGTTTAGTGATTATTTAACTAGCTCTTGAATGATAGGTGTTTCAGTCTTTACAGAACCATAAAACTCAATGAACGGCCTTCATTCAGTCATTTGTCCATTAAGCCAGACATAACGTACAGGGTGGTGAGAAGGATAAAGTAGGATGAGGGGAGGTATGTTCTGTATGTGTCTTGATGTCAGTGGAGAAACAGTCAAAATATAAAGACAACCAGCAAGCAACAAATGCATGTTAATATTTCAGAAGAATGTTTCTACCTCTTCTCCCAAAACAGATTGCATCTCAGCTTCTCTACCAAACCTCTATTTTAAAGTACTGCCTCAGAAGTCATCAGAAGATTTTTCTGAGGATAAACCTCTGCACTTCTACAAATTTCCTTTGGTAGACATTATAGATTAACAGATCCTTCTTGAGAAACAAATCAATTGATGAGGAGAGGAACAGGAAGGGAAGGGAAGGTGGAGATAAACAGAAAGGAACAGGACGCAGTGGTCCTTACCTCACATTATGCTTGTGTGTGCTTATATCACTTGCCTCCATTACTACAGAATACGCACGCACTGCCCGCCTCTGGTCACTGTGCCAAAACCAGCTGCTTATCCATGGTGTTGGGGATGGCTAGCTGGTACCTGGCTGTATGTACTTCTGTTTATTTTCAGTCTTATTTCCTGAAGATTTTTTTTAATCACCCCTTAAGCCTTGGCACTTTTGTCTTTTGTTTTCTATCTATGGTTTCCCCTTGCTGCTTCTAACATATGGGATCTGTTAAGAGCTGATTATTATCTTCCCTTGTTCAAAAAGTGTTCCAACTCTTCCATTTCAGCATGTGACTTCAGCTTATGACTGCAATGCTGCTAAGTCTAACAGTCCTCTATTTTAAATTATTTTATTGTTGATCTTGTTGTCAGACAGCACATGTTCAGCACATGCTCTATATGATACAACTAATTAATAATCACATGTCCATCAAGCTGATTCCTATTTATGACAGCCCTTCCAGAGTTTCCTTGGTAGTGAGTACTTAGAAGTGTAGTTACTGTGAGTTTTCGGGCTGTTTGGCCATGTACTGGATTTTTTTCTTCCTGACGTTTCGCCAGACTGTGTGGCTGGTATCTTCAGTGGGCAAGGAGCTCAGGGAACAAGGAGAGCACAGAGAGAACTCCTAGTTCCCTGAGCTCCTTGCTCTCTGAAGATGCCAGCCCCAGAGTCTGGCAAAACGACAGGAAGAAAAAATATTCCAGAACACGGCCAAACAGCCTGAAAAACTCACAACAACTATCAGATCCCATCTGTGAAAGCCTTCGAGAATACATTACTCAGAAGTAGTTTATCATTCACTTCTCTTCTGGGTTCTCTGACACTGTGCAGGCTGCCCAAGGCTATACAAGTTTGCTCTTCTGGAGGCCCAGTGGACTGAATGCCCAACCTCTGAATCCACAACCAGGTATTTAACTGAGGTGGTTACTTCACGTCCTTCCTCGAGCCGAGGTGAACTTGCCTCCGTGTTGAAATCGGTTTTCAACACGGATCCAGAAGTGGATTGAAAAGATTTCCCAGCTCCAGGACGGGAATCTCTCACCCCGCTTGGAGCGCAGTTCAGGGGGCGTGGTCGGGGTGAACTCGGATTGACACCACAAGGATGTGAGGTTACGTTCCTTCGAACTCGGATTGACCCCACAAGGACGTGAGGTTGCGTTCCTTCGAACCGGTCTCCAGCGGGGCCGAACTGCAGCGAGAGGGACACGAAGTATCAGCCTGACTGAGCTATCTAGTTAGCTGCAACTAATTTTGTACAAATTCTACAAGTAATTAATATAATAATGTCATAGCTTTCTTGGCTTTCACATGAGAGACACATTCAATAGAATATATTAGTCTCATTCATTGGCATCCTTCAGTCTCGAAAGACTATGGTATCATGCCTGGAGTAGAGATCCTAAAAACAACACCTAGTGTGACTAAATAGACCAAATAGTCTATACCTAAATAGACCAAATAGTCTATACCTAAATAGTCCATACCTAAGCATATTAAGTATGCTATGTTTAGCAGCCCAAATTTGTGCATACTACAGCTTAAATTTTGTTTTTGAAAGATAATAGAATGACTTCCAAATTCATTCAACCAGCAGTTTTCTAAAAACTAAAATCAAAGTATTGGAGGCAGTTCAACTCTTTTCTGTCAACTCTTGAACACTGTGTGGGACACAGAGGTTATTAAACAAGTTTAATCTTTTTCTCCCACCATCTGTCTAGTTAGTTACTGCAGTTACATGCCAGAGGTGCACACTTGTTTTAAATGTTTGTGTTGTGTAGCGATTGTTTGTGAGTCTGTTTGATTAGGCTAAACTTGATCAGATTTTATAAACCGCCCAGAGTTCCTTCGGGAAGATGGGCAGTATAGAAGTCCCATAATAAATAAATAAATAAATAAATAAATAAATAAATGCCCCAGGAAAATTAATGGGAATCTACTAGTTACAGTCAATGTCTAAAACTGTACAGTATATTGTTACTAAAATCTCTTCTACTCTGTAACATCAAACATCTGTTCCAGAGGGTTCCCTAGACCTGTGGCACAAGTTTTAAAAGTACATAGGGAATAACTGATTTGGACGGGATGCAATGGAATCCAGTGCAAATACGTACTCCATTGTATTCTGACTGACAGCTCTACTGACACTAACTGAAGTCAACTAATCTGTCCACCAATTTAAATGGCCAAGTTATAATGGCTAAAATCCTGTTGTGTAATTACATCTGCCAAAGGCAAATTACATTAACGTGCACTGCTACTTGTGGGTAATTTATAAATATTTGTCTTATTTTTTCCTTAGAAAAAAAGTAAAAAAAATCCAAGCAGGGATTCATTAAGTACTACCAAGAGGCTGCTGAAAATTATGCTGTTTGTCTTCCACTGATGTAACTAAATACCAGGATTCTGTTCGTTGACTCCATTTTATTCAGTGAAATTAATGCACAGCTAAATTCTTCTAGCGCTATCTTGATTTTTCTTCTCAGTCTTCCAAATGAAAGGCCTTCAGTGGGATCACCTAGATCAGTAGTGGTGAACCATCGGCACTCCAGATGTTTTGGACCACAACTCCCACAGTCCTTTGTCACTGGCAATAAGGTAAAGCCCCCCCCCATAAGCATGCTAGTTGTGTCCGACTCTAGGGGCAGTACTCATCTCCGTATTCAAGCCAAAGAGCCAGTGTTCTGCAAGTCCGTGGTCATGTGGCCAGCATGGCTGCAAGGAGACACTGTTTTACCTTCCCGCTTTTTACAGTGGTACCTGTTTATCTACTTGCATTTTACATGCTTTCAAACTGTTAGGTTGGTAGGATCTGCAGTTAACAGCGGGAGCTCGCTCCACTGTATGGCACCCGGGATTTGAACCACTGGGTTGCCGACCTTGAAGCCAACAGTTTTCAGTGCTCTAGCTCGCTGAGCCACCATGCCCCACCATCATTAGCAATACAGGCTTGGAAATCTGGGAGTTATGCTCCAAACCATTTGAAGTGCTGAAGGTTCGCCGCCACTGACCTCGATCAACCAGACGGCATATCAGGTATTTCCAAACTTCAGCCTTCCTGATGTCTTGGACTACAATTCCCAGAATTCCAAGCTTAGATTGCCAATGGCAAAGGACTGTGGGAATTGCAGTTCAAAACATCTGGAGGGTCAAAGTTTGGACATGCTGCCCTATACCCCTGAATGGCAGCAAGTAAATTTGCTCTGCAATGATGTTCTAAGTTTTATCTTAGACAGAATTTACATATATCAAGACTTGTCAAATTGGGCTATTCTGCATAACGTCATCTCCCTGAAATTTTATGACATGCTATTCATTTCTTTTCAGAGAGAAAAGCATTCATTTCCACTTGGTGTTTGGCTACAGTACTACAGAAACTTCTCCAATGATGGTGTGGGGGGGGGGGGAGACTGAGAGAAGTACAACTTACTAACATGACGGTAGGAGCATGAATGAATAAAGTGAATACACCGCTCAGTGATCAATGAAGAAAATCACATGTTGCTTTTGCTTTTTATTAGCCAACTACCTCAGGTCAAATGTCAGTTAATCTCAGGAGCACTGCATCAGAGACAACCATGTATCCATTTTTACAGGTTTATTTAGCTATCTATTCTAACTCAGCATAAACAAACAAACAAAAAACCCAACTGCTTTTAAACCAGGATAGTAAAAAATTGCAGAGTATTCTTATATTCTGCCAAGCATTCTTTAAAAGATTGTGTTTACTTATTTATTATTTTATTTTAGAGTATTTTTGCCCTGCCTTTCTCCTTGGGCAAAGGACCCAATGCAGCTTTACAAGCCTATTTCCAGATCATTTGAGAGAAGAGCTAAGCATACAACATGTAGTCTCAGTTAAGGTTGTGAAAGTTTTATTGGAGTAATCCAGTGGTCAATATCACCTTCTCAAAACTCCCCAAATTCATCTGCCAATGTAAATGTCATCTGATTTTCCTTACAGGATATTTCCCTCAATTGCTTTAGTTCTTCATTATAATGGAAAAGTTCTTTGCTCTTTAGAATGAAGAATCTTTCCATTCTAATGCAAAGCTCACAGCACCTCCTTTTATGTTTTTTTAGACTTTAGGTTTGGTGAGATCATTGGCTTTGGCACATGTACTGCTTTCATGGCTTTGGAACACACACTGCATTTATACTTTGTACAAATAGTTTCAGGAAGAAATACATGTCTCTTACACAGTCAAACATGAAAACAGCAGCAGTTATACCAGTACTATATCCCACCCCCCACCCACCGGTGATATATATGATTGATATGCAATTTTTGAATGATCTAGGTGAGTACCAAAGAAAATAAATAGGCTGGATTAAAACAAATTAATAATAATAAAGTAAAGATGTATAAAGAACAAAATGTCACACAATGTTTTTAGTAAAGAGGTTCTTAAGCGCCAACATTAAAGAATACTGATATTGTTCTGTTATTTAAGGACAGGTTGAAATGTTTCTTAGAAATAAATATAAAAAGAGTGTGCTTCTATAGGCATAATAAAAATCAGCCATAAGACATCTACTGAAATATAGTTTTGTCTCACCTTTGAGCCACTGTGCTAATATTTGACTAATGATTCGATCTATACACATATTCAAATTGTCCAATCAGCTTTGCAACATGTTCTGGTAATTAAGGAACAGTCTGTCATTATATCTTCTGCCAATGGTATCTATAAAAGGATCACTGTCAACCATTTAATTATATATGTACTGTCTACTGATAATGGCAGACTGTCTTCATAATACTGTGAGGTGTACAAACTATTAGGATAACGCTGTAGAGATTAGCATTTGCAGCAACACAGCTTTAATTCTTCTGCAAACACACAGAAGTGGTAATTTGTTACATCAGTAAAAACACTACCAACTATGGCAGGGGTCTGCAACCTTTAAGACATAAAGAGCCACTTGGACCCGTTTCCAACGGAAAAAAAAACCTGGGAGCCGCAAAACCATTGCGACATTTAAAACAAATATAACACTGCAAATATATTTTCCCCTCCCCTCGCTCCTGGCTTTTTGGGCGCTCGCAAGCAACACACTCCCTCGCATGCTCCTTAGACACGCTGCGCCCCGGCGCCAGGCTCGGGTGGGGTGGGAAGGAGCGCCGGCAGCTGCGGCTCCTCCGGGCACCCCCGAAGGGCTTCTGAGAAGGAAGCCAATGAAAGTTGCTTCTTCGGCACTTCGGGCGCCGGGAGAGCGAGCAAGCGGGCGAGCCCGAGCCGTCGCCGCCTCCCCCACTCCGCCACCCTGTCCCCGAGGGTTTCCATCGAGGCGCGCACCTGCCTCAAGTTTTCCTGTGCACGCAACTGGGGCGGCTGCGTGTCCGCCAGCCTCGGGGAGGGCCGGGCTGGGGGGTGGGTGGGCGCGCAGGAGGCACGTTCTGTGTGTTGGAATGGAGCAGAAGGCAGCTGCTGGCGGGCTTTCGGAGAGAGCAAGAGCGAGAGCGAGCGAGACAAGCAGGCAGGTGCACAGGCGCTCCGCTCGGCTCGGCTCAGCTTCTCGAGCCAGGTGGCGTGCCGTTGGCCTCCCCGGGCGGCCAGGGGCCTCTGAACAACTTGAGCCCGGTGCCCCCACCCCGCTGCCGAAACCAGCTGACTCCAGGAGGGAGCCGCTGGAAGTCTAATAAGAGAGACCCCTCCTCGGGCCGGGGGGGGTCGAACTAGCTGTCACACCACGTCCCTCGACTGCCAAGTTGATCTCGCGCAGGAAAAAGAAAAGCCGACTTCCTCCGTTGCTTCTCGCCTCTCCGCCGCCGCCACCACTCCCCTCCTCCCCGCTCCCGCCGCCACCAACCCCTTGCTTGTTGGGCCAGAACTGACAGCACCGGGCAAGAAAGCAGGGCGGCGGCGGCGGCGGCGGGGGGTGGTGGGGAGAGAGAAGACTAGCCGTGGCCCCCTGCCCACGCCGCCTTTCTTGAGGTTCCCATTACGCCCTCACTGCCTTCTGCCCGGATCCTGCAGCCATGGTCTGGCTCTCCCCCCCCCCACACTCCATCTCTTCCTCCTCCTCCTCCTCTCGCCCCCACCCTCCATGGAGGAGGGAAGCGCAGCCCGAGTGCGTCGTGCCCACACCGCTTCCACTTTTTGGGGGGGCAGTTTTTAAAAATCTTCCAAAAAATAGTACAGGAGGGAGAGGAGTGAAATTTCTAATCTCTCTCTCTCTCTCTCTCTCTCTCTCTCTTTCGCTCCCCCGTGTTTTTGGAGCTTCATCCCAGCAAGTTAGTGCAAAGCCATAGTTTTTTTTTTTGGGGGGGGGGGTATAGCGAAGCAAAAGGAGAGAGAGAGAGAGAGAGATGCCAACTGCACATGTGCAATGCTTGGAAGGGGAAGGGGGGAAGGAAGGAGAGTTTTCTCTTCCTCTACGTTGAACGTCCCGTCTAAATGCTGCCCCCCCACCACACACACACACACACACACGGCACTTCTTCCCCCTCCCACCAAACACCAAAGCAAGAAAGGAAGGGGAAGGGGGGAAGGAAGGAGGGTTTTCTCTTCCTCCACGTTGGACACACACACACACACACACACACACACACACACACACACACATCGCTTCTTCCCCCTCCCACCAAACACCCAAGCAAGAAAGGAAGGGGAAGGGGGGAAGGAAAGAAGGAGGGTTTTCTCCTCCCGTCTTTTTTTCTCGGGGGGGGAGGGAGGCAACAATCCAGATCTGGGAGGTTTTCTTGAAGTTAAAAAAAAAGAAAAAAGGCTGCCGTTCGGCGGGCACTTTCCACCACGCCTCCCTCTCCCTCTCTCTTGCTCTGAAGAAGAGGGAGCACGCTGAGAGTGTGGCCGCGCTTGGCTTCGCGCCGCCTTGTGGGACGGGCTGTCCTCGCGAGATTCGGCGCCTTTGTATTGAAATTTCTGAACCCTCCCGGAGCCGCGGCAAATGTTCCAAAGAGCCGCATGCGGCTCCGGAGCCACGGGTTGCAGACCCCCGAACTATGGCAATAAACTCCATAGTTTTAAAATGTTTTGTCAGCAAGCCAAATGTACTGTAGTCCTAATCCACAGCAGCAAATAGCCACATCGTACACAACATATTTTGATACAAAATTGGCCACGACGTTGTTGGTTACAGCTGCCAATACCCCCTGCTGACTGATGCTGATCAGACAGAAATGCTTGGGATTAACCATGTGGGCACAAAACACTGGGTGGCCCTGTGTGTCCCCAAGAGAGATGCGATCATGTAACAGCCCCTGATCCGAACATGCATGTTTTTATTCTCTCCACTCTCCATTATAAATGTTTTCAGTTAAAATCTGCCACCAGACCCAACAGCATGGCCAATAACTGTAGGAGCTGTAGCCCGCACATCCAGAGATCAAACGTTCTCCGGCCATGCACTGCATTTAAGTATACACATCCTACTCAGTATTGATACTTGCTTTAAATCAGAAACTTTGGACTTTTGTGAGTATCTATCACAAAGACAGATTGCTGCACATCCACCCAATTGCATTGTATCAAGTGCAACCTGACTGGTAGGTAATATTAGAAATAATAATATTAAACATACAAGTGGAAAGTTCTTTAACTCAGACACCATTATTAGATGTATTACTAAACCCAGGGAAGGAGCACTCACTAGGAAGTACAAAATGGTTGGGCCTTTTGCCTTCACATTCTGGAAATGTATGCCAACACATTTGGGTGAACACTGTTTTAGATAAGCAGGAGTGTTTTACACGTTTGTTTCTCAGGACTCAGGTATGAACAAACACATACACAGACTCATGAAAGGTTTTAATTAAAATATTGTGTTACTGTCACTAGAACATATCATGACATCCAAACAGGAAAGGAATATAAAGGAGATGGAATCATGAGTCAATGCTAGTCATGCTCACCCAAATCATATTATGACTCATGCTTATTTGATTTCAAATAATTATTTTGGTTTAAGTTGATTGCTAACCACTCATACAGAAATTCCTCCCGCCATATATACACTGTCAGACTTGCACTACAGGATCTGTTCTAAGTCAGACTGTTTATATTGGAAGCAGAAACTCAGAACTGCAAAACTCAGTCTGATGAATCTGTTAAACATGAATATAATGACAATAAACACGAGTATAATATGTATTCTAGAAGGCTTTCACAGCCAGGATCTGATAGCTGTTGTGAGTTTTTAGGGCTATTTGACCGTGTTCTAGAAGTGGTTGAGGAGTGTTGTTAGCTGTTCTGTTGCGTGAACTGATCACTGGTGCTTGTGGCACAAGTACTCAGATAGGGGGCAGGTTCCCTTTAGCCCTTTGGCCCTGCCTAAGCAAAAGGTCAGGGGAAATTGAAGGTCGCTTCCCTGCCAGGCATGCCAAGTCAACCAGGAGCATGTGCGCATCACTGCAGTCCCTCAGAATACACCCTTCAAAGGAAAGTTGCCACACTTTTGCATCTTTCCAACTACATACTGTTTCTAGTTTCCTCCTCCTGTGAGGATCTCCACCAGTTCTTTATTTTTTAGGCTTTTATTTCCATCTATACATAATGAGAATATTGGAATTTTATTAATTCATTTTGATGTGTCAGTTTTTCTATCTATTTTATGACCTCTTTTCAAAACAGTTCAACCTTGGACAGGAGATCCACATATGTTCGAGTGAACACTTAGCTCCACATTGACAGTTTCATCTCATTACTACCGTATAGGTCCTCAAACATTTGATTGTATTTCAAATGACTCTAGCAAATGTGGGATTTGGGATGCTTCTTTAGTCGGAGGATGACCAAAGGTTTACTCAAAGTCCTCATACTGTAGGACACAGTTCTGCTACAAACTCTGAGACTATAAATCCTGGAAGAACTTCCAGGACAGAATCTCAGTCTGCAAAATGAGACACAGGCTCTTTAAAAGCCAAGCTGAGAAGATGGGTTGAAAAACTGAAATTCTTCTTAATTTGAGTAAGTGGGGTTTAGTCTTCAGTTGGGAGAATAACCTACAGCTGTCCTTATAGAAACTAATTTCACTTGAAACAAAACAAAACTTGGAGCTATCAAAGGTCCTGATTTTACCTGTCCTCTGCATAAAAGAACATCTCCCTCTACTCTGAATATTCCAGATGGCCTTCATGCCCCTGGTTGACTCTAGCATACGCTACCAGCTTCTAACAGGAATGTCAAGTTATTGCAAACCAAGACTTTTAATGCGCCTATTGATGAGGCTTGTCAAAACAAGTGGATCTGCTGAACAATCCGCACTAAACGGAATGTGGGCAAGGATTGCTCAGGTATGTAATCTAAAATAGTAAAGATTAGCCAAGATCTTCAAAAAACCTGCAACTATGTATTACAATCTAACTGCCTCAACATACAGTAGGACCCCCATATCCACTGATTCATTATCCACTGATTCAGTTATCCACAGTTGGCAGATGGGGGGAAATTAAATCATTGAGCAGCCACAAAGCAAGGTATTGTCACAAACAACAGCCACAAAGCAAGCTATTGTCACAAACAGCAGTCATAAAGCAAGCTACTGTCTCAAAACAGCAGTCATAAAGCAAGCTACTGTCAGGAAACAGCAGTTTGGAAGTGGGCGGGCAGGCATTCTCCCTTATCCACGGTTTTCGTTATCCACAAGAAGGCCTGGAACCAATCCCCAGCGGATACCAGTGTCCTACTGTACTGTATTTATTTTCAATACTGAAAGAAAAGTACACTTTTAAAAATTAAAACTAAAACTCTTATTTTTACTTTCTTCAAAGGGCTGATATCTCTAATTTTAAGTGAGGTCAGATAGACAGTGATTATCAGGCTAGTTCTTTAAATATTCAATACCTTTTCACTTTTTGCTAATGCTATATTGCTTTGCAATATATTTCAGTAATAAAATTCTCAAATCATATTGAAAACAAAAAAAGCAATGACTGGAAAATTTCAATGATAGACAGCCTTATATTAATATTGTTTAACACATCTAGAGGAGTTATTTTGCCCATACAGCGTAATTAACTTTCAGAGGAGAAGAAAGAAGTTATAATTAATTCTTCAGTATATTTTTATTACTATGGAATACTTTTATGGGACTTTTCATTCTGCTGTTCATGACTTCTATATGCTTTAGGGAAGAGAAAATATGTATCACATTTTCTCACATGCCATTCCAGCTCAGTTGTAATTCTTGGAGGTAGCTGATAGGAAGATTAGTAACACACTACTTTCTTAAGGGATAGAGAATCTCCAAAACATGGAGATTTATTCTTGAAAGCATCCATAGGCTTAAATTGCAGCAGCATCTTGACCAATCCTAATCCGTATTCCAGGCTTACTAGGGAAAGCTTGCTGTGCTCGATGATTTTAGGATTGGAGAAAGCAAAGCAAAGCAAAGTGTTCTGCTTATATACTACTGCCCCATAGCGCTTCAAGCACTCTCTGGGTGGTTTAAAGTTTAATTATGCAGGTACACATTGCCCCCCCCCAGCAAGCTGGGTACTCATTTTACCAACCTCAGAAGGATGGAAGGCTGAGACAACCACGAGCCAGCTACCTGGGATTGAAACCCAGGTCGTGAACACAGTTTTAGCTGCAGTACAGGCATTTAACCACTGCACCACGAGTAATAGAACAAGAGTGTCCCAGAGAACCAAAATGAGACAAAGGAGGACCAAATACAATCCCCCCCCCCACTTGAGGTGCCCCATCCCATTTTAGTCTGTGGTTGCATGCAATTATTAATGTGTCACTTTAAAAGAGGCACACAAGAATCCACACCACAGACTTGGAAGTGGATAAAAGAAGACAAAAACTATGAAACATATTTAATAGATCTACCCATTCTTTTAAGTGATTGTGAGAGAAAGATCTATAAAATTAAAAGCAGTGATGATGTCCTCTTGTGATATGGAACGTGCTGCATATGAGTATTGCTTCATTTCACATCATGATCAAACTCTTCCATAACTTTGGGATTTCTTTGTTTTTAAAGGAATGTGAGCTTATGGTTGTTGATTTGGATCCTTTAGTTGCTGGTGTCCTTGGTTCAATAGTTCTCTGACAACTAATTACAGCATTTTTATTACAGAGTATTTAAATTGAAGTTGCTAATATATTCAAATACTGTAACATTAAACTAACATGCTTCTCCACACGCTTCTACTCTTGCAATAATATATCATTGGCATTCAAATGTTTGTCAGTTAAAGGTAACTGGAACTGGACTACATTTTTTAAAAAAAAAAATCAAAGCACTCTTTCCTTAGAACCAAGGATTCTAGTATACAAACCTAGCCTAAGTGCTTAGATTTTGTGTTATAAGTGTTCAATAATTCCAAATGAAATGCACTTGCTTAAATCTCAACAATCTTCCTCAGAGAATTTGCAAAATTGAGATGATTAATCTTTTAAAAAAGAGGAACAGAAGGAATGTCAAGTAAATAATGGGAAAGCAAAATTAAGATTAAGCTTTTACTCATTAACAGTGTTTATCACATTTAAGGTAATAAGCAGACTGATATCTTGCACTGCTCATGTCCTATTTAGGTAAATACTGCATGCCTTTACGAAAGCCAAACCAACACTACCAGATAATGGTGGGTTATCACCATCAGAGTCCTACACCACAGCAGAATCCACTTTTATACAGGCATCCAGAAGAAAATTGATCACACACCAAAACAAGACATGCTAATGATCTCATATGATTAAAAAACTAAAAGTAGGAAACAAAGTTCAGAATGAAGAATGAAAATGACATAGAATTCCAGTGAAGCCAACAATCTCCTTATTGCTAATACATTTTTCAGGCAACCAAAGAGACAACTATACAAATGGACATCACCAGATGGCTAATATAAAAAATAGATAGACTACATAACTGGAAATAGTAAATGGAGAAGGTGTTTGCCAAAACAAGACCGGGAGCAGATTTTGGTACCAAACATAAATGGCTTATACAAAAAAAACAGAGAACAGCTGAATTAGAATACTAAACAAATTGCAGTGTCAAAGCACAATTTAAATAACATTTCTAATTAATTTAAAATCACATAAAAACAGATCTGCTTTACTATAGTAAATTGACCATGAACCAGAAGAATGGTGAAGAATGAAAAAAGAGAAAATTCTTTTGGAAAGGCCAGATGGATGGTAGAGAAAGTACTAAAAATTGTTAAGGTCAAATCAAAAACAAAGGTGAGAAAAATAGGATTGGTATCTGGAACGGACGTTTCTGGAGACTATAACATAGAAACTGTGTGTGTGTGTGTGTGTGTGTGTGTGTGTGTGTGTGTGTGTGTGTGTGTGTGTGTGTGTGTGTGTGTGTGTGTGTGTGTGTGTTTGTGTGTGTGTGTGTGTGTGTGTGTGTGTGTGTGTGTGTGTGTGTGTGTGTGTGTGTACACAGCACAATCTATACACCCAAATGGCATAATTATCAAGTCATTTTGCCTTATCTTGATCCTCTCTAAGTTTTCCAGGTTAGAACTGGTTTACAAGTCCCTCTTTGTGGCAGCTCAGAGCCACAGAGGTAGTAGATTGGGTGGGTGTGACTGATCCTGCATGGCTTTACTCCTAGGAGGCCCAATGGGAATTAAAACTCCCTGGTTCCACAACCATGATTTCCAAACCAATGAACAACGCCAACATATTCTGAGGTAATCTCCATTTATTTTAATTAGACAAATCAAGTAAATCAATTTTTATTGTTTTTAATTGTTCATTGGTATTCTAATGTTTTAATTGCTCATTTTACCTGTAAGCTGCCCAGTGACCTTTGGATAGTGAGTGGCATATAAGTTGAATAAATAAAAAAATAAAAATTAATAAATATATTTATTAAATATGAAAACTGTTCTTAAAAAAAAGCAAACAGGATGCAGTTCACATTAATAAACTGGAATTTGTTAAGTATTTCCATTAGAGCAAGAACACATGCAGGAATACTGAAAGAGTGATAGATACCTTTAGAGTCCTTTTATCTTACTGTGGCCCCACTATATTGCGGGATCGCAGTACCTGCCCAGGATCCAGCTGATTAGCACTGGGGTGGGGGAGAAAAACCTTCATTTTCCCACCCCAGCACCAATGAGCTGGAGCCCCAGGAGGTGGGGGGTGGAAGCTTTAAAAGCCCAGGCTTTTAAAACCCTTTTCTCCCTTCCCCAAGCCCTGGGCTCCAGCTCAGTGGTGGATCAGATCCCCAATGCTGCCGGCCTGCGCTGCTCTGAGAAGTCTTGTGGCAGTGCGGGTGAGCAGTGGCGAGGGCAAGATCCCCCAATGCTGCCGGCCCGTGCTTCTCTGAGAAGCCTTGGGACAGCGCAGGCAGGTGGCGGCAAGAGGTCGGATCCCCCAACGCCCTCGGCCTGTGCTGCTCTGAGAAGTCTCAGGACAGCGTGGGTGGGCAGTGGCAGGGGGGTCAGATCCCCCAACGCCCCCAGCACGTGCTGCTCCAAGAAGTCTTGGGGCAGTGCGGGTGGGCGGTGGCAGAGAGTCAAATCCCCCAACGCTGCTGGCCTGCGCTGCTCCAAGACGTTTTGGAGCAGCCTGAGCAAGCGCCATGGGGGATCTGATCACCCCCCACTCCCACCCCCACCCAACCTGCATCTGCATCCGCATATCACGGATTTTCAGTCATCGCGGGTTGGATGGGTCCCTAACCCCCATGATAGGTGGGAAGTTACTGTAATACAAACATTCTCATGGAAAGTAATATACATTTCACTGCATGTATTCTTGAAGGAATTAACAAAAGTTATTCGAATAATTTACTATAAAGTAACCAAATTTATTATGTATTAGACATACAGTGCACATATAGGTTTGGTTTGATGTGCACTCTTCACAATGTAAACATTGAAAATAAACTGGAGAGACTAAAGCAATCAGCTGGCACTAATTCTCAGTTGACACACCAATATTTAGTTGTACGACTGAAGGTTCACAGGCCTATAACGGTCCTATTTTCTGTCTAGTTGTCTTCTCTTCACTCCTTTCTGCATCTTAGTTCCCACTTCTGTTCAAGTATCACATCAGGCTACCCAGCTCCTTGCCCTCAGTTCTCTAGACATTGTGCATTCTGCATTATATCTTCACCTCTGTTTCAAACATTTGTCTTCAGCAACTTTCCCTCTTCTTGAACTCATTTTTATTAGATCTTCTTGGCCTTTGCCCTTAATTCCTGAGCATAGACAGTACACAGATAGTCATTTCCTCCTGCTTTACATCATGTTCAGAATCCTTGCAAGAATCCAGTGACAGACCCTCATTCATGTCTTTCTTCAAATACAAAGGGGGAGAAAAACACTAAAATCACCATTCATAGTTTAAGAGGGAATAAAAGCTTGTGTAAATGCCCATGTGGTACTTTATAATATTGTAAAGTCACTGCTATTGCCAGTTACCCACTACAATGCTAGAGTTCATTTTTTTTATTTTGAATCAAACCACTTGTGCTGAAAGAAAACATATACATTCCTTGCATGGTAATTGCGATTCTGCTTCAATAGAACATACCCTCTCCAAAAGAAGAAGGTAAGAAAGATTTAGTTTCACAGCATAGAATAAGAATCATAATCTTATAACAATTGTGTCTCATCAACCCTATTCTGACTTATAAAAGCAAAAGTGTACTGCTTATACACCACTCCATAGCACTCAAAGCGCTCTCTGGGCAGTTTACAATTTAATTATGCAGGCTACAGATTTCCCCCACCCCCAGCAAGCTGGGTACTCGTTTTACCAACCTTGGAAGGATAGAGTGCTGAGTCAACCTTGAGTTGACTACTGGGATTGAACCCTGGGTTGTGAGCAGTTTGGGCTGCAGTACATCAATTTAACCATGTGCCACAAGGATCTTTATGGCAGCCCTTTTCCAGGGTTTTCTAGGCAAAGAGTACTCTGAAGTGGTTTACCATTCCATTCTTCTGGAGGGATCCTGGGACTGTGTAGACACACAAACTAGCTCTTCCCCTAAGTGGCATAATACTGAACTCCTACCCTCTGCCTCTGCAACCAGACACCTAAGCCACTGAGTTATCCAATCAACGTCCTAATCTTAAGCATATTTAATTAAAATGGAACGATCAGACTGTAGGAGTCCATCTAATACTATTGTATTGTTTGTTTTCAAACAATGGCCAGAAGTCTGTTGATGTTTCTGCAAGGTCTGTATGAACTAACTACTAGCAACTAACTGCAGCTACTTGTCAAAGTGCTGGACCTTGTCTTTGCTGCATGCCTGGTCATGCTCCTGATTGTGCAGTTGAGATCTGCTCCAGAACCGTTTGAATTAGCCACAGCACATTATGCAAACTTTATACAAATACCAACAAGATTTTATCCAACTCACTGTAACATGTATTTTGAAAGTTAGCATTTTTGAGCAAGAAACCTGCCTAGATTTGGATGAAGAAAAACAAGGAACCAAAGAGTTACATAATAAGATTATTTATTTTGCAGCACTACTCTAATATGTATGTCCAAAGTAAAGCAATCTCCCTGTGGCAAGTTCTTCCTTATTCTTCAGAAAGCAATTTAGATTGTGAATTTTAAAGTGAACACAAATTTTAAAGTGAACAAAGAGGGAAAGAGACAAGCCCACCTCATACTACATCTTCCAAACCATGATAGGAGCAGTGGTTTCATGAGCTTTCATAAGTTTTGATTATCACAGTCGTAAGCCTCAGAGTATTTAGATAGAATTGTAAGCATTATCTTTGCCTATGTTAATACTCAGAAACTGGCTGAAAACTTTTATTTTTATTGTCAGGCTCAGCAGTTCACACACTCTACATAGGGCTGCCTTTGAAAACAGTACGGCAACTTCAACAGGGCCAAAATGCAGCAGCCAGACTGATTGAAGGGGTTAATAAATTTGATCATATATCCCAGTATTTGCATACCCTCAGTGGTGCCCTGCCAGTTTCTGTGCTCAATTCAAGGTGCTGGTTATGATCTATAAAGTCCTTAATGGTTTCAGACTTCAATATGTCTCTCCCAGAAATCAACTACCCACTTCTCCTGCTCCTCACAATCCACGGTGACTGTGTTAAGATTTCATACTATGTAGATGTTAAAATTTAATATTGTAAATTGGCTGAAAGGTTCTAAGCCAAGCACAAACTCTCTGATTGTAACCGCTTACAGATTCTGGACACCTGGTATATGCTGATTACTGACTCACACATACAAGTTGATCAGATATAATTTGGTACAATTGATAAATCTCAACAGGAGCATGTAACTGAAACAGAAAAAAAATCAGAATGAAGCTAAAGTGGAGGAGCATGGAACATGTATTGAGTCTGAAGTACAAGATTCTGAAAAGTTTGTTCCCAGGAGATCACAGAGGTCTAATTTTGGTATTCTACCTGATAGAATGTGGCATGGAAAATTACAATGCAGTGTTGACACCTATGAAGACAAGTTCTCATAGGGAACAAGACAATGAGGAGTTTCTGGAAAAATGAATGTATCAGTCCAGAATAGGTTCTTTATTACATATTGCATCCTGGACCAGACCAGATATTGCCGGTACTGTGAATATATTGTCAGTATGCCAATAAACGTCTACAGAAACACTGAAATGGAATTAAAAGAGTTATGAGGTATCTCAAAGGAACCTTGCATCACAAACTTAAGTTAGATGTTTGTGATAATATGAATTTAAAGTGTTATGCTGCCTCTGATTAGGTGACTTGTGAAGTGACAGAAAGTCACTCTCTGGATTAGCAATAAATCTAAAGCATTAATAATCTGGAAGTCTATAAAGCAGAGTATCATTGCTACTAGTACAGCAGAAGCGGAATTTGTTGCAGTGAGTGATTTGTGCCATGAATTTTATGATTTGTACAGTTGTTAAAGGATCTGGACATTAAAGTTAACTTGCCTGTCACAATGTACAGCAGTGATGGCGAACCTATGGCACAGGTGCCAAAGGTGGCACTCGGAGCCCTTTCTGTGGGCACCCGACATCGCCCCTTCATAGCCACCTGTATACAGGTTAAATTACTGTATTGGCACTTTGCAAACAAATTAGTGGGTTTTGAATTGCAGTTTGGGCACTCAGTCTCTAAAAGGTTCGCCATCACTGGTGTACAGTGATAATGAAGCATGTATCCAATTAGCAACTGATCATAGGATGAGAAACAAACACATTTGCACAAGTTTCCACAATGTAAAGGAAGCTCTAAATCAGAAGTTAATTGATTTACAATACTGTCCAAGTGAAAATAATTTGTCAGATATTTTCACCGAGCCTTTGAATGCCAAAAGGCTTATCTGTGTGATCAAACTGGATTATACAATACTGTATATAAATGTTAAAGACAAGTGTTAAGATTTCATACTACGTACATGTTAAAATTTAATATTGTTAATTGGCTGAAAAGTTCTGAGCCAAGGACAAACTCTGGTATATACTGATTACTGACTCGATGCATATGAGTTGATCTGATATAATTTGGTACAGCTGATATATAGTGATATAACTTTATGTAATGTCCAATGATGTAATGTATTCTGTGACTGGTGCAAGTGTTGTATATAAGACAGAGGTTAAAACTGAGATTTATCTGCTGTTAAGTCACATCACTTTACTCTGTCAATTGCCATGTTATACTGTCTTGCTGATGTTATTCTATGTTGGATGCCTTGTATATATTGCAACTGATTTTCTAATACAATGCTATAAGGTTTTTACTTATACAGTACTCTCTCTCTGTGTGTGTGTTATATTTAAGTTCTGTTTCTACACTTTCTAACTCTGCTTATATGTGATATCTCCACATTGTCATAATTGTGAAGGTTATAACTCTCAGCAGACTGAAGAAGACAAGAAACGTGAAGAAAATTCAGGCTCTCTCCATGGTGGCCCCCTGCCTCTGCAATTTATTATCAGTAGAGCTATGACAAGCTCTTTCCCTCCTTACGTTCAGGACATTGCAAAAACCAGAAATTTTCAAAGCTGCCTTCAAAAATTGTGTCTCCCAGATGATGTTAATATCAGAAATTCATTTTATTTTATTGCTCTCTCATATTTTTTTTTTGGTATGACATGTTTATTGCTACACTGTTATATATATTGTGATGTAGGAAGTTAAATTTTTAATTTATAAACCTTCCAGAGTGTGTGGACTTATGGAGCAGTATAAATTATTATTTATTTATTTGTATATTTCTATACCACCCGTCTTCTAGAGGGAATCCGGGCAGTTTACAACAATCACAAATAAATCAATAAA
>JAHTLZ010000204.1:53595848-53611918 GCA_023846285.1 Phrynocephalus versicolor | reverse complement strand
ACACACACACACACACACACACACACACACACACACACACACACACAGAGAGAGAGAGAGAGAGAGAGAGAGAGAGAGAGAGAGAGAGAGAGAGAGAGAGAGAGAGAGAGAGACCTGAGTCAACACTGCTCTTGCAATTTGGAGAGTCCAGAAAGCAAGGCTAACTCGTTGTTCAGCAAGGCTAACTCATTGTTGGTTTTAATTTTTGTTTTTCTGGGCTAGGCAGAGGATGGGGGCTGACTCACTTGGGCCCTTCTGCTGCATTCTGGCAAGGTGATTTCCGCCCACAAACCAAAATGAACGTGTTGCTGGAGCAATGTTTTGGACTCACTCCCCAATCACACAGGAACTCAAGTTTGGTGGAAGCAAGACACCAGCCCACTGTTCTTCATAGCCTCAGATTTGGTAGATGCTCCTTGCAATTCACAGTTTAATCTATTTATTAACATATCCTCTCTTAGTCTTGAAATTCATACCTTACCAAATACTTCATAACAGCAGTATGTGAAGATTTTTTTCACAACTTAATCGTTTCCTCTAGCCTGGCTTCCATTATACTCTTTAACATCACTGATGTTTTCCGGATATCTTTTGCCTCTTAAAGTGCAATAGTTTCAGCTGCTCATCCAGTTGCTACAGAACTTCAACAATACCTATTTAAAAGTTTTGTAAGAACAGTTCTTAACTACCACTAACCTGATTAGCTAATGTAAATGATTCTAATTTCAGCTCTGAAATGAAATGACTTTTTAATAATAATTATAATGGTTTTCCATTATAGTGCATTTCAATACATAATTATATTAAAGTATCTCTTTATTCTCTAAACATACCGTTCTCTAAGGGTGGATTAGGACGGACTATTTGTCCTCTTTGGCTTTTGGAAATGATCTAAATCAGAGGTCCTCAAAGTTTTCAAACAGTGGGCCGGTCCACCACGCCCCAGACACCACTGGGGGCCGGACCACAGTCCAAAAAAAAAAAAAAAGGCCAACATGGAAAAAAGGGGGGGAGTGGGGGACCTTGCCTAGCCCTCCCACTTTGAATTCCCCACTAGCCAGCATGCTAGATCAGCATGCTGATCATCTGGGCGGTAGTTGGGGGAAGTGGGAGAAGTGACATAGCCCACTGCTTTGAACTGGCTCAGCAATAGAAGCAGCTGCAGAGGCAGGCTTGCTCGCAAAGCAGGAGGTAGGTGGGGGGGTGCAATTGGTCCTGGGGGCCGGATTCAGGACCTGGGGGGGCACATCCGGCCCCGGGGCCTTAGGTTGAGGACCCCTGATCTAAATAATAGCTTTCATGATACATAAAAAGGGTACAAGTTTTTAAACTTTTAAAGATGCTTCAATTAAAACAGATTCCAGCACAGATCTTATATAAATTATATTACAGCAAATATTTAGGCAGGATTTATGTGTATTTCTCAACAACAACAACAACAAAACAAGATGGAAGTTGCTTGCAGGGGATGTTCTTCAAATTAATTCTACAAAATATAGCATCAAGTAGCTAGACTATGTCTTTTCCTGGATATGTTATCTTGATTCATCTATGTGCTCAATATAGTAAAAATAGTGAAAGGAAAACTCTTTCATTAGTTCCTAAATTGGCACCATACAGAAAAAGTCATTCTTAACTAACTGTCATGCTTTATTCGAAACAGGTAAGGACTGCATCAGAAGCATTCACACAACAAGCCATATTCAAGATCTACCATTTGTTACCAGAGATAAAAATAGCATATACTCTAAATGAAAATCACACTCACACACACACATGCACCCACCCACACCCACACCCACAGAGAGAGAGAGAGAGAGAGAGAGAGAGAGAGAGAGAGAAATACATACCAATCCCAGATATGCAATATACAGAATATATATTAAATAATTTAGCAGAGTCAGGGGTGGGATGGGGTTTTTGGTGATCGGTCTGGCAGAGCTTGGAGGGGAAATTTTCCAAGAGGGTGGCATAGTGTCACAATCCACATAAACGAATTATGTATTACATCATAATTTAGGTAAAATAAACTAAATGTAACATTGATTCAGTATCATGTATGATAAGACGAGGATATCGCCATACACTAAGAACACAATACGTTTTACCCCCATTCCCAATATAAATTAATATTCTATTATTAAATATTTTTACACACACACACACACACACACACACACACACACACACACACACACACCCCTCTTAAAATCCTGATTCAATAAAACATAGAATATGCTTAATGTTCCACAAAGAGCAAAAATGACTGAATTTGGTACTACTACTAAAGGAATTATAGTGTCATATTGACATTAAATAATAATAATAATAATAATAATAATAATAATAATAATAATAATAAAGTGTGGGATCAAGTCATTTCTGACCCCATTCCGACCCCATCCTTTTGGTCTTCTAAGTAGAGGGTAGTCAGAAGCAGTTGACCACTCTATTCTTATTTATTTATATTTATTTATTTTTGGATTTATATAAAATACTGTCAAGCTTAATTCAGAGAACTTCAGGTGGTGTACAAGAATAGATAAAACAACAAAATGAAAATAACAGTTTACATATGTTAAGTAAACATAATAAACATATGGAGTAAACAAAACATAATAATCAGGTAGTCAGGTAGGTGGTGAGTAACGTGCAGCATTGCCAAAAAGCCTCACAGTACAGCCATTTTTTTTTTAAAAAAAAACTCTTAAACATTGCCACAGATGGATTCTTAAATAAAGATTCTTCTGGGGCTTCCTGGAACTGTATAACTAGCTGAAGGCCACACGTGCTAGCTCTTCTGGGATCCACAATGAACTCCCCGTCTCAAATGCCACTGAGCTCTCAAGCCAGCTAATGTTCAAACATAACATTATACAGAAAACAAAGACCAAAATCCTGTTGTGCAGCTATGCATAGACAACTCAAAGCTGTGAGTTACATGATGACTGAGGCAAAAGTGTGATTCCCAAAGCATTTATAGTGTTACACTGCACAGTCAGTCATGCTGGGGAGACACAGCAATTGCATGGTGAATCTCCGGCTGCCGGACACATTTTACTGTTCCATAACTTTACAACAACATGAGCAAGATAACTGGCCAAATGGACATTAAAGGCCTCACTGAGCTCAATAAAATCAGAGAAATAGAGAACAAGAAGAATACACACAGACAAAAACATACAAACTGAAACCATTCAAAATATGTGACACAGAGAAAAAAAGGAGCCATGATCAAAGCCATATCCTTCTGCCACATTTGACAACCAAAGCAGAAATGGAAGATGCATAACAATGAAAGAAGCCAATATCAAAGCCAAGTATGAGTTATTTCCCTCCCACCCTTTCTTTTCTCTCCTGGCCAAGAGAATGAAAGTTGCATAAAATATTTATATGCTCAGGTATGTACTACAATTAAGAAGTTGATCCACTCCATCTATATTAAAAATAAAACGGAAGACAGTACACAATTCATATAAAGAAAAGCATACATACACTCTTACTGTAAAGCTTCTAAGTATAATGTGTTACGACACATGACAGACACCCCATCTAATTTCAGTTCATCTAAATATGCAAAACAGTGATATATATATCATTTTCTATAAATGACAAACACATCTTTACCCCCAAAGGGCTTTCCATCATCTAAGCAGAAAGAACTGATTTCAAGATGACGCAAAGTGTTCTGCTTATAAACTACTGCCCCATAGCGCTTCAAGCACTTTCTGGGCAGTTTAAAATTTAATTATGCAGGCTACACATTGCACACACCCACCCAGCAAGCTGGGTACTCATTATACCGACCTCAGAAGGATGGAAAAGTGAGTCAACCATGAGCCATCTACCTGGGACTGAACCCCAGGTTGTGAGTACCGTTTTAGCTGCAGTACAGGCATTTAACCACTGTGCCACAAGGCTCCTTAAAATTAGCAACAACCCAAAATGCAGAAAATCAGAGTTAAAACAGCCTGAGAATTATTTTGTGTTTGGTTAAGAAATGGTTAACTGATGAAAAAAGGAGTCAGCTTCTGGGATTTCCCCTTGCTTGGTGTCACTTTGTGAACATTTATTACTTGTTAAAGAAAACCTGTCTTTCTAACAGACTTTCTCTCCCATTGCCTTTCATTGCTACTTTATAGGCTTTTCAGCATCAAAACTGCAACAATGCATCTGCTTTGGAACCCTATTGCTGGTAGGTCTGTTCCATGCATGCTCAGTTTATAACAAAGCCCCAATTTTTCCCCTTTGAGAGGCCTTTTCAGAGGATCAATATTTCAGCCCTTGCAGTGTGGACTTTTTTCTTTTTTTTAAAGCAGGGCTAACCATTCACTTTCAAAATAAGCAAGGTTGTCCATTTCAATTTGTCTGATTTGTTTTAAAGCTGGGGACATTTCAGCCAACTTGTTTCTCCACAGATTGGAACAGTTGTACATTTTAAAATTTTAACTCAAAAATCCTTTACCCAAACTTTCCCAAATCCCCCCCCCTAAAAAAGCAAGAGCATATTGTTACATCCACATACATAACTGTTCCAAAATTGTTTCAAAGTTCTATTTTTTGTTTGGGCTGTCCCATTTTTATCAGTGCCTTGTAGAATGTTGATTTGCACTGCTTCCAAATAATATGAAAACCTGAGTCAAGACTGGGATGGTAATACAAATTACAATAGCAAATTCAAACACTTATTTGTGTGGTATATTTAGATCTAATAAGACAATATTTAATGTGCACCTATAGTACTGGCAATTGTCATACAAAATATTTATCACGTTAATTAATGTCCAAATGGGAGACATTGTGTGGGAACCTCATGTAAACTACCCTAAACTTTTGGAAAGATTTAGGTGAAATCTCTGGACAGTATTTCAGTTTCAGGACAAGTAGCAAATAGGCCCATGGGCCAGTTATACAGTATATACCCCACTGAGGTGCAGGGAACAATTACTACCACTCAAAAGAGTAGTGTATAGTGCACAAAACAAAAGTACTAACAATGTAGCTACAATTTAACACCAGCTAAGTGGAAATCTTTCCCATGTGCATCTACATACATAGGCCTGAAACTACTTAGATATTTAAACTGGAACTGGAAACTATACTTGGGCAACCCTTAAAAATACCCATCTGCTAGCAGATAAGGCCTTGTACTACCACAATAACATGGCTGGATCCAAGCCAGTATCTCTTTTGAGGCCAAGCAGGGAAACTGGTTCATTTCCAAGGAGAAAGGTGGGGTAAAAATAAATAAATAAATAAATAAATAAATAAATAAATAAATAAATAAACTGCTTTTCATTTTAGTTTTCTGTTCTTTAATTTTTTTTGTTTTGTTTTTTATTGTTTTGCTTTGGGCTTCAATTGAGGTCTTCAATTTGTCTCTTTGGTATCATATGTAAACTGCCCGGAGTTCATTTGTGGAAGCCAGTGCAATAAATAAATAAATAAATAAATAAATAAATAAATAAATAAATAAATAAATAAATAAACAAACAGTCCTTGATTTCAGTTTAAAAGAGCTGAGCAGGTCTGTGGAGGACAAAACATTCTGGAGATTTCTCATTTATAAGGTCACTGTTAGTTGGAAATAACTTGATGGTACAGAATGCAAAGTGATTTTAAAAAGGCAATTTTTAATACACGTATCTAAGGCTTGCACTTGTAATATGCCATCTACTGTACTATTCCCTGTACTTATTAGGGAATATACAACTATTGAGAAAGAGCTCAGATTGACGGTACTGGAGGTTAAACTTACAATGCTTATCCATTCATTGGACTAGTAGTGGGTAAAAGTACAACAAGCAATTCCCAAATGATTACTAAGACCAATGTTCCCTCTAAATTGTGCACACACAGGTCTATCGGGGCTATGCACTGGCAATCAGAGTGGGTGCCTATTCGGTTCTGATTTGGGCAGGAACAACCTCCATGTGTGCACAGGCAAGGCTGAGGCTCCTGTTCAGCAGGGCCAAAAACAAAGGCAACATTGATGAAGACAATTGCAAAAATAAGGCACTGAGAGAACCCATGTTCCCTAGCCATTCCCAGTGTGGTGCTATGGGTAGAGTGATGGACCAGGACTCTGGAGAACAGGGTCCAAATCCCCAATAGGCTACCGAAACCCACTGGGGGAGTGGAACTGGTAAAACCACTTTCTCACTTACCTAGAAAGCTCTATTAGACGTTGTGGCACAGAACACACACAGCTATTCAGTAGATTTCGGGTTTAATGTAGAAGTTTAAAAGATATACATTTAGTCTAAGAATTTTAAAAAATCCAGTACTTTTAAACTACTTGTACATGACCCTAAGTTATGAGAATTATGTCGAAACATTCTCTTTCTCCTTCTTTAAAAATGAATACTTTTAAAAGAATCAGAAAAACCCTCAAAATTGTTTTAAATTAACAGCTTTAAAAAGTCTTTCAGGAATAATTCAGGCATAAAATCCATAAAGAAAATAGCTTGACTGAATAATATTTGCTTATATATATATATATATATAGTGAAAACAAAAACAACTATGCAGAAATTGCATTTTATGTATCTAGAAGACATTTCAACAAGAAATGCAGCAGTACAGTACTTCTCTTCACCTGCTGCTTCAACTTTTAAAGCATGTATCATCCACATTTACAGTATCCAAGCTAAAAACTGCAAATGTACTTAAAACTCAGTCACTCCCCAGCACAGCTCATTTTTAATGAGACTATTGGTTTCATGTGCCTCAGAAGACACAATCTGCAAAGCCATCCATAACAACATGAAACTGAGGCCTACTGCTTCTGACTATTGTCTTCTAAGCTTCAAAACCTTCTGTTAAACTGATATAGGAAGGATGGACTACTGAAATAAAATCTAATTTCTTTTTAAATATAAACTCATGCTTAGAAACAACTCATTGTGGATTGACTGTGCATACAGTCTTTTGCAGGCTTTGAACTTTAGAAAGGATTTAAACAGTCAACTTCACTATCGTTATAAATCCGAGTGTGTTGCCCTTTCTATTGATTGTGAGAAAATAAAAATAAAAAGACATCTAAAGCTTGACTTCATGAGTAATCCTTTCCATTTACTTGATGAGTTTTGCACATGCACGTACGTCACTTACGTTAACAGCCTATTGAACAGAAATGAGGACTATGCTTTGTTTAAACCACTTTCCCAGTATTAAGCAAAGAATGAAAACAACTTTAATTCAGTTGGCCTTAGAGTGCTTTTGTCTGCAGTCAGGGGAAGAGAAACATTTTCACAATAGCCAGTAGTTTCAGAAGAACACACACCACACACCAGTATGCACCCATATTGATTAGTGTTCATCAGAGGTTCCTCCCATACCTTGTTGCCAATACAGTGGACCCTTGTATAACAAACAGCTTGTATAACATAAAATCTGTACAACATAAAAATTCCAGAGATAGGGGAAATTTGCTTAACATAATCTCCTATGGGGAGAATCCGTACAACATAAAAATGGGATTACTCCGTTTTCAATGCATTCCTATGGGAATTTGTATAAAAAGAAAATTTGCTTAACATAATTTCATTTGGAACAAATTAATTCCTTTATACAAGTTACCACTGTATCTGTATTTTGCTATCATAGGCTGCATTATTTTTAAAAGTCAGGACGTTACTTCTAGTAGGATCTTAGTTATGTGACATCAAGTCAGAACTGACTTACAGCAACCCTAACAGAGCTTTCAAAGTAAGTGACGTATTTAAGGGGTGGTTTTACCAGTTCCATTTCCCTCAGTGAATTTCCATGGCCTAATAGGAATTTGCACCCAGGTCCCCAGTCCGTGTCCATCACTCGATCCACTGCATCACACTGGGAGTTTATGCTAGAATCTACATTATATTTAAACGCGTACATAACCGCAGTAATAGGGTTCTGTATACTGAAGACTGATGGGGCTAGCACAGAATATCTGATGCTTAAGGTATCAGCTTCCTTAAGGTGTGTTATTTTATTACTTCCATTTTTATTGGCAACAATTGTGTCTATTCTGTTAAATGATGCAAACACTTGCACTTTAGGTAACAAGATACTTTATAGATCTTTTGAGCAACAACTGTTCTTACAGCAGAAATGTATTCAGAGAACAAAATCAAAATAAAGTATATGTTGACTACATATATTTACTGCTGTACTTTCCTTACATTCCTCCTCTAGAGCACTTGGAGAACTTTAATTTTTGATGGGTTTTTTGGCTCAAAAAGTTCTCCTTCAAATCTGTAATGCTCCCCCCCCCCCCGCTCCACTGTGAAAGGCTGCAATAGTTTCAGACCAATTTGTTCTTTTATGGCCTCATGCTAACTACTCAATCTGTTATTCAGCTCACCTCCTCTTCATAATTACCAGCAGCAAGGCAATTTGTGCACAGTTGAGGACTATATGGAAAGGATCTTTCCAGAGAGCTTTGCTTATGGCGCAGAACATATGGACCACTAGTATTGCTGTATGTCTAAAATCAAATGCTCATTGTCATATAGGAATGGAAATACTTCTTGAGCTCCTTTTCATGTGCAATGATTGGATACTACACTTTTTATGTCATCTGTGAGGCAATAAGATGTCTTCTGATGCTTTCATTCCAACATTTGCAGTGTCACTTTTAGTTTCTGTTTTTAAAGTCCTTTTAGGACCTAAAACAGACCCAGAGGTTTTTATTTTACAGTAATGCCTTGGTTTATGAACATAATCTGTTCCAGAAACATGCTTATAAATCAAAGCACTCATATATCAAAGCACATTTCCCCATAAGAAAAAAACAGAAATTCGGATTACTTGTTCTGGGGGCCCAGAGCCCACATACTGTACATACAACCTGCCAAAACTCACAAAAGAAGTTTGCTAGAGGTCCATGTCCACACCATGGTTTAGGTACCTGGCTGTGGAATCTGCTCTGCTTGGGACTAAGAACTGGATTTGTTGAAAATCAAGGTATTAGTGTAATTTATATTGAAAATGGAACTGATATTCCACAGATGTCTTGTAAGGATGTGTTTTGCAGTTGGGGGGTGGAATTGAGTGGGGGTAGAGGGGCTGGAGGCATTTTTGGGGAAGCAGAGATAATTTATAGACTAAATGTTTACGAATCCTGGATTAAAGGAACCATTAAAACAGAGAAACTCCTGTTCTTTTGTCCAGAAACATAAAACCTCTTTTAACAAAACAAATACAAACTCTAAAAGTAAAACGGATGAAATTATTCTTTTCGCAGAACTATTAGGAACAAATCAGGAAACTGATTTAGAGATGCATCACACCCGATCCTTTGTTTATTGTCATCCTAAGAACAGTGGTTGCATACAGTTTAATTCACTCTAAAGGGTTGCAGAATAGTCATGATAGAGGATACTGTCTCTTAGTTATTTTCATTTGTTACATTATTATGGATGACTTGTGCGCAATACAGCACTTGAATGCAATTAGTGATATTTTTTCTCATTTAAAAAAAATCCATTTACAGTTGGTCACAACTCAGAACAAGTACGACAGTCAGAAATTATGACTATGAATGTGACTACACAGGAAAAAGTACCTGTTGGAAATAATAAGGTTTGGGACAGGATGATTTGCAATTTTTTGTTGATCACATGATGTAACAGGAAATGTGAATCAATCTAGGGCCCCAAACCATGATTATTCCTCCCCACTAGAGATCCCTTTTTAAAATGTCAAATCCTTTTCTTGATTTCAAAGCATGGAATCGTTTTGAACTGGTACAAACAAACAAACAAACAAACACATGCATAGAGTGGTACTTTGGGAAAACACCTCACCCCTCTTACCTCACAAGGAGGAGGAGAGCAAAAGGTATGCACACATAAACAGTGCCAGTACTCACATTTCTCTGCAAAACTTTTTTTAACACATTAACAAACAAGAGAAGCTTAGGAACTGAGTGACAAAAGAAGGAAACTCTTTTCCTCTTAAGGGTGTTTCTTCTGAACCACACCACCTATAGGTGCTTCAAACAGAATGGAACTTAGAAGAGATCTTTCTTCTTCTATGTAGCCAGTTAAATCAAAGAGAAGCAAATGCCCCACTGCAACCTCACAGCAAAAGAAGACCTTTCTGTGCAGTTGCACCCTAAGAAGGAAAAAACTAGTATGTTAAACAGTAGGTATCTGACTATGAATAAAGTATAACTATCTGAATCGATCTAAAGTAGCAATTTGATTCCAGAGGATGCATGTTCACACACCTTTGATCTACAGATCTATTTATTTATTTATCACTGGTACATTTGAATGTCCCAAATAAATGTTTCATATAAAAGCAAATATATTCCAATTCTAGCAATGGGTGTTTTGTTTCGGAAGGCGTCCAGTCCCCAAATGAAAAATGCCAGCACAGCTGCTGTTCGATACTGAGCCCCACCTTTCAGAATGAAATCAACCAGTCTCTGTTACCTTGTTTTGGGTTGTTCAGGGCTAAATTGCAATGAGGAAGCAGCCTCTGATGCATCATCTTTCACTCTCCCTGGTGTTGGCCAATCAGACAGGGAAGCGGGATGATCCATGTCCCTACACAGCTCCTGACTGGCCAGCGCCAGGGAGAGTGAAAGATGATGTGCCAGAGGCCGCTTCCTCATTGGAGTTTAGCCCCACACAACCCTAAACAAGATAAGACAATGGTTTATTTAATTCTGGAAGGTGGGTCCCGATACCAAATGGCAGCTGTGCTGCCATGCTTCATTTCGGAAATGGACCCCTTCCGATATGAAATGCCCATGTCTATTCAATTCCCACTCACTCAGGGAGTGAAATGGAACTACTCAATCATGTTCTAGATATATAAAACTATACAGACTTCAAAATACACAACTTAAATCCTTTTAAAAGCTAGCCATTTCATTAATGCAGATGATTTGGTAGGGGATGGTGGTGGCTCTTCATGAGGTGCCCTCTGTAGTGCATCAAGACCAACAAAACTACCACTCTTAGGAAGCACTGGTGCAGCTTCCTTGCTAGGCTTGCAATTCTTTGCACACGAGGAGCTTGCCTCTGAGTAACACACCAGCTTTTAAACATCCTCTCCACACTGAATGATCTACCGTGGAAAATCTGCCCATCATGAATGTTCTTAAGATTGCTTTTGGATTTTTATCTACCTTTTCACTTTAGATCTATAGATATATCTATTAATGAATCTTAATATATTTCACATTTTCATTTTATTTATTAAAATCAAACTATTTTTAATTAAGAAACAAATTTGGTACTTATACCAGTGGTACAGGATGGAGGAGACTAATGTAACCATCTACAAGTCACTTCAGACCAATTACACCAGAACCCCCGGTGTACAGATCACGCCTAACCATTATACAACCACTGGAGTCTGTCATGAACTTACGAAATTTTGCAAAATTCAAATCCAATGTTTAAAAAATCAGGTAAATGTGTCCACTCTCACAGTCCAACAGAAACATCAGTTCATCTATTCTAGGGCAATATAGGTCCGGACAAACTAGTCTAAGGAGCACATCTACACAATAGAGATATAGCAATTTGATCCCATTTTAACTCACCAAGCTCTTTCTAATGGAATCCTGGGAGCAATAAAACAGCTTGCTTATAATTTTGTGCCAGAGCAAATTCAGCACTTCACAGGATGAAGCCAAGACATTTAAGATGGCATTAAATGGTTATAATTGTGCAATGAGAATAACACACCAAGTGTATTCAATTGTACCCTGTAACAAGACAAAAGACTCTCTTGTCCTGATAGACCAGCAAGCAGATTGGGACACTATCCAATAGAGACCATCACAAATCGAAGAAGCTATGAAAGAGTATTAAAATCATTCTTACCCCCTTCTTCTTACTATTCATACCTGCTTCACACTGAATTGAGACTTTAAAGGTCATTCTTAATTGCAGTTCCAAAATGAATCTTAGAAGTAGCTGCTGGTATTTAATATGTAATAAGTATATGACCTATTAACTTCCTCTCTTAATTGAGGAGAAAAAGGAGGTTATCCGCAGCACTTTCACTCTGTGAACTATAAAGAGAAAACTGCACCAGCAAAATGCCCTTCTTCTTAGACGGCTGTCATTAATTTCGAAGACGTATCCACCCCAACCCCACAGAACATATATGTCATTTTCCCCCCAGAATACTAAAGGCCTTCACTGAAACTCTTGGAATAATGAGACACTCTCAGCTTTTTAAATGTTGATACAGCAGCCCTAAAAATCATGGTGAAAGCATAAAATATTTTTTTTTCAGGTAAGGGAATTATAAACAATAATAAATCTTTAGAAATCAATATTTTTATAGGATATATATAAGATATTAAAAATAAAAATGCACAGTATTTGGGGGTTTCAGTTCAGATGCTCTGAATGAATCAACATAAACAAATTAAAATATGAATCCCCTACTTTGCTCAAATATCTAATATGCTAAGCTGCATCTAGCTGTAGTCCCCAAACACTTCACCTGCCAGAAATCATTTTAAAGATATGAAATGTGTTTTCATTTTGTTTGCTTACAGAATTTTAAACTGAAGTAGCTCCTGGTGCACAAAGCAAATTCTGAACTGATTCTTTTAATGCCACAATTCAAAAGAAAGTTCTCTTTTGTCACACATTTCCTCTCGAAAAAAGAGCATGCACATTCAGAAATTGTTAGCACAGTGCATACCATTATAAATACCTGTGAAATAAAATAATGTGCCTGAAAATTATGTCTGTCAAAGTATAAGGCATCAAAACGAATAAGTGATTCTAAGATGACACAGTAATTATACAGTGTGGTACTAGCATTAGTGTAGCTGAAGTTGAAAATGCCACTCCAGTCTAAACCTGTATTTTCAAGCTGTTTATGGCTCTCTCAAATATAATCTTCCAGGAGCATACCGTTTTGATATACTGTACTTGGGCTGTGTTAGCCTGTTCATACTCACACAGCATTCCACTGACTTGCTAGAAATAAAGCAATTAGTAATACAACAGATAAACTTTGGAAGGTGAGATACAAAACAAAGTAGGAAAGAATAAAGATCTCTACGCCACTGAAGGTCTTGTGACAGGACCCTGGTAGCTTCACAGTTAGTCTCAACTTCCCTTAGTAACAGGCATCCAAATGTTAATTGCCTGCCTTTTTTGTTGAATGTGTGTGTGTGTTGTGGCGTTACAGTCGTGACCGACTCTACGTGACTCCACGTCCATGGAGTTTTCTTGGCAGGAGTACTGGAGTGGCTTGCCAGTTCCTACTCCAGGAGTCTATACCTCTCCCTAAAATTATTGCCATTAATTTTAATAACAAATTAAGTGATGCTGCAAACAGTAGTATTAAATTTGATGGTATGCTGTCAGTATATTATTTATCGTAAATGCAAAAGCCGTCTCCACTGAACGTGTAAAATAAAAGAACTACACAAAAATGAGGGTAACAGCTCTCTTTCACTGCCTATGTGTACTTCATTCAGTTTCCTTCTTGGCTGTTACCTTGTTCTCTGGAGCTAGAACTTGGCTGGAATGGTTCGTTCCTAAAGAAAATGCACCATTCAAGAAACGCATTTTTTGTACAATAAGTAATCCCAGGATTTCACACAACTAGTATTGTTTGGCATACTGCCTCATCTCATGGTAAGGAGGAAATGTTGGCTGCACCAAGACCCTGGGCAGACACTTCTCTATGTTTAATTCAGGAGAGGATTCCTAACATTTGTTGGACAAATCTGTTGTAAATAAATTTACTTTTTTATTTCCTCAGTACTGGTGAGCAGAATAACTTCAATGAGCTAGTCATCAAGATCTGGTGTTGAACAGCTACTTAATGTTACATACTCAAGCCTCAGAAGTTTTTGTGGCTATTTATGTTCAAGCTTAGTCACTGTATGGTTAGATGTAATTACGGTTTAGGAAATATATATAAAAATAAAAATATACCAATTAATTTAAAAGGCATTTTGAGTTTCTCTGGTTAGATGGAAGTAGAATCCTTAAAAGAGCCACTGACAAATTGCAGAAGAAAAGGCATGTCACATCCTGATTTGAATTACTAACGCCCCACTCATGGAGTCCTATAGATTTACAGATTTCCTAAGTAAAGAGAACACATTCTATGAGTTGTCAGAGCTGATATTATCCCAGAAAGGGTTAAATACCAGAATGAAACCAAATAATCACTCCCAGCTGCTTGTAAACTATTATAGGTTTTAATTATTAGTGTCTTAATTATTGCAATAATTCCAGGCCACTCTAGAACTTGCTAATTCTACACAAGTCCCATTTATTTACATCTCCAAGTTACATATGAAAAACACCCAAGTCCAAAAATATTACAAGCATTTAATTTTTTAGAAGTCTTGCTTTATCTTTCAAAATCATCCTTACAGCTAGGAACAAAGCTGTAGACAAAATTACTGAAATGCTTAAAATGTGAAGTTCGGTTGCACCCCAATGCAAAACAGGAATTTTGAAGTACAGGAGCATCTTCATTAAGAGTACAGATTCTTTCAAGAGTAAAAATGAACAATAAGGGCTTTTGTGTGGGGGTGTGAGTGGGTGGGTGGGTGGGTGGGTGGGTGGGTGTGGGTGTGGGTGTGTCCACCCATTTGCTTCTGATCATGGTTGGAACTCTGCAAGCGTGGGACAGAGCCAGCACGCAGGGCTCTGGAAAATTAGAGGGAGTGTTGGGGATGACAATTCACAGGGTTCAATCCTGAATCTGTTTTTAGTGGCAGAGCTGAGTTCTACAACAGATGAAAAAGAGATTCTACCTTTTTTGTTTTTCCTTTCTTGTTGTTCTGTTTTAATTGTAAACCGCCCAGAGTTCCGTCCGGAAGATGGGCAGTATATAAATAAATAAATAAATAAATAAATAAATAAATAAATAAATAAATAACACACACACACACACACACCCAAAAAATCACGCGTCTGACAGGAGCCAAAAAGCTGTGAGTAGGAATACTCTGGGGCCAAATGGCTTCGCTCCAGCAATTATATCAGTGGTTCTCAGCCTGTGGGTCCCCAGATGCTCCGGGACTGCAACTCGCAGAAATCCCTTCCAGCACAACAAGTGGTGGAAGCTTCTGGGAGTTGCAGTCCAGGAACATCTAGGGACCCACAGGTTGAGAACCACTGAATTATATCATATGATCATTGTCAAAAGGAGAAAATCAACCTATCCCCATGGGGATCTAAACAGCAGGCTAAGTGCTCATCTGATTGTACCCTGAATCAAGTAAGCAAGGTTTATCTTGATCCAGGATGTGGCTTGATGAGTTTTTTTCCTGATTTGCCTTTTGATCTTTCCACATTCCTTCAGCAATTTTTAATGCTAAAATTAAATTATAGCAGGTTTTTCTTTCTTTCTGAGGTATGTATGTGTGTGCATGCTTGTCTGTCTGTAACTCTAAGTATAAGATTATAGAGGGAGATTCAGACAAAAAATTTAATCCTGCTAAATATTAAAAGGCATTCTGCGAATACACCATATTTTCTCCTTAAAAGTATTTCTGAGGTAAGAAATAACATGGCAGGAGGAGTTTGAATTCATGTAAATTCCGCATAACATTTAGTGAATGGAGCAGGGTGATGCCACAGTAAGAGCCTTGTGTGGAACCACTTTCACAGAGATTCATTTGTTTGCAGGGTGGAGGGGAGAAATCAAATTTCATCTTATCAAATCAATTAAATTCCACATGCATTATGAATCACACTGCTTTACTAGCACAAGCCACTGCATATTTTGCTTTGCCATTGGGGTAGGAGAAAGATAGCCCTTTAAAAAAATAACCTTTTAAAACAAAGCCACGTTGGAATGGGACTTCCTAGCTTAAGGCTAGGATGTTAATATACCTACAATAAAGTATCAAAACAGTATTTGTTAGGATAGGATAGGAATCTTTATTGTCATTGCCCCCTTGCAGGAACAACGAAATTCTGTTAACTGCAACAAAGAAGACTGCCCAACAAAGGCTGTTACTTCACGAGCCACTCGCTTCGCGGCTAGCCTTTTTTTCTGTCCGAATCAATCGTTTTAGTCCGCACGCCCCTCCTTTTTGGCTGCGATGCCACCCCGACCACGCCCCCTTTACC
>JAHTLZ010000204.1:53569345-53595348 GCA_023846285.1 Phrynocephalus versicolor | reverse complement strand
GGACAAGTCCAGTTCATCAGACATAAGACATACTTCATGCCAAGGTGGTGACTATTTTCATTCCAGTATAAGTTTAAAAAATGATGCAATCTCTATTTTTATAGAATTGAACTTGGGTGGTCTCCATTCTTTGGCAGACATATATGCCAAACAGTGACTGAAAAAGTAACACATTTGTAACATTTATCTATTAAAAGTTTATGCAGAAAATAAATGATGGCAGTCCATATGACAGGATTGTGTACAACACAGCATTAGACTGTGAGGAGCATTGTAAAAGACAAGATCATATTATTGAACACAATAAGTGGGCAACTGTTGTGTTTCCACCCATTGTTGAGCTATAACTTCCATGATGCTCTACTACTACTAACTATGATGGCTAGAACCGATGCAAGAGGCCTTCTAAAGAAACAGCATCTGGAGGTCAATGGGTACTCACTTCTTGTTAAACAAAGAGCAAAGTGACTTTTATGAGGAAGCTGATTGGGTCTCATAGCATATTTTAGTTTAATCTGTTCAATGTGGCATACTAGCAGTTCGTTTGCAACTATTATGCCTTGCTAATGACTGATTAGGGCTTATGGTGAGAATTCAAATTACAGAAATATTTGTCCTGGCAATCATACAAGAAACACTTGTGGGCCACCAGATTGTACACGATTAAAACTGCTTGACTGAGCGAAAAAGAAAAGGATGCCCATGTTTCACACAGTCTTAACTGCCTTAGCAGCTCCAGGTCTAATAGTATTTAAAGGAAGAGCTCATCTAGTTGTTCAAATCACAAATAAATTACTCCAATCAATTAATCCATTTAAATGTTTAAGCCCTCTTTAAAGACAAGCCATTTCATTTCTCTCCCTTACACACTGACTCATCTCAAGATCAAGCAATTAACACTCATAAAGCAGCTGACAGGTAAAAACTAACCACAAATGGTTCAAACACAGCTTTAGAAGTACACAAGGGGAAAGTTGGCAAAGAGTAGCTAAGCAGTAAGAAGCAGGTCTAATTGAAGTGAGAAAAGCCACCTCAAATGGCTACCAGATGGTTTTCAAGCCTTCCTCATTTTTCTCTCTCTTTTTATGTGACAATCTTTCATTTCCC
The DNA here is from genome assembly GCA_023846285.1 of Phrynocephalus versicolor. NCBI lineage: Eukaryota > Metazoa > Chordata > Lepidosauria > Squamata > Agamidae > Phrynocephalus > Phrynocephalus versicolor. Next base: position 53,594,241 of record JAHTLZ010000204.1, on the reverse strand, counting down.
GCCAGGGCAAACAGCTCCACAACCAAATTTCACGAGCAAGTCAACGTTTCTGCCTCCCAGTCTCACAAAAATAGCATGCTTGGCAAACTGTGTATATCATTCTGCATAAGTCTCTTGAGCTTAAGCAAGGACCTAAACTACTGCGAAGCAGCCCAGCACTCCATGCATTTTTTAAGAGAACAGCAAGTATTGCACACTCTAATTTGCTTGGATACCCAAACCTCTATGGAGATAGCACATCAGTTATTCCAAAGCCTACATATTAATTTTTCCCCAGGGTTTTCACAGTGCTGTACACATAGGAGTCACAATTCCCTGTTTGTGACTGATCACATATCATCAAACGAGAAAGCAAAATAAAAGACAGATATGGATTAAAAAGTACAGTACATGTTTTAGTTTATATGTACCAATACTTACTTAAAAGTGATTATCACCATGTATGAATACTGCACAGCTGTTCGGAGTCTAACTCTTAATGGCCTCTGGCAAGCCTCTTGGACTACCTAGGACAGTGTTGGCGAACCTACTGCATGGGTGCCAAAGGTGGCGCTCAGAGCCCTTTCTGTGGGCACCCAACACCACCCCTTCACAGCCACCTGGATTCAGGTTAAATTGCCGTATTGGCACTTTGCGGAAAATTAGTGGGGTTTTAATTGCAGTTTGGGCATTCGGTCTCTAAAAGGTTCACCATCACTGGCCTAGTACTTCTTTAAACTGATTTGCCCTTCAAACAGAAATCTCCAAATAAAGGCCTGCCCCTTGCAAAGTAAGTAATGTGGCCATGACACCCTGTTTTAACAGCACCGGTGGGGTGGGGGGGGGCTGTGCCTGTGTCTGCCTACTGGTTTTTCTTTAACATGTAAAAACTACAGGAGGTCCTGGTCAAAGGAAACAATGATTTGTAAAACAGACTTCTCAATAAATAAACAGAAGTATGCTTTCTTCTGGAATCCAGAACTGTATAGGTGTGTTTAGAGGAAAACACTGACTGCCCATCTATTGAGACGGACGTGAAGAACTAGCCTCAAAATTATGTTGTCAGGATTTTGCCACAGATGAGCATTCTCTGTGCTACTGAGGCAAAATAAGAAGAGTCCATAATATCCAGCTCCATGTTATCAGTAAAGATGAGATGGCCCAGTATGACAAATTAAAGAGATCAAAGGAAGAGGATCAATCTTAAGATCTCAAGTGTCAGACACAAAATGGTAAAGTATGTATGTGTTTTCCTAAATGTGTTTTCCATGATTAAATACATCAGGCAGGGTTCTAATATTATCCAGCTATAGTAGATCTTGAATTTTTAATATGATATTTTTAAACTTCACCTACACGATTGCACTGTCTCTTTACATATTTTTGCATGCCCTGCAACATGTTAAGAAAAACATATTTACTTCTTGGAAGATTTCAAGCCCGGTGAAATTGATAAATTAAAGTTCTTTAAAGCCCCATGTGTACTCTTAGACATCAATATCCTATTCTTTGATGACTCTGTAATCAAAGCAAGTCACTCTAGTAATATGCACAGACCCTGGATAAAGGCTTACAGGATTAAAGTATTACAAGAGGGTTATTAAAGGGTTTGGGCTTTTGTTTTAATTCTCTTTGAAACTTTAGGAAATAAGGCGGTCCCTTTTCATTCTACATCAGGCTATGCTGCTTTTGTTAGTCTCTCCTCTGAAAGTATGACTGTTTTGGCTTTTGGTTCTTACAACTGGCGCACAGTCCATTCTCTTGTGTGTGTGTTGTGTCGTTACAGTCGTGACCGACTCTTCGTGACTCCATGTCCATGGAGTTTTCTTGGCAGGAATACTGGAGTGGTTTGCCAGTTCCTATTCCAGGTGCCTACAGCTGCTGGTGTTCCCTGGTGGTCTCCCATCCAAGTACTAACCAGGGCCGACCCTGCTTAGCTTCCAAAATCAGGCAAAATTGGATGTGCTTAGGGTATCTAGGCAGCTCCATTCTCTTGTAGCTAAGTGAAAAACCATACAAACCATAAACATCTATAACTTGAACTATTGGATTCTATAACTAAGAAAAATACTGTATACTAAATTGAACTGTACCACACAGACCGATTAATTATCTCTTCAATATTATATAAACATCCCACGTACACACTGATGTCTCAAGAGCCATATAAAATGCAAGAATAAATTTGGTATAGGGATAGCTTGTTACCCTCTCCCTCACTTACATCCAGCTACTTCCCACAGTTCTAACAAATTCTTATTTTGCTCATTTTGTCATTTTCTTTAGCTTTTAAAACAACAGGAGCCTCAACTGATTGGCAATTTAGAATGTTTTTGTCTTGGATGAGTGTTCACTATTGATTTTCTTTTAAGAAAGCAGAACTATTAAAAGAATATTTTTCTACTGTTAGGGGGAGAGGGAAATATCTTTCGAATGTAAAATATCTATCAAATGTGAAGTATTTACCCGAAATATACTGTATCCTTAAAATTCCAGAAGCTTTCAGACAACTGACTATATACATCTCAACATCACAAAACCACATGAAAATTATCCACGCCAGAGTTCAGATTAACCCTGGTATCTGGTGTTGTAATACTGGCCAACACAGAGGGGATTCACTGACCACTAAGCCACGCTAACCCAATTTGTCCTAGTAGAAGTACTTCCCTGGAAGGTCTAGCGTGCTAGTGACCAGGAAAAGCTTCCTGTGTGATCCATCTCCCAAAACTACTGACCCTGTTTGCTCCATTAGTGCTCTAGGGGGAAACAAAAACATCCAGATGATTGCTTATAACTGCAAACCAACCCTGTAAAGTAGGAATACCACAACCTCACAAAGTACTTTAAAAATTTCCAAGTGCAAGGTGCCTTCTTCATGCCACCAGTCTCTTTGATATTCCTGAGTGAACATGCAGCTGTAAAATGTTTTTGTTTTTATTGAAGGTCTTAGTAAAAAGGGCGTACATGTTCAGAAGCATATTTAAAGCTTCCAAAATTTATGTGAAGCAATTCTCTCATAAAAACCAAAGCAAAACAAAACGTATTCAGAGGCTAGGCAGTTGAGAATAAAACCCACAGAAAACAATAAAGCCAACTACCTACATATAAATACATTCTATGGATCAATTCATTTTACGAAAAATTCATCTGATGAAATGTGGTTGGTTTCCCGTAGGAATTAATGGGAAACCGATTAATCGGTTCCGGAGGTTGGAAAAAAGGCCAAAAAAGCCATTTCCCCCCAGACCTCTTTATAAAGTGCACTTTAAAGGCATGCAGAGCCAAAACACACACACACACACACACACACACACACACACACACACACACACACACACTGCAATGGAATGCAAGCATGGATAAAAGCAAGCAGTAATAATCCCCAGCCTGTTCCGACCAAAAGTGCAATGAAAAACAATGTAAGCATAGAGAAAAGTAAGCTCCATGAAAAAACCCAGGTTGAAAAACAATGCGAAAACACAAAAGAAAGCAGAGAAACCTCAGCTCTCAACCTTTCCAAGTTCTAAAAGTCCAAAAACTGCTGCAAAACAATGTCTAGAATGGCTTGAATATTTGATGAAAAAAACTCCTACCATTCCTACACCAAGTACGGGGGCACAATGCATCCTGGCTAAGTTGTTTCAAAGTGCTGAATGAATTTTCTTCTTGTGAAGCACCCCATAGGGGATGTTCATCTTGTGGAGCAGCCCTATTCCCAGAAATTTCATTCGTCTTGCAAGTTTTTCATCTTTCGGGATATTCGTCTTAAGAGGTAGCAGTTTCAGTAAATATGCAGAATTCAGCCGAGTGGTAGGCTTGGCGGGCTACAAAGTTCTAAGATCTGTACCTTAAAGGTACTAGAATTAGTTAATGAACTATTTGGCCTATGTCAATATTGCTGTAACAACTAACACCTTTGATGTATAACACATTGTAACTCAGAACATTTAAGTTACTCTGTGGAGTCCATGAGGTGTGATTTTGATTTGTATTTTGGTCTATGGAGTCCAGGACCATCTACTCTAACTAAGAAGCCCTGACTTTAGAAAGGTCTGAGAACTCTCTGGAAAAGTGTGAAAAGGTACAGAGCTCTAAATTTCATGCTTCCATTCCAGTCATAGTTAGGGATGAGGCTTTCTGCAGGGGGGGAGCACTTCCAGTGCCATAATTTTGCATCAAATAATGGAACATACCTTCTTGAAAGTCCCATCCCTGATTATAATTAACAGCACATTGCTCTGATGATACAACTTCCTCTAACTACACTGACACAAGCACCTGAACATCCAATACACTGTTGCAATTCAAAAGCAATGTATGACTTAAACATATTCTTTTTATACATCATCCCTTAGATACTTATGGAATAGAAGAGTACATTTTCTGATTAGCACCTGGGCGCAACCAAATACAGAATTCACCCGCTTGTAAGAACAATTGTAGAGAAGGTCTCAGAAAACCTCAATTTTTTCTAATTAAAAGAAATGCCCTGTCTCTGTCTCTCCATCAGGACCAGCTGCCACTTAGGAGGACTCCCCTCCACTAACATATCAGTGAAGCTACAGCAGAGGGTTTCAAAGGAGGGCTCCTCAGAACATGACATGGTGAAGTGAAGTCACACACACCCGAAACCTCAAGACAGAGCTTCAAAGACTATCTGGCTACAGGACTTTCCCTACTTCCATAGCACTCAAGATGCTCACACAGGAAATGCCCATTAGCACACCTAAGTGATTAAATAAAGGTGAAAGTTCTCTATATGGGTGCAACATTTCTTTCAGGCAGATGGATTAGAATAATATGTTAAGAGAAAGAGTCCTTGAAGGACAAACAAGATGTTTTAATAAACAATACTGCTTTTTTAAAGCATGGGTTGTGGGTTGCTCAGAGTTTTTTAATTGCTATGCACACTGGTTCGTACTTACAGAAACCTGGCTTTCATTTTAATCCGCATCCTTGAGAATGACTTTGTAATTGACAGGCTAGGATCAAGAACTGACTGAGGTCAAACACTGCTTAACTGACACTGGGAAAAAACAGAGGGATTCTACTACCAAGAGAGCTATTTCATGTACCTATTGAGCTCCTTGTGCTAATAAATTCTATACTGTATCTTTCAATCTTCACCTCCAGTAGGCAAGGAGTAGTGTACAGCATCATTTTTTCCAAACTATTTGGATACATACTGTAAAACAAAGGTAATATAATTTAGTAGAAAGAACTGAAAAGTCATAATTGGTACTCATTTTACAAAGGGAATCTGACAAAACATTCCAGCTAATACTAAGATTTAACATGTACTGTGAAATAATTGCATGAGCTCAAAACAATTGGGACAAATTCTCTCACAGAGGAGCACTGTTGTCCTGGTCAATTCCTGTTAATTTTAAAGACTTATATCCAGCAATGATCTCCAATTTAAAAAAAAATTGATCAGCAGAGGCCACCCTCAGTTGCATAGAGTGAAAGGTGATTTTTCACTTCTTTTCTTTTCACCTGTAGGCATCATCTCCATAAAATCTGTCCCAGATGAAAAATTTGTGGTTTTGACTATACAAGAAGAATCCCTGAATGGTAAATTCTGGAAGATGGAATTCAGAAGAGTAAAATTATCTGTTCTGTCACAGCAGACTGTGGTAAAATAGAGTATAAAATTAAGACTGAAAACCCTATCCTCCTAGATATTCATACATACTGTACTGTCTCTCCATGGCTCCACAACAAAAAATCAATATATTTATTTTCATTTTCACAAATTGTTTCCACAGATGCTTCACAGCATGATAGGAGGTGGAATAAAAAATATTCTCCATCTCCAGCAGGATCAAGAATCTTAGATCAACTGGGATGAGGTAGAAATACCAAAGAATATAAACCCAGATACTGCTGCACATGTGACACTACTTATTTATACACAATTCCGTCCTCCTTAATTTAGCAAATTATGAAGTATCAGTAAATCCTTGTATTGCTGCCAAAAAGGTTGGGGACATTTTATAAATAATGCTCCTAACTATTCATTAGCAGCTGAAAACTCATTAGGAAGTATCATGCTTACTCAGAGACATCAACATGATAAAGGAGTGTGGAAATGGACAGATGTGGTCTATTAAGAAAGGAAAGTTTCACTCTGTTCTTCTCATTAGAGCTCATCCAAGATCCTCTGTATTGCTCCAGATTACTTCTCCAAGAAGAGAAATGGTGAAAACATAACTCACCTTTAGAATATTAACGGAGACCAAGAGGAAAAGGCAACAGTCCTTCAGAGAACTTGTGAAAATGAATATCATATGCAAATACAGATGCATCTGTATCCTTTTCTACCACAGACCTCTACAGATGGATGATGGTCATTACTTCTGAATTCTCTGGTAAACTACTCCATGGAGCGCTACTATAAAAAGGATCATTGCAGAGGTATATTCATAAACTGCCTCTGTTGAATTTTATGCTTTCTGCTTATACTGCTCACCTAACTTGGCAGCAGTTATAAAGCCTCACTCATATGAATAATGCTGCTTTGTATATGCTAACAATCCTGGCAGTTTTCCCTTCAATAAAGCGCTCCAGATGTTAGTCCCAGTAATTATGCCTGACATCTCTCAGATTTAGTAATGAAATAGTGCTGCTACAAATGCCTTGTTTATATTTCTATGGATCATCTCAAACACAAGGACTGCAGCACTGAGACAAATATGTGGATGGGCATTGAATAGAAATATGCTAAAATGAAAATATGGCAATAGCATGATTTGCATAAATAGGATATATAAGGAAATGAAATATTCTGTGAGGGGGAAAATCACAGTAATACTGTGCATTTGTCTTCTTGCGTTTTGATGATGAGCACACAAATCTATACATACTACCACAGGCAGAAAATTTATGAATGAAAAACAAATGTTTGTTTCAAATATACAACTACTTTGATGCTTGTCCATCCTTGAACCAGAATAGATTCACCAAAATCTATCAGGTTTAAGTTATAAATTAAATAGTCAGGACTAACATTCGATTTAGCCTTCTACTGCAGAGAAATCACTCTACAATATTTCTGAGTTATGGCTTCACCTCTCATTTTTTACGTTTCAGAAGTTTAGCAATTAATGTAATTCATATTGCCATTTACCAATAATGACAGTATCCAATCAAATGCCTTTGTAAATTATATCCTTATTTCTATAATTTACCTACAAACTATAGCATTTAACATGGCAGGTTATCAAAATATCCAAAATATAATTCATGCACAAATTATTTAAACTATAGGGGATCTTACAAGCAAGCCCCTCCAGTGACCAAAGTTAAGCCTTAATTCCATCATTTACCAGTGAAGAACACACAATGATAAAATTTCTAAAGCAAATATTGTATCTCTTTATTTTCAAGTTCTCCTAAGAAATGCAAGTTTCAAAAAAATGCCAATTTTTACTATTACATTAACTATGCACTAATAAATCCTAGCATCTGAAAAATACCCTAATTTCTAAAATCTTGGAGCATTTTAAAGGTGATAATATAAATTGTTTATTTCACTCCTTGTATATCTTGACATTCCAGAGAGCCTACAAAAATCGTAATAACTGTGGTGCTTAATGAACTATTACTTATTGGTCAGAATCCAGTTGAATACAGTTTGTGTAACTTGTGTGCCCCACTGGTTTACAAAATCAAGATGAATGCTGACACCTTGTCAATTAGCTGCAATTAGCTGTGGCAAGTACCATATTTTTCTGTCTATAAGACACCTCCATGTATAAGACACCCCCGCTTTTTCAACCCAAAGTACAGTTCGCAACTGCACAGTTTGCTCCTTGGCTTACTCCTGTTTCAGATGACCTCAATTTTTAGCTTAGAGATCTCTCTATGCTCTGGGGTATAGAATGAGTGGCATTGTGGGTTATTTAAGTTGTGGGAAAGGGAAAACTTGTCCTATTCAGGAGAACATGTGTTAGTCACTGTGTTGTGATGTGGAGAGATTAAGAAGTTTCACTGCAATCGGCTGGCGGCGATCCTTCTCTGTAGTTGCTGGGTGTTGTTAGCTGTTCTATTGTGTGAACTGATCACTGTTGCTTGTGACTGGGTGGGAATTATTGAACTTTGATCTTTTGCAGGCTTTAGTTTTCAGTACTGAAATCCAGGCTGTTTGTTTATTTTTAGACTTTCTTTGTTTCTGTAGTAACTATGCTTGTGTTTGTAGACTTCAATGGCTTCCCTGTGTAGTCTGACATAATGATTGGTAGTGTTGTCCAGTACTTCTATGTCCTGGAAGAGGATTTCATGTCCAATTTGTTTCAGGGTGCATTCCGCTACTGCTGATTTTTCTGGTTGTTTTAGTCTGCAATGTCTTTCATGTTCTTTGATTCTGGTTTGGATGCTGTGCTTTGTAGTCCCAATATATACCTGGCCACAACTACAAGGTATCCGGTATACTGCATTGGCGAATGAGTTCCTTTGGTCCTTTGCTGATCATAGCATCTGTTATATTTTTGTGGTGGGACTAATTTCTGTTTGTATGTTGTGTCTTTTCAACACTTTGTTCATGTGGTCCGCGACTCCTTTTATGTATGGCAGAAATACTTTGTTGGGGGCTGTTTTTCTTTTTCAGTTTGGTGTTGTTTTTTTGGTTTGATGGCTGTTTTGATTTCATTCTTGGTATAGCCATTTGCCTGTAGGGCCTTGTTCAGGTGGCTGAGTTTGGCGCTGAGGAATTCAGCTTTACAGTTTTACTTTGTGCGGTCTACAACTGTTTTAATTATGCCTCTTTTCTGTTGTGGCTGGTGGTTAGAATTTTTATGTAGGTACTGGTCTATGTGGGTGGGTTTTCTGTAGACCTTGTGTCCTAACTGGAGAACCGGTGTCCGTATGACCATGATATCTAAGAATGGGAGTTTCCCTTCTATTTCTTAAAAAAACATTGTATTATAAAAAACATGCATTAAAGCTAATGAGTACGAATGTACTTTCTAGAATAAGAAATCATATGGTTAAACATAGCTTTTCTGAGCAGTAATACACATAATGGCTCAAATCAGAGCATAAATCAATTTGATTTAAATCAAAGTGTCTCAATTGTAACCTCCCAAGCACCAAGCTTCCATAAAGCTAGGAAACCTTCCAACACCAGTTTTCAGATATGTCCTAGATATATCAGTGAGTAGTAGTAGATCTACACTGGATTTAGGCCAAGGTTTACCAAAAAACAAACAAAAAAACCAGCCAAATATAAGTAGTAGTAGCCTGCTGAATATCTGCCTAAACAAAACTGGCTCAAAGCTTTGATGGGACACCTATAACACGAAAAACTTTACAGAAAAAGACCTGTTACATAAATTTGATAATCTTACTCTATGTACGGACCAAATCACCAACAATGCCACTCATCCACATGCCCCAAGGACAGTTATATGCAACAATATTACTATTATAGCTTTTAAAATTTACCACAGAAATTTGCTTATTCAGACAACACATTCACAGTAAGCAATCTTTGCACTCAGGAACATTTTAATTCCTACTTACATTCACACTTGGAAGAAATGCTCTACATAGGAATCAGCGAACATCAAGAGTGGCTAATCACTAAATGAAGCTCTTCTAGTCTGCACACTAGAGCCTTCCTTTCTTCTGAGCTGCAAGATAATGTCTTTCTTGAACAATATCTGGCTACAAGTGTTTACAGATAAACCTTCTATATGACTGGAAATAATCAACTTTTTTGTATGCAAAAAACAAAGCAAAGTGGTCTGCATATCACCACATAGCGCTTAAAAGACCTCTCTGGATGGTTTAGAATGTAATTATGCAGGGTACACATTGCCCCCCTCCCCAGCTAGGTACACATTTTACTGACTTCGGAAGGATGGAATGCTGACTGAACCTTGAGCCTGCTACCTGGGATTGAACCTCAGGTAGTGAACACAGTTTTGGCTGCATTATAGCAGTTTAACCACTGTGCCACATGGCTCCTATGATTCCCATGAGTGCCGTCTCTGTATTATCTACTTGGTCTGTCTTATCTACCTGATCAGTCTCTACATCCTTGCTCCAGCCCACACTTGGGAAGCCTTTTTCAGCTCAGCCACGCACTTGCAGTTTACTCAGTCTTCACATGCTCTCTATGGAAACATGAAGTACCACCAAGGATTCAAGTATTTTGAAAACAGATTAAAACATTTGGTTTATTCCATTCTGGAATTTCATTCCATCCAAACTGCAGATATTCTAATGTTGCCTGTAACTAAAATTATCACATACTCTATTTCTTATTATATGTACATTTAATTGACCTTCTCCATTTTTAAGCATACAGTGGTACCTTGTATAAAGGAATTAATTCGTTCCAAATGAAATTATGTTAAGCATATTTTCCTTTATAAATACCCATAGGAATGCATTGAAAATGGTGTGATCCCATTTTTATGTTGTACGGATTCTCCTCATAGGCAATTATGTTAAGCAAATTTCCCCTATCTCTGGAATTTTTATGTTGTACAAATTTTATGTTATACAAGCTGTTTGTTATACAAGGGTCCACTGTGTTTCATGAAATACCATAACATTGTAACAAAAATGCCCCAGTAAATATTTTATAGCTTTGGAGAAGTTATTCGGAGATATATTCAACTAATTACTTCCATGGGATTGTGAAGAGAGAAAAACTATTGGCACAATCTAAATCACTCTTAGAAACTGCATTAAAATCATGTCAGCTGCATTGGTCTCAAAGAGACCTTTATGCTTGGCTTGGGATAAAGCATATCATTGTGCTGTTCCCACTGACATGTCCTACTCCTAATAAAGATCTCATGGCTCGAGACAGAAGGACATAGCTCAAATAGCTAGTGCAGCAGCAGAATTTTTCTTGGAATGATTTTTTTCTTCCTTCCGCCTTCAAAGGAAGCATTTTCCCTTGATCCCCCTGTACTTCATAGCAAGGGAGGGGGGAATTAAGTAATGAGATGTTAATGGTTTGCATCCATAAAACAACTAACAGAACCAAAAGATATTTCTGCTTATAAAAGGGAAACTGTCTTTTCTAACTGTCCTTCTAGATATATGGGCCTCTTCATCACACTGCATGCTGTGATCTGCGCAGAAGGCTCCTTACCACAAAATGTGGAGGGACAAAGAACTATCCTCTGCTGTGTCCATAAGCCCCTGTCAATGCTGAACACCCACTTAAACATCCCTCAACTTCCAGTAGTGACTTTTCGGCCATCACAAGAGGCTAGAAAGCACCATTTTATATTTTTCATTTTTTAAAATATTTTCATGTTTGCAGAAAAACAATTATTGAGTCAACTGCTGAATACCATGACTTGTTGTCCCAATCAACAACTTTTACTAACTTATATTACTCATTCACTCTTTGCCATTCTCTAGATTCTTACCCCACACACTATTGGCAATGATGCTTAGTAATAGCCACGTTTCTGTGTGGAGGCTGAAGTAGGAAGATACAGCATCTGGAATCTCATGAATAATTACCAGTTGCATGCTATTTAGTAATCCCTTGTGAGATAAGAACTTTTTATTTAACCAGTCTTTTTTATTTACATACATTTTGGGAGGAAGTGCTAGATGGAGGCATGCTATTCTTCAGCTACATTCAAAATCTGGATTTTTCCCTTGTTTTCTATGGGTAGTACTCACTTCCAGTTAGGAGAGATCAAAAAGCACCTTCTCTTTGTACAATGGGATGCCTAGGCTCTCAGTATTTCATGAAGTCCTCCAGACTTCAAGGTGTCTTTTCAGTATGTACAGATTACAGAAATGTGTTAACATGGATTTTCCTTTTAAACATACTCATGGGGACTCCGGTGAACCACTACATCTGGGGGTAGCTCCATCTAAATGGCCTACTAGATAAAATGATGACCAAAAAAAGAGTGGTATTCTGAAAAAGTAAAAAAAAAAATCATCTGTATTTTTCCTCTGAGAACAAAATAAAAAATAAAAAAATAAAAAACCACCATAAAAGGCAATGTACAACAAAGTTTAATTCCATTTGGCAGCACCCCAATATAGGGCTGATCATTAAATTAAGCTCTCGGGTTGCTCTATCTTGTACAAATCAATTATGATCTCATAAAAGCTTAAAAAGAAAGTGTGAATATGCATCATTTCTGTTGACATCCTAACATATTTGATCATTCTTGACAATAAATTTATAAATGTATATTCAATGTGGTTGTTTTAATGCTTGATTTTTATTTATTCAATATTTTATATTTGTAAAACTGCCCACAGTAATGCCTTTGGCACTAACAGGAGCAGTATAGAAATTAAATAAATAAATAAATAAATAAATATTGGGTAAAATAAATCTTAGAAGCTCAAAGAGGAGGGAAACATTTGTCTTTCTATCACTCCCCCACCCCCAGCATGCTCTGTATTATATACTAGAACTATATATAAAAGGAGTAAGGGACATATTCTATTTGGGCTGCTTAATTACAAAGCTAAGCTAGTTGCATCCAGACAATAATAACTATTTTATTGCAAAGTTCCTGAAATAAGAGGATTTTCCCATTAAACAGTTCCCTTGTGTAGTGCTTATTCCAGCTCCAGTATACTGACCAAGATTGAAAATGCATGCCATAAATCACTTACTCCGTGGTTCTAATAAACTGATGTACTTAACCACTTCCAGTATAGTGCATCAATCCTCAAGAGAGATTAAGAAAATGTTGATTAAGTTGGTGTTGATTAAAATATGATATCTTTTTGCAGCTTTAGAAAGACATTCCTCCGAAGATCATTTTATGTGCACTAATACAAGTACCACTCTTTTGCCAAAGTGAATTGAATACATTTGACATTACTAGCTTTAAAATACTATTAACTTTATTAATTCCACTGAGAAGACAAGCAAGAGCTATTATGTATACATTTTTAGTAGGTTAAACATGACATTTACATTAAGGGTCAAACTCTTGTACTACTAGATAAGATTGAATGTACATACAAATTACTATTTCTGTGTCAATATAAGGGGATCAGAATGGATGATCCAAGTGCCTTTTCTTGCTTTGTGTCTAGGATATTATCTTGGCAACTGTATTACTTTAATATTTTAGAGTATTTACATAAGCGTTTTATTGTATTTCAGAGTTTCACACACATTTCCAGAATTAAAATTTGATTTTACAAAGTGCTTTTAAACCTTACTGTATCCCCAAATGCTTTGCTGACCAAGAATTCATAATAGCAGTACTAGCATGGAAAACAACACAAATACAGATTATATATTGCTTGGATTAAAATGCTACAAGACAAGAAGGAAATGCTTATAGGGAAAAATGGCAGCCTCCAATTATTTTCATAAACACTGCTACTACCTTTATCTTAAATGTAGTTAAGGAGTCAACCAAGAGCCCTCAAATTTTAAAATAGCTGCACAAGAACTTCAGAGGAATGTGTCAAACAAGACTTTTAAAAAGATTTATATTTACTCCATATAATTTTGGTGATTATTTGTAAGATCAGAAATGGGGACCGCAGCAGAAAAAAAACCTGACAGTTATTTACCTGTTACAGTACTCCCCTGTTTATTGCAGGAGTTTGGTGCCTGATCCACCCGTGATAAAGGAAAATCCGCGAAATGCAGACGCCTCAGTAAACTGACCTTGGGCTGCTCCTGCCAGGAGCTCAAGGTCTGCTTGCTGAGGTTTCAGGAGGGGGTTAAAAACCTCTCTTTGGAAACAGCAGCCAAGCAGACCAAGGTCAGTTTGATGAGGTGTTAGGGGTTGGTTAAAAACCTCTCTTTGCAAGTGCAGCCGGAAGGAGCAGCCCCAGCTCTGTCTGCTGAGGTGTCAGGAGGGGGTTAAAAACCTCTCTTTGGAAGCCTGCTTCTCTCAAGAAAAAAACCGCGATATACTGAGACTGTAATACAGTGGACCCTCATATAACAAACGTTTTGTGTAACATAAAATCTGTACAACATAAAAATTCCGGATACAGGGGAAATTTGCTTAACAGAATCGTCTATGGGGCGAATCCGTGCAACTTAAAATGGTTGTGATTAGGGGTTACTCTGTTTTCAATGCATTCCTATGGGAAATCTGTATAAAGGAAAATTTGCTTAACATAATTTCATTTGGAACGAATTAATTCCTTTATACAAGGTACCACTGTATATAAACCGCATTGTGGCTGGGGATTACTGTAGTTAATTTTTATTTTGACAGGTATAGAGCTCATTCACAGTTAATTAAACTGTTACATTTTTGAACTAGGTTTCTCATCTGAGATTACAGCCATAACATTTAGTGGAAAATTTGTATGTAATAGCAAACCATAATTTCAGCCATTTGCAATGCTACAACTATCCAACCTACATACTGAGCTCCAGCATGCCTGATACGCATGTGGCAACAACTTCACTATTTGAGTTGCTCTACTCATTGTCATGTCAATGAAAGAGAGTAAGGGTCGGGAACATCAAGGAAGAGGAAGAGACTTTTGGGGATCAAAAATTCACAGATAGATCTGCTATCTATGAACAAGCGTTTCCAGCAAGGAAGATCATGACTTAAGTCAGATCTCAACTGATCTAAAGTCCTGGTCACTCAGTTTTTAAACATAAGGGTTTGGTCAGCCAAGGTATTCTGCCAACATCACTGGCTCTTAAGCTATAGGTGCTGCCTCTGAAAGTAGTGTTACTCTTCGTGAAGCACTCTGAACCTACCATTATAAAGGAAGGAAGGAAGGAAGGAAGGAAGGAAGGACAGGAGACTTAGGCCCTTACTTCACAAGGCGCTGCGCTCCGCAGTGATATTGCCTTCGATTTGAATTCGGAGGCGGTCACGTGGCGGTCACGTGTTCTCGCTTCGCTCCCGCCCGTTTCTCAGTACTCACGAGCTGCAGTTTTAGGACCGATTCGAGCACAACCTCACCTGCTCCCTTCGCATTCGCATGCCACTTTTCAACGTTCGTTATTTCCCATCCGTCCTTTAAAAAAACTCCTACCGACGGCGTATTGATGCATCGATACTGGACTGTCAGTTGCAATGGCTCTACTGATTTCAACTGTTTCCTGGCATCATTGGCAGCTCCCCCCCCGCCGCCGCCGCCGCTACTCGGGGGGAGCCCCGCATTGCACAGCTGCCCGCCCTCCGCCGCTTGCACGCTGCCTGCCCCGGGTGCCCTGCTCTGGCCGGGCGAGGCGGCAGCGGCTCCTCCTGCTCCCGCCGCCGCCGCCGCCGCTACTCAAGCGAGGAAGTAACAGCGCAAAGCGATGAAACGATATAGCGATGCATCGATAACCCTGTTTGAATATTTTTTAAAAAAAACTTGAAATAAAAGCCAAAAACCGAGACCACATGCCACGTTGGCAGCGAAGCAAGATGCGAAGCGAAAAGATTCCTGGCAACTGGCAGGGGCACCACTCGCCCCGGTTGGAGCATGGTAAAGGGGGCGTGGTCGGGGTGGCATCGCAGCCAAAAAGGAGGGGCGTGCGGACTAAAACGATTGATTCGGACAGAAAAAAAGGCTAGCCGCGAAGCGAGCGGCTCGTGAAGTAACGGCCCTAGAGGAAAAGTCAAGTGCAGTCATACTCGGGGATCACCAAGGGATGCTAACCCCAATGTTGCAGGCCAGAATTAACCTATGGTCAGCTATCTGAGCAAGACGTACAGCTATAAGACATTTGAATACATTTGATGTTCACAGTTTTAAAACTTTTTGCCTTTTAATGATGTAAACTGCCTTGCAACAAAGTTTAATTGCTTTTTAATTTTGAAGCAAAAGACAATATCCAACACTGTCTGCATAGATGTCTGTGCACACATCGGAACACGAAGACTCCTGTATCCAATATTTTTCTGTCTCCATGTCCCCTCTCTGTAAAATTTGCTCCGGGGCTCTCCTAACTGTCCAAAGCAGATTTGATTGTGGCAAGGGGAAAGTACGGACACAAACACAGCTGCATATAAGCCAGAACTACAATAATTATCCTGCATTTGTCCTAGTAATACAAAAGATTCTTCTCTGTCTGTTTTTCAAATACCATATTTTTCTTCAATTGCTGTATCCTATTGCAACTGTGCTGATTCTTCTAGTTGCTTTTCAAGATGTCATTAACTTTAGACCCTTCTTTATCTCCAATCTGAAGTTAATTCCCTGGGCAACATGCTGCTTGCTGGGCCAAAGGATTAAATGTAAGGGTTTATGAAGAAAAGCAGCTTTAAACACAATACTATTATACCATGATAACTTACACATTCATTGACTGTCCCAAAAATGTATGTTGCACATGTGCTGTTAGCATAAAAAGAAGTACTTCGGAATAAAATCTATATTTCGGACTAAGAAAAAAACTTATTAAAATACACTTGGATATAGTCATTTTGCTTTTTAACATTATGGTAATAATGTCTCTTGGCCTCCGGAAACCAAGCCAGATTACTATTTGTAATATCTAAAAAAGCATGTCAAAATATGATGACATTTATTTCTGGAATGTTTGGAAACAAACCCTATTGTCAGTCCATTTCACAGGCAGAGAAGGGTAACGCTAAACATGCTGCATATTTTTTACTGTACTTGGCAAACCTATTTGATAATTTCTGCTTTACTTTCTTAAATTCTCAGATGAGCAAAGAAATTCTAGAAAAACAAACAAACAAACAAACAAACAAACAAACAAACAAACAAACAAACAAACAAACAAACAAACAAACAAACAAGTATTCTTGTTTCTGCAATGGTCCAAATGAAAACGTCTCATTCCAGATTAGACCATAGGTCAATGGTGGTGAGCCTTTGGCACTCCAGATGTTTTAGACCACAACTCCCACAGTCCTTTGACATTGGCAATACAGGCTTAGCATTTTGGGAGTTGTGGTCCAAAACATCTGGAGTGCCGAAGATTCACAACCACTGCCATAAGTCAATCTAGTTCAGAACTTAATGTTAAGTTAACATCAGGCCTATCGAGCCCTTAGTCAGCGACTTGATGACATCGAGAGACAAGAACTGACTGCAACAGCAAATAGAATTGCTCACCCCAGGCGCACGGTATTCTTCCAGGGCATTGGAAACAAGCAAATTATCTATCCTCGTTAGGAACTCCACAAGCCTGTAGAGCATTTAGTTTGGCAAGACTCAATGTGCTCCCTTCAGCTATGCTTCAGGGTAGATATAAAGGAACCCCACACCAAGAACGTTACTGTCCCTGTGGAGTTGGGTTACCTGAATTTTTAACTCATACTCTTTTATACTGTACCTTTTACAAAGAAATTAGAAGAGACCTGATTTATCTTTTAATTTGTAAATTTCAAAGTTGTCCAGATAAGATATTGGTAGAATACTGCCTTTCAGACAAGAACTCATATATAACTACCCAGGTGACTAAATTCCTCTTGGCAGCAATTCATAGAAGGGCTACCATAGTGGCAGATAAATGACACTGTAATCTACTGTTGGCAATGTTATGATATAGTTTTATTCTGTGTATTGTTCTGTTTAAACTGTTTTCGGGTCACACGACCATAATAAACTTATGAACTTATGTTCAGAACTTCCAGTTAGCCTCTAATAACAATGTAAACAATATATTAGACTCAGCTGTTCCACCCCCAAACAAGTTATAGAAATAGTTGGTACTGCATTATTCCATGCATTTTTTCACATATGCTTATGCAATATTAATGGCCACATCATAATTTCCTTTTCATTTTTCTGCTTTGATCTGATATATAAGCAAATATGCAATCTGAGAATGAAAAATAGAAAGCTGAATGTTTCACAGGCTGGACAACACATTGTGGACCCTAGCTACTTCCCATTTGTTTCATGATGTACCTTAATCTTTACTAATATACACAGTTTGGGTTATGGCCTGAAGCACAAATTCCACTGATTAGAAGAGGCATTCAGAGGTATATGTCCATTCTACCCTATTTCTCAATATGCACTGAGAACTAATTATTCCCTATATCTCCTTTACCTGACCTATGAAGCATTTATTTTTCCACCCAACCTAAGGAAAATAAACTGGAAAAAGATTAGCATAAGAATTTGAAGGAATTTTCTACAACAGTCAGATATTGTCCTTTGAAATCAAAGTTGGTGGCTTATTGCAGTGTCCCAGTGCAGTTACATTTTGTTTCTGTGGGATGTTTCAGATTTTACAAGGTATTTCATGCACAGTACAACCAAGTAATTCTGCCCATAACGCCTGATCATCTCAGGCAGGAAATTTGAGGGTGCCTTCACTGAAGGAGGCCCGTAAATCTTTGAAGAGAAATCGGGCTTTCTCAGTGGCAAAACGCGCCCCCCGGCATTGGAACCAACTTCTTCCTGAGATCTGTCTGGCACTTTCCCTCCCAGTTTTTAAGAAGCATCTAAAGAAGTGGCTATTTAAAAAGGCTTTCCCCGGATATTAATCTGTTCTAATAATGAGTGCTATTATGTATTTATTTTGTTTTTATCTGTAACCCATCTTGCTCCTGTTCCATGTTTTTATTATATATTGTTTACTAGTTATTGTGTTGTTATTTATATATTTGTGCTTATCTATTATACTGTATTTTACTGTTTATGGTTTTGATTTCTGTTCAGTTTGTAAACCGCCCAGAGTAGCCGTGCAGCTAGATGGAGTGGTATATTAAATAAATAAATAAATAAATAAATAAATAAATAAATAAATAAATAAATAAATAAATAAATAGCAAAGATAATCATTATGCACAGAAGTGCTTGATACTCATAAAGTATAGAAGGAGCAAACATTTGTGAGTTAAAAAAACCAGTCTGCAACAATATGCCAGTCATGATTCAGCTGTCTTAATATTTTAATACTCCTTTTGTATTGCTTATTTTATGGATGAGTACTATTCTCTATGCATATACTATGCCGCACCTTTTTAACTTCTGAGAGAGACTGTGAAACTGGACAATCTGCTGAAATATGACAGCACCCACCATGTCTTGCACTTCCACAGTAAGCTCCTAGGCAGAGAATAATAATGGCAGGTCATACCACACAATGGCGAGTTACAAGTCAGGGAGAATTAAAAAAACGATACTATACAGTTTATTCTGATTTGTGGTAACAAATTTCATTCCTTCATCCTCCCACCCACTATTTCCTGCATTCAAAAATAAACCCCAGCACAATCCTAATGCATTAGTAATTGTTACTGGATTATACTTAGGTGGCTTAACAATGAAATTAGTGTCACATCTGTCAAAGACAGAATAACCACAGTGATAAGCAATAATCTCTTCATTGTTTTATGAAAACCTAATCCTCTGGGAAATGCACAAATCCACACATCATACCCCTGAGCACTGGAATTTAAATAAAGCCTCACCATTTGAAGATGTGTAAAAATCCCAACTGACACTACATTTGAAAGAGTTTTCTATACTTTGGTTCTTCTGCTAAGAACTAAATACTTTACATACACTGATAGTTTTCCAGGTGATTGTCTTCTCTGCTGAACAGACGGTTGTGCATGAGTAGAAAAAGAGAGAGTAATGCTGTAATCACGGGTTTAAATGCGTGTTTCTAGCATCCCACCATGCAAAGAAATGCCTGATTCCACATACAAAACCACCCACAAAAACATTAATTATCTCCTACACACCAGATGATCTCTATTCCTCTCCACGCCCACCAAACTTGCACAGCAGCACTGAAGGAACATACTGATCGCATATATTTCAATTCTGAAGCAAGGTAAGTTTGGCCTGCCTGGGTCAGTTGATTAGTCAAGAAATGCTGTTCATCAATCAGAATGTTGCATGCATCGTTTCTCCGACAATCTTTCTTAAATTATCACTAACTTCTGCAAAGTCAATATCAACAGAGACAGCTAATTGTACATCTGGGATTTATAAATGTCCTTTAGTAATCTGAAATAGTAATTCACGGTATAATTGAATAGCCCCAAGAGTCCACAAAAAGTACACACATGCATCTTTTCAGCCTTTCTAATTTGAAGTTTCCAACTCATTGGGTAGTTTTATTTTCGTTTAACTTGATAGACAGCATTGCAGACTCCCTTACAATTTCATGGATGAATCGTTGAATTGGTTAAAGTTTAAATGCCACTCTCCTACTGAACTTTCGGAAGAATACATTTGCTGCTACATGCAAGTCTGAGAAACAGTTTCAGTATAACAATCAATTATGCCACACTGTTTAATTAGGGAAAGGTTATAATTACTTTCTCCTTTCCGGGCATTCCAACATGCTTGACGCTACAAGATTCTTACATTATGCCTTCTCAGCCACAGTCCCACCAATTAATGTGTGTATGTCTGCGTGTTTAAGTAATGAAGTTGGTCTAAGGTCATTAATCAAAAAAATTAAAATGACCTTAACCATACATTTTTTTTTCTTTTATCAGCAACATGGTGCCTTAGTGAAAACTTAGAAAGAGTGAAAATGTGGCTGAAAGTTTGTGGGGACAGATAAGCAAGGAATATAAAATGTAGTGGTTTGCGTTTGTTTTGTTTTGTTTCCAGATGGAGAAACAAAACACACTAACAATTGGAAAGCATTACATAACTATTCTTCCTTGGACTTTTTAAAGATATTCTGAAAGAGGACTTGAACTCCCTTCTCTTCTTTCCTTCCTTTCTCCTCTCTGGACTCAAGAGAATATGTGGACCAGAGGAAGAATCTGCAAGGTGTACAACTGAAGATTCTGTTTTTTTGTTTTGCATTATTTTCTGCTTGGTGATTATTTTTCTTGTTTAAACAAAGAGGCTCTGCTGCAAACTATACCACTGTTTGTGCTCAGCTATTATTGTTAGTACTAATTTATGAAGCAAGGCCTCTGAAGAGCTCTTATAAAGTAGAAACTGTAATCCACAAAGCCATTTCTGATCAAATGCTAACTGATCCGATGTTTTTACACATATGTTTTTTTCTTCTCTCAAGTACATTTGCAATCGTATAGTACAGAGAGTAATACTGGATTTTTTTTCCTCCAGAGAAAGAAAGTGGGTCAAAGATACACTCCAAGTGTTCACAAGGAAGGAAAGTACAGTGCTGCATGCCACTGCTGGGCCTGATTTCAACACTGACAGCAAAGATGAGCCTCACAACATTTAGGGATAAGTTAGCTACCTTCCTCATTTATTTCTTCCCAGGCAAAGGAGAGGGAGGAGGATGCAGAGGGAACATCTGTCTGACCTCGCAGTGCTAACTCAGTCCACTTAAACTTTCAAAGAAAAAACAACCAGCTCCGCAGTAATTGGTCCAAAAATTTCTACTACAAAATTTCCCACCAGTGTTAAAACAGACAATTAAGTCACCAGAAACCATATGTACCTTGTTTTCCCCAAAATAAGACATCCCCCGAAAATAAGACCTACTTACAGTTTTGCCCCTTGCTGAAATATAAGGCATCTCCCCCCCCAAAAAAATAAGGCCTCCCCGATAATAAGATAACAATAAATGTGTCCCATATTCTTCTTCATGGAAAAATAAGACACCTCCTGAAAATAAGACACAGCACATCTTTGGGAGCAAAAATTAATATAAGACACTGTCTTATTTTCGGGGAAACACAGTAGATGACAAAATAGAAATGCATAGCCACGTGCAGGAAACTCTGCACAGAGAAGGAAGAGTGCAAATGTACTCCTAAGGATTAGATGCCCGGAATTTACCTTCACAGCCTAATGTCCTTGCCAGTGGTTTGCTGCAACAGAGAAAACATGACGTGCATTCCAACTTCTACAAACAAAGCAAGTCATTTTGTGGACTAGACAGCATGCAATACTATTTCCAAGTGGCCTTTATGGCATAGAAGCATGTCGTGAACAGCATCAGTCTACTTCTTCCATTTATTCCACACCTCCTGCACGTTTTCTTGGTGTGTGTGTCAGGAGACAGTGCCTTGTTTTGCATAGCGCTACTGTAATTCAGAAATGGCACTAAGCTCAAAAGAAGCATATGGTACCTAAACAAACAACCTTTACTTGACAATGTTTTTTGTTTTATGGGAAATTCATGAAAGGGGAACCATTCAAAGGCAAAAACCAATCTCTCCCTGGGAGAAAACATTATGAGCTAAGATACAGTTTATTTCAGAGAATCTTCCAACCTCTCACCCTCTGCCAAGGCTGAATGAAGCTTTTTATATACTTAGCCATCTGTATGCTTGGGCAATCAAGGCTTCATGCCAGTAAAAAAAAAATGGCTGAGCACTTTTTTTGCCTCAGATCTAGTACAGCCCTGCTTATCAAACATTTCAAGGATATTCAGAGATGAGTATGAACATTGTAAAGCACGTACATTTTCCAGGACATCTACAAAAACTCTTTCAACATTTAACGCTCTGCAAAATGTTTTGCTGCCCAAATGTTTGACACACCGCCTGAATGGATCATGCAGGAACTACCAAATATGACTGACTACTATCATTATGGGAAAGACTTCTGCTTCAATAACTGGAAAAAGCTATAAAAGACAAGTAGAACAATCACATTGCTTGGAACAATATTCTGTACATTAAAATATAGCAATATTCTATACATTAAAATACAGAAGTAAAGTATTGATAATGCCTCTTTCAACAGATGAAAGGCGACCACATCTGTTCAGGAGCAGTGGGACAGAAGCACCTATCAGTGGGTCATTTCATCTTTCCCCAGGCCCCACAAAGATTCATCCCACAAGCCCCCCAGTAGATCTGGGAAAGACTATGTTGGAATATACCTTTCCTGGAAGAATCAAAAAAGGAAATCAATCCCTGTAGGAGAAAAAGACTGATGGGGAATGGAGGCCATAAAAGAGGGCTTTGAAGTGGCAGAGGTAAGAGGAACAAAACAAGAGCATGGCACTAAGGTAGATAACACTGTTCAGACTAAGGGCTCACCCCCTTAGGGTGATGCTATGGAAGAGCCTACTGAAGCATCCTACTACTTAGATATTGAGGTTCCAGAAGAAACTGAACCCCAGGAGAACCGGGCACATATACAGTAGGACTGTGCTGTCATCTGGGGGTTCTAAGCCCACCCATGGATGCTCAAAAAGATAGAAGTAGCAAACACTACTTACTGCATGGTCTCTGGCTCTGGCTAGTGGCCAGTTCTGGTAAACAGACATAAATACAGATAAGGTATGGTGGTATTTAGTATTTTCAAGCAGTGGATAAGTGAATCACCAGACACTGATTCCATGGAGGGGTGGTTCTACTGTATATACGCAAGACCTGTGGACTGAGGTGCTAGTCTAACTTAGGGTACCAAAAGAGGAGGCTGAAGGGCACCACAAACCCAAACCAACATCAAAGCCTTACTGAAGTAAGCAGGCCAGGAAAGGAGAGATATCAACCCCTGTCTAATTTCCTGGAAGGAATAGGAGATGTGGATCAGTGAATGGGGTTACCCCCAGTATGGGCTTATAAATCATTCTTTCTGAGCGACTCCTTGTACAGTCCAATCAAAGTGATCCTCCAAATATAGGACTAAACACACACTTGTGCTACTGAATGTTGGCGTGCAGACCCAGAAGGAAAGGATTCAGAACTGTGTAACTGAGGAATGGGGGGAACTATTCTGGTACAGTTTAATACTGGTGTTGTTCATAAATCATCGTCTCGTTTAAGAAACCCAGTTAAGTCAAAAACTCTTCTAGCCTCATTTATGGAACAGTGGATGGAAAGAAGGGAACAGGACAGGAAAGGCTCACTCTTAGATTATAATTTATACCACTAAACACAATCCAGAATATCGAGAATTTACAAAATTCAGGACTGGAATTAGGTTTCCATAAGAACCAGCAAAATTAACCAACACTGCACAAGTTAGAAATCCCGTATCTCCCTACCACATCTTAGCCAACTCCTTCTCTGTCACATCCAGGTAATCTTTCTCTCCTTTCATGTACACAAGGATAAAATTCTTTCTATTCACCCACCCACTTATCCTAGTGCTCCTTCTATCCCAGCTGATCTACTCAGCCCCCTTACTTTACCCACCCAGATGACCTTCTCTTTCTCCTCACCCATCTCACCATACCATTTTTCTTTTCCTCAGCTTTCTGTACCACCATCCTGCTTTTAACTTTGCTAACTCTCTCTCTCCCCCCCTCTCCCTCCCTCACCCCTCCCCTCCATTTATTCTGGTGGACTCAATATACTGTAGTCTGTTCTCCCCAGTTCTGAGATATCATTGATTTGGGGAGCTAAAATTTGTCACAATCACAACTTATCTCTGGCTATTCTGTTTTCCACCTAATTGCATGAAAGTGGAAGAAAGAAACTGACACTGAGCCAATTGTAATTAACAGATCAGAATGATAATCCAAGTCAGAGCTTTAAAAACTCATTAGAGTTAGTACTTTTTAAAAATGTTTTTCATTATGTGAAGGGCAACTACAAGGCAGCAACCTCTGTGAAATATGAAGCTGGAATGATTTGCATGACCCCTCCCTCAAAAGTCTCTCTAGGCTGAAGAAGAATGCCCAGCCTATTGCTAAAGCCCCAACTGTCTTTTGTAGAGAACAGACACAAAATGAAATGATTAATGGGGGGAGGGGGGGACATTAAATTGCTTCAAGTTGTTAGAGGGATTTGGTTATTCCCTTTTTAGTACACAGAAAATACTGGAGATAGCTGCACAGCCGCGTCCTTTCAAATTAAATGTTACAAATTGAAAACTTAATTCACTGTTATTAAACTTGGGGAGAGAAAAATGATCTGTTTGGATGCTTCTTCGCTAAAGGAAACAAATACTTTAAAATATAGTCCATGTCTTGGTTATTGGGACGGAGGAAGAGAGAGAATGAGAATGAATATAAGTATATTCCACTCACTATACCCCACTGGATAATCTTTCTTCCCCTCCCTACTACATATTCTCCAACACCTTTCCCCACTAACCAATCTATGTATCTCTACACACACACACACACACACACACACACACACACACACACACACACA
>JAHTLZ010000204.1:53545416-53569335 GCA_023846285.1 Phrynocephalus versicolor | reverse complement strand
CACACACACACACACACACACACACACACACACACACACACACACACCCCTCTTTCTCTCCTTTCCTCAATATACAGAAGAGAGAGACAGAGGCAGAGGCAGAGAGAATCCTATGTGGTCTTCTGGATAATGCTGTAAACTACCTTTTTCTACTCACTCTTTTAGCTTTAAATACTAACTTTTAATAATGTAAGCAGCCTTGGCTCCAGTATATGAATTAGGGGAGGGGTGAGAAAGAGAGTTACATATCCACATATCAACCTTCAGAGAACAGAAAACAAAAGTAGGCGGGTAGGGATTGAGGATACAAATATGGATATCAGCATCATAGGTGCCAAGCAGATCCAGCCCTTTCCCCTCTTAACGGGCCAGTCCTGTTATTGGTCACCCATGCAGAGTGTGTGTGGCCACCAAATCTGTGTTGTCCTGCCAATCGCAGCAGCAGTCCAGCCGTGCTTCCCTCTCTCCGCAGGCAGCCAATCACTCAACAGCTGAGCGGGGAGACTCTTCATCCTGCTTATTCACCCGAGTGATCGGCTACACAGGGAAATGCCAGCTAGGCTGCTGCCACAATTGATACAACAATGTGGAAAGACACTTGTGCACGCCACAATGTGACCAGTTAGTAGACCAACCAGTTCAGAGAGGGAAGGGCTGGATCTCTTTGGCACCTATGGTGCTGATATTTGTATTTGGATCCCTGAATATAGACCATCTCTAGACACAGAAACAAGAAAAAGTACCGCTAAATTTAGTGGCATAGAGAGCACTCTCTGCCTGAAGATACAATGTTATAGAAGAAGCATGCAAGAGTATATTTTCCCACGCAGAAGTCTTTTTACTGCACAAGCTGTATTACTGATCTGGCCAGAAAGAAATTGATTCAAATGTAGCAGTATAGCTGTCTGCATCTGCCATTTCAACAAAGGCCTGTACAGTTTCTGTGCATGGGAGGAGAATGTTGAATAACTCCACTCTATAGATAGCAGGGACCAACAAAAATTTCAATTAATATATAAATAATGTTAAGGAGTTAAATGCTTTCAAATTCCAAAGATTAATAACAATGGCCAAAATCCTGCTCCTTAGTGTAGTCAATCGCATTAGAGTAGACCCACTGAATCCATAAGGATTAGGTGAATCAGCTACAGAAGGCTGTCCAACTTTGAACAGGCCGAGGTCTAATTTTTCCAGACTAAAGTGCCTGAGGGCTACTACACTAAAACCTCTACTTATGAATTTTATCAGTTCCGAGCATATGCTCATGAGTAATAAAATCTGTAAGTAGAGCAGTGGTTTCCCATAGGAACGTATTGAAAATCAATTAATCCTTTCTGGAGGGAACATATTTCAATGCATTCCTATGGTAAGGCTGACCATGCACACGCTCCCCTTACACCCGCTCAAGTTGGTGTGGATGGGTGCAAAGGAGGCGCATGCATGCTCGCGCAGATCGCCCCTTCCGCTTGCCTGGGCTGCTTGAAGACTTTTTTTAAAAGGTGCACTTTCCCTCCCAACCCACCGGGGGCCTGACTTGACTCTACTTCTCCTCCTGTTTTCCCCCTTCTCCCTTCCAGCCCCCTTACTACCACTGCTCTTCTCCCTCTCACAAAATACCATAACTAGGGGACATACACTCAAATTGAGGGCTGGGAGAGTAAGAACAGACAAAAGAAAATATTTTTTTCATCCAGCGTGTTGTTAGTCTGTGGAACTCCCTGCCACAGGATGTGGTGATGGCATCTGGCATGGATGCCATCAAAAGGGATTCCTGGAGGAAAAGTCCATCACAGGTTACAAACCATGATGGAGATGTGTCATCTCCAGGGGTACTTCAAGGGCCAGATGCAGGGGAGTGGTATCAGGAGACAGATATCTAGTCTCATGCATTCCCAGATGCATTTGGTGAGGTCACAGTGAGATACAGGAAGCTGGACTAGATGGGTCTTTGGCCTGATCCAGCATGGCTCTTCTTATGTTCTTATGCTGCTGCTGCCCATAGCTCTCACTCACTTCTGCCATGTTCTCTGTGCAGCTGGGATGGGCCAAGCCAGCAGTGGGGCAATCACATAACCACGGCAGCGCAAGGAGGAGGGAATGGCTCAGAAGGGCAGCAGGAGGAGTGACAGGTCACAGTCTCTGTGAGGCAGCCTTGCAGGTTGGAGGAGGAGGATGGAAGATGGGAGGAAGGAATTCTCTAGGGGGGAGAAGATGGGGACGTCACCATGCAAAGTAGGTGGACACGCCCATGACCCCACCCCTTGCTGTCCCCTCCAATCTCCTTCCTCCGCTCTGCACCAACAACTCAATTGGTCATGAGACAGTGGCACGCCGATCATCTGGCTGGTAGGGAGAGCAGGGGACTGTGCCATGGCCCTTGAACTGCCCCGCTCGGTTGAGACAGTGGGCTGGCAGACCCAGAGCTTTGCTGGGACAGTGGTGACCCTTGGGGTGGGGGAGGTAGAGGTGAAGAACTTATCCCCTCACATTTTTATTGATGCCTGGTGGGCTACTTTTTAACCCTTCACGGGCTACTGGTAGCCCCCCGTCTACCTGTTGGGCAGGCCTGAACTACAGTAACCCGTGCCTATCATGAGGGTTAGGGACCAGACCCCACTTGCAATAATTGAAAATCCATGATATGTGGATGCTGGGCCGGGACAGGACTAGGGGGATGTCTAGGGCCCCCTACATTTACCTGAGGTCTGGTGCTACCCCGAATGGCCCTCCTATGGCCTTCCCGGGCCTGTCGGAGGCCCCAAAAGTGTTTTCCAGTGATCTGGAAGTGACTTCCAGTTTTCCGGAAATGACTTCCAATTTATCAGAAAGCACTTTGGGGGCCTCTGACAGGCCCAGGAAGGTCATCGGAGGCCCATTCAGGGCAGTGCCAGGCCTGGGGTATATACAGGAGGCCTGAAACAGGCCCATCCAGATTACCCTAGGGGCCTTGCCTTTCATATACTGCGGTCCCACAATCTGTTGAAGTGCAGTATATGAACCACGAAAGGGCGGGGAACACTATACTTTATAAGTTCCATTGATTCAAATGTGTGTAATCTAACTGCAACTAACTGTAGCAGAGTAAGTTAGGCTAGGTCTATTTGAATTAAATCAGTTTACAGAGGAGAAAATTGGTTTAGTGAGCCAACTCCTCTTTTGGCTCAAATAAATATACTTTTCCGATCTGCTGAAGTGCAATTTACTATGCTAAGCAACAGAATTTTGGCCATGAGGCTAAGTTTCCATTTTCTAATGCAGTACTCAATTTTTAACTAAATGATTTTTAAATCCAAGCTCAAATCCAAGATTTTCCCTTCCAGATGTAGTTCCTGTCTCCAGCCATTACTACTTTTGTCCTGGACATTTCCAGTCTCGAGACTCAGCTGCTCTGAAAATAGAATTCCTGTTTTGTTGGCCTCTGTCTCTCAATCCACTGCTCCAAAGTTTCAAATGCTCTAGAACAGCCTTTTCCACTTTGTTGCTTGTTTTGGAACTTCTGAATCACCAGCTGCTTTTGTTTCATATTTTGCTAGTTGCTTATTAGTAAATTGTTCACGCAATATGTATTTAACAGGATCCTGAGCTATAGTCAATATAGTACAAATGATTGAGTAAGACTAGGATTCAGGAGATGCTCTACCATGGAGACTCACTGGAGCGTGGCAGTGGCAGGGATGGGAACTTGTGACTTGCAGTTGAATCTGACTTCAGTTTCACTGGTGACTTGAGTCATGGGTTTTGGAGGTGACTAGTAACTTGACTCATGACTCGAACCCATTTGCCTGAGTTGTGTTGTGAAGTCCCTACATCCTCCAAACGCCACCGCTATCAACCACCCATCCTCCACTGGTGCCACCACCATTTCACAAAGGCAGCAAGTCTGACTTCCGCTCCTTTGGCCATGACTACATTGGTCAGCTGACATGCCAACACAGCTTTGGAAGAGGGAGCCAACCTGCTGTCTCTATGCCTGTGTGCCCATGCACATTAACAAGCTGACTTCAGTTTCTACTTCCACTCACCCATGTGCCAACCAGCTGATATTTGCAAAAAGAAATAAATAAAAGATAAACAAGGACCCTATACGGCGTCAATTAACTCCTTCTATTTCTCATTTGCACCTCCTACCAAATTCTCTAAATAGCAAATTATAAAGTATATGGAAATAACTTTTTTTCCAACTGGTTCTCCTAGCAGCTGATCTTTTCAAATAAGGGGAGAGCATCTCAGGAATACATATAGCCATGTATTTCTGAGTATATTCCTATATATATCATTATGTCAAGCAGTGATCAACCGAACATCCATTAGTCATCAATCCAGCACCATCTCACCTCTACTCACATTGCTGGATATGTGGTTCCTAAGAATAAAGGCTCAATGATCAACGTTTAACCATTAGCTATATGCAAAAGGAGACCATGGGGCACAGCTTGACTACCCCTAGATCTTTTCTAGTCTTATTCCTATATCAACCCACAAGCCCTGATAGAGGGATGTTACCAATATTTGAAACTTTTTTTGTTCATGACAATTGCAGGGTTTAGTCAAGTTGAAATTTGTCACCAAGGCTGTTACATAAACCAAAGAGATTTAGCAGCTTCCCACAAAAATGAGACCTTTGTGAACTTTCCAAATAGGGTCTGTAGATACCTAGAGATATAAAATTTCCAGAAAGTTTGAGAGGAAATTTCAGGGGGGGGGAGACACTTTTGTCCCAATTTCAGATTTTAACAAAAAAATAAAAAATAAAAAATAAAAAAAAATCAGGGCTCCAACATTTCCAGAATATTTACATCTCTACTTCTGTGTTAAGGCTGCAGCCCTCATTCTGAAAATTATTTTTGACAATGGTTTTTCACATGCATATCTGGCTGGTTTTCAAACTTCTGTGATTTTTTTTCCTGTACCACTGAGAGCTCTATAGTGCCCACCCTATACAGAGTTAAAAGATAGCTTATACTTGTGATTTTTTTTAAAGATACCTTTACTAGAGTATTTAAAAAAATCACAAGTATAAGCTAGCTTTCAACTCTGTATAGGGTGGGCAGTACAGAGCTCTCAGTGGTACAGAAAAAATCACAGAAGTTTGAAAACTGGCTAGATATGCATGTGAAAAACCTTTGTCAAAAATAATTGTCAAGAATATTCTAATAAAGTTATCAGCTGCCTAGATGCCCTAAGCACATCTGATCTCACCTGAGTTCAGAAGCTATGCAGGGTCGGCCCTGGTTAGTACCTGGATGGGAGACCACCAGGGAATACCAAGTGCTGTAGGCACCTATAGTGGGAACTGGCAAACCACTCCAGTATTCCTGCCAAGAAAACTCCATGGACATGGGGTCATGAAGAGTCAGTCACGACTGTAATACAATAAAGGTATTGCTCACTCTTGTTTTCAGATCGTATATAAGGACCAGTTGGGTTTTGGAGGTAGCCAGTGTGGTATAGTGGACAGAATGCTGGACTAGGGGTTAAGATGCCTGGGTTCAAACCCACACTCTGCTATGGAAACTCACCAGGGGTGTAGAACTGGCAAAACAACACCTTACATATATCACTTAATTTGAAAGGGCTGTTAGGGTAGTCAGTTCCAACTTGACGGAACATAGCGACAACAGCAAGAGACACAGACCTAAAAAACCTAGTTGCATATTTAGTCTTTAGCAATCTATGATTTCAATTGTTTATATCATTTTCACTTACTATCTCAGTTTCTTTTTCTATTCTTTGTTTTTTAATGCAGGAAAGAACCCATATATTTCAGTGATGATGTAAATGCAATCAATATCTAAATATCCCTGAACTCAAAAAAGGAAGTGAAGTGAAATGAGCAAAATTCTGCTGAACCAAGCGTGTCAAAGTGAATAATTGATCAACAGTGATGCAACAATAGCAAGGACTCTATCACAGAAAAGAGGGAATGATCCCCATGGACTAGAGTGCACATCTTTATAATCGGTGCAGCTGTAATAAATCTAATCTGACAAGTATTCAGAGACTGAAGCAATGTTCCATCAAATATTTTTAAAGTCAGTTCCACATAAGTCAATCCAGCTTTGCCTGAAGATTTATTAGACATTTAGCTGGCGCTCATGTGAACACTAGTTATCTTAAAATAAAAGGGGGAGGGAGAGAAGGCTGACGAATGAAAAATATCCAGGGTTGTATAAATTCCAGTCTTGTGGATTACCTTAATAAAGAATTAAATTTCAGAAATAGTTTGGTATTGATCTAGTTGCAATTTAAACTGCTACTGTTTCATCTTTTTAAATGCCCTGTTGTATGATAAAATAAATAATATTTTTACTGCATATGAACAGTTTATCATCTACTTCAAATGGGGGTTGGAGATGTGGCAACTTTACACAAGAGTGTATTTTCCTTTCTATTAAGATTGCAGGATTCAGTGCATTAATATACCTACTAGTCCTGGCGGAATATGCAAATGATTATTCCATGAATGAGTCCACAGTAGTTAGTGAATATAGAAATATATTCAATACACATGCAATTCAGATATATGCATCCAACTATTACTGCTGCTGAAAAGATTTTATTCATGTTTATAAGTAAATTATATCATGAACAATTAGATTAAATATATTTACAGATATTGGCATAGACAACTGTTATAAACAACTTGTGCCATGGATGGTCAATTATTCATTTAGGAAACAAAGCACCACCTGCATAATGGGAATCATGTAATCAGGAGCAAAAAGTTGCCAATACTTAAATACTTCCTTTTGGCAAGTTTGGAACGAGAGCAACTTGTGTATGATTCATGTCCATCCCAAAATCATTAAAGGAAGTCTTTAATCAGGGGTACTTTCTTGCTGCCCTGTTATCTTTCCCCTTAATGCAAGTGGACCTGTGCAACAGGGTTTTAGCCAATCACACAGAAAAACTGGAAGGCTCGTGAAAGGAACATTTCCAGATGAATAAAATGGGAATATCTGCAGCTTTCTTGAGTGTTTTTTTTTTGTTCTTCCTATTGTCATCAATTCCTGCTTGGTAGAATGTTGTAATTCTGCTTCCTTTCAGATTCAATGAAACAGGCCAAGAGACATCAGCTCCATTAGACATTGATCTCTTCAAATGGAGAATGACAGCCTGAAAAAAAGGAATGCCTCCAATCTCCAATTTGAGGAAAGATTGCAACATGGCGGTTGGGATGGAATGCTTCCTTTCCTTAGGTATGGAAGTTCATACAGCTTGCAACTGGAACACCTGCATACAGCTTGCAGATGGAACACCTCTCTTGTCTTAGGATATATGCTGGATATATGCTGGAACAAACTAGAAGGAAGCATAAATAGGTATGAAATTGCAGTATCTCATTCAATTTCCTCCTTCTCTACTTGACTCCTGGCCCTTCTGGTTTCCACTGATTCTATTCCCAGATTTCTTTTCCAATAAAGCTGTAGCATCATGGCATAGATGCTCTTCTTGTTCTTCAGTCGTTCAGTCATGTCCAACTCTTTGTGACCCCATTGACCAGAGAACACCAGGCCCGCCTGTCTTCCACTGCCTCCTGGAGTTTGGTCAAATCCATGTTGGTTGCATTGGTGACACCGTCCAACCCGCCCCTTTTCCTTTTGCATAGATGCTCTTACTTGCTACTTAATGTATAAGCCCTCTTTCTCTCTTCTAGAGCAAGCCTTCAGTAATTTATGTTGCAATTTGTTTTTTGTATTAATTAAAACTCAATTTCTTCCATGGAAAAGCACAACAATTTCTAGAGAAGCTATTTACTTGCTCTGGATAACATAATTGTCCTATGAGAACACTCGAATTACTTAGGTTAAAGTTCTGACCTCAACAGGCACCACATAGCAAGAAATTCTAGAATAGATTTCTTTGGTGTTCTTATAGAAACCAAGGGAGATGATGGCCATAAAGAATTAATTCTTCACATGGTTTCTACCGTCAGACAGAACTGGCTGCATGCTGGAAGAAATGATCTCTGACCTTAATAAGAACACATATTTTTTTCCAAGTACAGTATGAAATATCTAATTATAGAAACTAGAATTCTGAATTGTATAGACAATAAGGCAAACCTTAAGTCTTTTGATCAATTACCAGAACATTCTCCACCTGGGGCTGCCCTTGAGACTGGCCCAAAGACAGCAGCAGGTGCAGAATGTGGGCAGTTAGACTGGTGTTGAGTGTGAATAAATTTGGCCACATCTTGCCAGTTCTGCCTTGCCTGCACTGGCTTCCTGTTATATTCTGTGACAAATTTTAGTTTTAGTATACAAAGCCCTTAAAAGTTTAGGACCCCATTATATATACATGTTGGCGTGGCTGTGACTCTAAACATCAGGCCATGCCACCCATTCTTCTCAGGCCTTAATTCGTTGGGGTGCCACACCAAGCAAGGCCAAGAAGACTGTCACCAGAGATCATGCCTTCTTGATTCTCATTGCAGCCTTATGAAATGGGCTTCTGGCAAAAGTACAGCAGACCACACTTCCCCCCAATTCTTTGTTAAAGACTGTCCTGTTTCAAGAGGCATTCAAAAGCAATCTCTCTTAAACTATTCTATATCTGTTCCCCATGTTACCATCATTTTGGGTTGACATGTATTGCTTGTTTACCTGACATGTTAATGTTGGGTTTCAGTTATAGTGTGTTGTTGTGAACTGCTTCGAGTAATACTTTGTACCAAGTCAGGGGTATATGATTGTATGAAATAAAAAATAAGTTTTTTAACACAGAATACTGATTATTGGCTTCTAAAGAAAATACTCATCAACATCTTTTCCTCTGAGAATATAGCTTCTAATGATTTCTTAAGTCTGTTAACCATACTATGTCCATACTAGCTTATTCTCGAAGGCTTTCACGGCCGGGATCTGATAGCTGTTGTGAGTTTTTTGGGCTCTTTGGCTGTGTTCTGGAAGTTTTTCTTCCTGATGTTTCCTGATTAAAGTTCAATGATTCCCACCTATCCACAAGCACCAGTGATCAGTTCACACAATATAACAGCTAACAACACCCAGCAACCACAGAGAAGAATAGCCGCCACCCGACTGCAATGAAACTGAATCCCTCCATCACAAAGCAAAGTGTTTTGCTTATATACCACCCCATAGCACTTCAAGCACTCTCTGGGCAGTTTACAATTTAATTATGCAGGCTACACATTGCCCCCCACCCAGCAAGCTGGGTACTCATTTTACTGACCTTGGAAGGATAGAAGTTTGAGCTGCTACCTGGGATTGAACCCCAGGTCGGGAGCACAGTCTTAGCTGCAGTACAGGCATTTAAACACTGAGCCACAAGGCTCCTAACACCTATTCTCCTGCATAGGACAATTTTCCCCTTTTCCATAATTTAAAACCCCACAGTCCAACTCACTCTATACCCCAGAGCACAAAGAGAGTGCCTAGTTCGCTGAGCTCCTTGCCACAGAGTCTGGTGAAAAAGAAAAATTTCCAGAACATGGCAAACAGTCTGAAAAACTCACAACAGCTATCCTATTTTTGTTCTTCTGATATGTTTTTCACTCTCATAATATTTGTTAGTTAATCTTTGGTACATGCCCTTTTTTATATCTTGCAATTTACATATATTATTTTAAAGGACAATAATAAAATAAATTTTAAATGATATTTTTAAAAGGATTAAAGGATAATAATTGAAAAATAAGCAGCATATCTGCATATTGCATTTTTAAAAAAGCACCAGAACACATGGAATCCTTTTTAAAAATTATATAACAGTTTCAGAATATCTGTCAATTTTAAATACAAAGACTTCATTTTAATAACAAAGTAGGGGAAAAACACATGTACATTCTGTATGTATTTTGTGTGAACCAACCCTTGAGATTTTAAAGGAAAAATATTGTATTAAAATAAATAAAATAAACTACCCAAATAGGCATTAATAAAGAACTAATTTCTTAGGTTCTCACTTCACTGAATAATTATACCTTTGGGCTAGTATGAATAATTTATTAAGTGGCATGCAGTTTATGTAACCCTGAAACAGCCATGCATTTATTACTCTCACTGCAAACCATTTTGGGGCATATTACAGCTGATTAGTGACTTTTGCATAAAAGGTCTTTTCCCTTCTGGTCGCAAGTAGTGTGACTGAAGGATATGGATTCAAACAGCCACTTTCCCGAGCGTAGACACATTGGCTTTAACTGAAGCGCACCAGTGTAAATGGTCACTAAATTTCACCCAAGTGTCTCATTCCATTAATGGAAGCTTGAAAATAAAGGCCAAATATTTTTAGTATATTTTAAGTGCCCTCTCTCTCCCAAGTATCATTCAATAATTCATTAAAGTACTATAGCTCAAAACTACCCTCAAGCTGTCAGAGCTATTGGCTAACTACTGTCTGTATTGATCTTTTCCGTGATTAATTTTTTAAGGCATTTAAACTTGAATTCTGGTAAATGTGACATACCTTTTTTCCAACAGTGGCTAAAGTATGAGAATCTAAAGACAATTTGAGCAAGCTTATAAAGATATCCTTCAGAAAAGGTTTTATATTGCCTGTTATCTACAATATGCCAGTTTCATTGGCAAAAATATTTTTTTTAATTTTAACTTTAATTTTTTTTTTGAAACTTGACATCGTATGTCTATAAAAATCACACATGCAAATAAACTGTTTATTATATCTGCATTCTTGCTAAAATACAGTCTACATTCTCACTAACCAACCACCTTGGGTCCTTTTCCAAGGAGAAAGGTGGGGTAAAAATACTCTAAAATAATAAATAAATAAATAACCAACTCCACCCCCTGCATAAAGAGAATCTATATGTTATTCTCCTTGGAACGAACAAATATATTATATAAGCAATGTATATTGTTTAACTATATAGTTTACTGCTATACAGTATATGCAGTGTTATATTGCTTATACTGTAAAATATGGAATTTCTGGCAAACTTCTTGTATGTTCTCTCTTCAGCTTGCCATGTCAACTATTAGAACTCAGTCCGTCCATAACTCACAGGAATTATCATGTATTTTAAAATATTTGTCTTTTACAGTCTTCACCAGTTGCTGCTTCCAGCCCTCAGTTGCTCCTATGTGTCAGTTATTGCCCCCCTTTTCTCTGGCATTTCCCACTCCTACCACACAGCCAACCCTCAACTATTCAACACACTGCACCATTTGGCTTGAACTAAATCAAGTAACCTTGATTGCACAGTTTCAGCAAAACTCAATTCAACCCTCCTTGAGACCTTCTCCCCTTCCCTCTCTCCCCGCCTCTCTTCTGCTCACCCAATCCAAACCACCTTCACCAACAGTTCATGCCCCACACCCACACCCTCCCCTGTCCATACTTACATACCTTTATCACTCTAGAAAGTAGTTTTGTGAGAGGTAGCCGTGTTAGTCAGTGCAAGAATTCCAGGCAAAAATCAAATCAAAACAAAATAAAAGACCAACACATGTGGCACCTTAAAGACTAACTATTATATTTTAATGTAAGCTTTTGTGGACACATCAAATTCTTCAGACATACAGTATAGCAGCAGAAACTCTACTCTAGGAAACTGGCTTGCCATAATAAACCAACACATTTAATGAAAATAGACATCAGGGGAAACTGTTAACTAGAATCTATAGCCAATCCAGAATTCTAGGTAGACAGTGTGGATTCAGAAATAGCTCACCCAGAGCTTATCACATGGGGCCCAATCAAGGAGTATTTTGCTCAAAGCTTCCTTGGAGCATTTAAGCTCCAACCATGCCAAATCCACAAAATCTTTCTGGTTCTTAGATGTCTCTGAAATTCACACATTTGTTATGAATGGGAATTGAGAAAAAGGTGGGGTAGAGTGGGCCTTTGCCAGGGTTATTATGCTCTACAGTGAAGGTCTCCTATGGCCAGAAACTATTCTTTGGTCTGGTCTAGATAGAATGCGTTGCAGCTTCTGGAATGCTGGACTTAAGAAAGAAAATGATTGTGAATACTAGTAAATATTTTGTAGGCAATCAGCACTGAACCTTTAGTAATTGGGAGACTGAACAGAAAGTGGCACATTCTCTACATTTATGCCCTTCTCTTTCATCTGTGAGCCAGCTATGCCATCCACACATCATTCTCCCTTATGAGGGGGAAAGGGAATGCTGGAATTCTGCTACCAAAAGGATTGCAAAGACCAATTCCCTTTAAAATCTTTCCCAACACTCAGAAAGCTACCAAATGGCAGTGAATACAAATAATTGGTCACAAATAACTTGCTATTTTAACTGCATTTCAGCTACAATGTAACCAAAAATAACTGCAGTTCTCTAGTATAGAACCAACTTTTCAAGTTACTTTTGCATTTGGGGTGTGTGGCCCTATTATGCATGTCAAAGAAGAATACACTATTACATGCTTCAAATGCTGGCTCATGCTGTGCTTAATTCTGCCAAAGGGGGAAAAAAGTACTCACTTTTCACATTGAGCAGGATCTTATTGGACAAAACCACATGCAAAGGATGATTGTGCAAGCATTTCTTCCCTTTTGGCTTGCTGGTTGGTGTCTGACTGAACACATGCCCATGTATGTAAATGTTTATCTGATCTGAGCACAGCAACATAGGCTAGCTTACGTGTACTGATTATGCTGCATAAATCCAGCAGGATATTATAAATTAATTTGCCTGGTTATGCTGCATAAATCCAGCAGGATATTATAATTAATTTTTGCAACTAATTTTTGATGGCTGGACTTTCCCCCCTTACATACTATTTTATTTCCCTGAATTGCATGCCATGTCTTCATGTAAGCCAAATACACCTACTTGGTCCTTGATCCTTTTTCTTTTCTACATTTTCCTGTAGAATGAGCTTAATTAGTTAACTAAACAGTATTTCAAAATGCTGTGACTATTTTACAAACCATTCAGGAATGAAAATAAGTTAACTGTAATATATCCCCTGCAACCATAATTAATTGTCTTAAAGTAAATTCCAAGTTCTGCTGATGTACAGCAACCTGATCCTTCCTATGAACTGAACTGAGAACTTGTGAGGAAGAAAAACAGAACCTTCAAGTTCCCCCTTTTAACTGCTCCCCGTCTGATGGCTATCACTATTGGCCCACTCCTACTTACAACAAACTCTCTGTTCTTTGCTGGCAACACAAAAACAAAATTGTGTTATATATGGAAGCATGCACACTTTAAATACATTAAAAATTACAATACAAAATAGCTTAAATCTAATTGCTAGTCCAAGTATGGTGGACCCACTGACTGAAATCCAGTACTGGGTCACAACTAAAGGCGCTTACAGAGGAATTGACTCTCAGAATAACAACTGATTCAGTTATGTGGGTCTACTCTAGTTGTAACTTAGTACTGGATTTCAGCCACGACTAAATCAATGAAATCTGCATACATTGTGACATAAAAAGAAGCATTCATTCAATGTATGAGAATATAAAAGGATTTAACCTGGCATTTAACTCCACTTCCCCCTACTGCTTAAGAAAAGTACTTTAAAAAACAACACAGAAATTTTCTATTTCTTTTTTTAAACAGTAATTAAAATCAGAGGTTGGCTCACAAAGGAGTTATTTTGTGTTGCAGCTTTCTGTTTAGCCATTGCAACTGACTAAATGGAGATGGATCCACCAATAATTACAGTTAACAAATGAGAGAATAAGAACTAAGAAATTATGCTGTTAACAGATAAACGAAATTGTCAGAAAAGCTAACACCATAAAAATTTAATTTAAAAAGAGGATTTGTGTGTGTGTGTGTGTGTGTGTGTGTGTGTGTGTAGTATGCACATCTGTTTACACATGTTTCAAAAGCTCACTTCTTTTAATACATAATTGGAAGAGGATGATAATTAACTATAATTGCATGTGGGATCTTAAGTGAGATACAGAGCTCATATATGTAGTCTGTCATTTTATATTAGTTCTGTGTAGTGAATGTAAGACAGAAACGGCTAGTGATAAGCGAGATGAAAAAGAGAAAGGGAAATGTCAAAAACAAGAGGAAACTGTTAAATGGCACCAAGTGCCCGAGTGAGGTGTTTGTCTATCCATGTGCTGCTTGTCTTTCTCAATCTATCACCAGAAAGGACAAGGGACCTCAAGAGGGACAAATGTCCTAAGCCAGAAGGATAGAGTAAGCTACATCCTCAGTTGCCTGAGGCCAACAGCGTGCTTGCCCTAAACTGTCAGTTTATGGTCTCCACTACAATCTGCATCCTGTCAATGTGAGCTGAACGAAATGAAATCTGATGCAACTTGCAGCCCTCAAAATATGGACTATGCATAGCCATAAATTATTCAAAAAGAAGCAGGACAATGATTAAGTGAGAAATCAAAGATAATGCTGTAGAGGAAGATGGTTGTGAGGTTTATAGCTTTTGGATTTGCAATTAATGGTGAGATAGGAAAGGCCATATAGCTGTGGATCAACAGAATACCCCTTGTTATAAATCTCCACCTGTGGATGCAAGCACAGAAAAGTCAAGGTTCTTCTTCAGCCAAGCCATAATGTTACAACAAAAGCAGCCACTATATCATTTGCTGTGTGGTCCTTCCCACATCACATCAGAGAATGATGGGCTAAGAGAAAGAAGAAGTATCCATAGAACCTTTAATCTCAGTATCATACTACAGTACCGCACAGATCATATGGCAGTGCAACATACTAACACAGCATAGACAAACCATTAGATTGAATACAACCCCAAAGAGTTTAACTATGAATTAGACTGTGTTTTAAATTGGCCAGACCTTAAAAGAGCACATAAACTGATGCTAGAGAAAAGGCAAAGTTAACCCTATAAAAAGAGCATTCAGATACTGGAGTCCCCAGGGTACTTTAAGACCTGCCAAATTCTAGGCAGTAGGTCAGATGTGAAGACTGGATCTGTTATTTTGCTCCTCTTTGAAGGATTCTTGTGTACAAAAATCTTCTCCACCACAAAAAAAAAAAAAAAAAAAACACTCTCTGGGCAGTTTACAGTTATACAAGCTGCACATTGTCCTTCCTTAGAAGGCTGATACTGACCTCAGAAGGAAGTCTGAGTCAACCTCAAGCAGGCTGCTCTTAGACCCAGCATTGCTCCTGGAAAGCCAGGAAGCTGCCACAGTCAGAAATGCCTTCCGCCTGCTTTGACTTTTACTTCTCAGCTGTGATGCCCCGCTCCCCAGAAGGTGGACTTGGCCACAGGGATCCATGTTGTGATTTCCTCCCAATGATATTATTGTAACACGCTCTATGCGGGTATGTCCTTGGAAAGTGTTTGGAGGCTACAGCTAAGGCAAACAGACTTAGTTTTGAACCACACACACTGGCATTTGATTTAATTCTGAGTTCAGTTTAAGGTGCCAGGTTTGATCTACAAAGTCCTACCTCACTTGAGGCCAGGCTGTCTGAAATACTGCCTTTTCGTGTACATACCCACCTGGAGCCTCTTATAAGAACATAAGAACAGCCTTGCTGGAACAGGCCACAGCCCATCCAGTCCAGCATTCTGTCTCACACAGTGGCTCACCATTTGCTTCAGGGTATTCCCAAGCAGATGTCTTCACCTGCTTAAGATTCCCTGCAAATGGCATCCCTGCCTATCTCTCCAACCCAGAGGATTACGCATCCTATCATCCCAAGGGGATTGGTTGGGCCATGTACAGGACAGGGTTTAGCCATTTTAGGCCCCTGAGTGTAAAATTATCTCCAAAGGCCACTTTAAAAATACAGGTCCTAGTGATCAAAGATCCTTCGGGATAGTAAAGATTTTAGTTGACAATCAAAAGCTCAGTAGATAGAGCCTGTCTAATTTGCCATTGGAGTTTTTTATGTGAATGGCCATTCTGGATTATTTTAATCTATAAGTAGTTGTTTTTGGAGCCTTGGTGAGCAGAAAAACAACACTGTACTCAAAATCTATATGCATAAATAATAGATAAATTTATACTTACACCACAAAAACACTGACACTGAACAATGTCCCCATGAACTAAATTGATCCCATGAGCTTTCATTCATCATTTGTGGCAAAAGAAATGGATCAAGTCGGTTCAGATTGGTTGTTTGCATCTTCCTATTTTATTCAATAAATAAAAACAGCAGTACAGTATTTTTATAGCACAGGAATTGCTATGAGCAACAAAACATGTTCATTAAATCTATTTATTTATATTTATTTATTTTTATATTTGTATACTGCGACCAATGTTCCCGAAGGGAACTCTGGGCACTTTGATCTACAATCAGTGGCTTTCTTACACTACACAAAGTTGTTGACACCAGACAAGCAAATTTTGACAAATAAAATATGAAAGAGGTTAAACTTAATATTCTAGAAAACGCAAGCTTAAATACTTTAGCTCAGTGGTTGCAAACTTTGGGTCTCCAGCTGATCTTGGGCAATAACTCCCAGGAATCCTGACCAGCAAAGCTAGTGGTTAAGGCTTCTGGGAGTTTTAGTCCAAGAACATCTGCAGACACAAGGCTGAGAAACCCTACTCTAGATGTAGGGATTCTTACTTAATTACTAGATGCTTCAGCAGGCAGCATCCTTTCAGTTTGCTAATTGTAATTCTTGAATTTGATCTTTTACATTATTGAACTGAATCCAGAAATCTCGAATATTTTGCTGGCACAGGTGGCTTCTGGAACCAGGCATCACATTGCATGTGCATATAGTCACCAAAAAGTCAAAGTTGACTTTGCTTTATAGTCACAAAACAATATGAATCATAGGTTTTGGTGCTATTGTTCTGTTTGTTCGTTAAATGAACCTTGCCAACTAGTCAAATTTAAGATTTAAAAACTGATGGAGAAAAATACAATAATGTTTGGCCCATGTATTTTCTAAGGGGTATTCTAGTTTCTGTGCAAATACATGTGCACAGAAAGGGAAAATAGGTCTTTATGAAGTCACGGAAATATTTTTGATCACTTATCTTTACTGTTTTAACACAGTCACTTAATCCCATCAGTCTGTATTAAAGTGTCAAACTAATTTACATCCTACAACATAAAAGACTGCTTTTAGCAATCTCATTATCACATCCTCTCAGGCACACTGTGAGTGAAAACTACATCTTCATGATGTTTCTAAATGAAAGATAGATGTAGCTAGAAAACGGAAATGAAAGTTCTTCACCTCAATCAGTTGTGATGTTTGCATTGGCTATACAAACAATCAATTTTGCTTTCAAGGGCTTTTGTGATTAAGATAAAGTAAAAGTATGTGATGGCAGAAGGGGGAAAACATGATACTGCAAATGGGGTTGTAAAGTTTAGCTGGAAGGAAGCGACATCCAGATTTTTTCCAATGGTACACATATTAAAGCACTATTCCCTCTGAAGCAAAATTAATGGATATGGCAAAAATCAAACCTGTTCAAAAACAAATTTGCGATAATACAGGTACTGCTCTAAACAGGGAACACCTTTTTAAATATAAAACCACATGTGAACACAAATTCTCAAGGAAATTTCACATGTTAATTACCAGTCAATGACTGCCACCATCTTTAAATGATGTTCTACTGTATGAATTCTGAAGAGAACTTTAATGTTATAATTCAACACTCACATTTAAACAAAAATACAGTGATAAAATCCTTAAGTAACTAGTCCAACACAATGAACACGTTTGGTGGGATCAGGATAGGGTGCACATTAAGAAACTCTTTCTCTCTCTCTTCCTTCTCTCTCTCTCTCTCTCTCTCTCTCTCTCTCTCTCTGTGTGTGTGTGTGTGTGTGTTTATGTATCTATGTATCTATGCATGCATGCATGTATCTGTACATGTAGGCAGGTAGGTAGGTAAGTATCTTTGGCCCTACATTTCATCTTTAAGCATCATTTTTTAACACACACATCTCAA
Organism: Phrynocephalus versicolor; assembly: GCA_023846285.1. Classification (NCBI taxonomy): domain Eukaryota; kingdom Metazoa; phylum Chordata; class Lepidosauria; order Squamata; family Agamidae; genus Phrynocephalus; species Phrynocephalus versicolor. The sequence goes on along the minus strand of JAHTLZ010000204.1, from coordinate 53,551,499 downwards.
ATAATATTTTCCCAGTGATTCAAATCCGTAGACAATGATAGATAAAGTATATTTTTCTTGAATAAAAGGCTTAACAAGAAATTTCCCCAAGAGCAGCTCTATTTCAGGCTGGACAAAGGAAATATCTTAAACTGAAAAGAAAGTAATCAAGATTAGAGCATCCACATGTTTAATTCATTCTTCAAATGTCTATTGTCTGAAACAATTTACTAATCACTGAAGAAAGGTTGTGGGGGAATGAAGAATAACAGGAGGATTTCGTAAAGTATAGGGCTAATCCCTCAACCTATTGCATCCCTAGATTTTCACAGGAGCAATTATTCACTTGCTACAATACATTTTAAATAATTTCATTAGGTATGTCTCTTCCAAAACTGTGTTCGGCGGGTTTCAACTGAATTTAATATACTTAACAATGAAGGGAGAATTCTCAAACAGTCTTGGTAAGAATTATGCCTTGTGTAGTGGGGGCATGGGGGTTACTATTAACGCAGGCATGTCCAAAGTCAGGCCCGGGAGCAAATGTGGCCCGTTTTGAAATTCTGAGTGGCCCACGGCTTCTTCTCCCCACCGGCTCAGCCTGTCACGCATCCCAGCCGGCTGGCCCCTCCCTATACCAGAGGAAGGCGTTAGCTTACAGTTTTATGGTTTGCCTGCCCTCCCTGTCTCTGTCCTTCCCCCCAGCCACCTGCCCAGCCTAACCACGCCCAATTCCGTTGCTGTAGCATCCTCCCCGCCCCCTCGCATGTTATAGAGACTTGTCCAAAGTCCGGCCCAGGGGCCAAATGTAACTGAATGGTCAGCCCCCAAACATTTTCACTCCACCAAATCTGGCCCTCCTTGCAAAAAGTTTGGACACCCCTGCCTTACAGAAAACACAATAAGATGGGTTTTTTAAAAATCCTCAGGCAAAGCAGAGCTACACATTCCTTAACTAAGGTTATCATAGTTGCTATCAATATATAGGTGACTCAACAAGAACAAGTAGCAGGAACAACTGCTGTAGTTTGAATTGTTCCTAGAAAAAGGGAAAAGAATTTAACCACCAGCATCTGCAACGTCTAATATACTTGTTGACTTTTTCCAGTAGCTTATCATATGATGAAATACTGAAAATGGGAGTTGGTTATCAGCTGCTGTTCTCTCTCTGCTGACTCCAAATACTACAATGTGAAACAAAATGTTGCAGATCCACAGTATTTCTATCACAGGAGAGATCATCACAATTTGCTCTTCAGAGATGGTCTTCCTTCATGGAACACTTTGTATATGCCAGGGAATTATTGATTCACTATCCATCACAGATACAAAGGGTTGTGGGGTTTTAGACAGCTTTATAAATAGAGCTTTTTCTTGTCATGCACATCATAAAAATGGTAGACATATAATGGGCTATTACTGCATATAGAAATGGCATCTCAAATGTAAAAGTAATTTTGATTCACCCGGACAGCTTTGTAGCATTATATGTCTTATACTGTTAAGTGCATGCTTTGCTACATCCAGCTTGCTTAAAATAACATGGATGTGGAGATTACAGAAGGCTGTAGTAACTTCATTTACAAAAAGCACAATGAAAAAACTTTTCAAAAGTACCTTAATGGAACACTTTTGAGGTAGTCACTTTACTTTTTACGCTGCAAAGATATGTTAATGAAAAGAACTCTCTAGATTTAATAAAGAGGTACAGACCATTCAATGAAAACACTACTCCAGATTCAAACGTATTTTCTTTGAAATGAAAAATGTATTATTTTTCACTGGTGTGCCTAAAAAGGCACATCACACCAGAAATACAATCCAATTCTAAACTACTTATTCTCAAATTAAATTTTCATCGGTAAGCTGATGGCAGCACTCTGTAAGCTTGTTCTGGAAGAAATCAACCCATAAAAACTGATCAGGTGCTTTACCTTTGAACCCACATATCAAAATCAAATGGAAAGGAAAATGTGACATGGGATCAAGACAGAACACGGCAGCTTTCGGGTAGATTTTTGTATCACATGGCTGAAGTCCCGCTGCTTGGAATATTTGCAACTAGAGTTGGCTCAGTCAAGTACAGTAGCTTTGATTCTCTGAATACTGGAAATGAAATCTCTGTGGGTTTTATTTACTCACCGAGTCTTACTATGCTGAGTTACCGGATTTATCGGGGCTTCTGCTGTAAAATAAAACTGATTGAGATTGATTGAGTTATAGGATTTCAGCCTATGTTTACAATTTAATAAAACATTTGGAGTTTTTTCTTGCTACTTGTTGCAAATATTCTTGCTACTTGTAACAATATGGTGTAGATGTTTTGAATGGCACCTTTTGAATCAGTTTCCAATTCTCTTACAAAGCAAAAAAATCTCTAAATAATAGTTCCTACAATCAAAAATACCCAGGTCCAACAGATGCATAGCTTTCACTGGGGCAGTAGATTCATAAGGTAGACAATATGATTTCAGTCTATAAGTGGATGTTTACATATTCATCCAGCAAAAAAGAAGGAAAGAAAGAAGGCAGAAAGAAAGGAGGAGGAAATAAAAGATTTGTGCACACAGATAATTTATTATGGGGAAGATGTATGAGTCTTCTCATTTTTTCAAGCATGAAACCATATAGTTCAGGTAATAGGAGCTTTAGATACTGTAATTCGAGATGAGCCCAAGACCAGTTCAGAGGTTTGTGCCGGTTCAATGTGCCAGCTCCTCCACTCACCAGCTAGCACACTCTGCTCTTCCCCTTCTCTCTGAACAAATGCCTAGATGCACCAGGAGCTCCTGTTTCTCTCCGCCACCTCCTCTAGCAACCATACAGTCAAAGGTGGGGCAGGGTCTCCTGTAGCACTGCCTTTGGTGGGCAGCTGCCAGAGGAGATGAGCAGATGATCCTGCTGTAACTGCACAATCGCCCAACGAGAAAGGAAAGAGCAGAGCATACCAGCTAGTGAGTGGAAGAGCCCGCTGCAGGGAGGGGAGGAGGGATCGTGTGGCACCTATGGTGCCACGATGACAAACCAGCACAAACCTCCATACCAGGTTAGTCCCGATCTCTAACTGTAACTTTCTCCACAAATTTACATGCAAGTTAAATGCATGACCAGATAAATATGCATCAGGCCCTTGCCACCAGGCTTCAGAATGGTGAAGCAAACATCTGCCTCCCCCCTCCCACCAAGCTGAATTCAATACAGATAGGTTCCCTCATGGAAAGAAACAAATACAGTGGTGCCTCGGATAACGACAGTAATTCATTCTCCGAGGTTAGACGTTATCCGAAACACGTCGTTATCCGAAATGCAGTTTCCCATAGGAATGAATTGGAAACCATTTAATCCATTCTGGAGCCTAGGAAAAAGGCACAGACACCTGGTTTTGTGCTCAAAATTCTTTAAAAAGTGCACTTTAAAGGTACAGATGCAATTTCACCTGGGATAACTTTTTTACTGATGCATGCTGGAAATTCATTATCTGAGGCAGTCCATAGGGAAAATTCGTTATCCGAGGCAGCCCATAGGAAGATTTGTTATCCGAGACAGCCCACAGGGAAAATTCATTATTAGAGGCAGCCCTATACCCGGAAATTTGCAGTTGTTATCCGAATTATTCCTTATCCGGGGCAGTTGTTATCTGAGGTACCACTGTACCTTATTTCCAGGATTGGGTCCTTACACTGGTAACTATATTTATGGAAAGGCTTTGTTAATTTTGATAAGGACTCAAATTTCTTGTATCATTTATCCAGTGCAAAAGTAACGCCTCATATACGTGCCTTTAAAGCAGCTGTTTTCCCATTTCTCTCCTCACAGAAAGAAAAATCCTATAAATCAGAAGAGGAGATCAGAAATAAAAAGTAGATTAACACTTTAAAATGGAGGAAGAAGTTTTAAATACGCTGCAAACCATCCTTACAGAAAACTGCTTATGATCTAGGTCAACATCCCCAAAATTAACTTTTCTGAGAAAGAGGTTAAGCCATGCAGATAAGGAAGGTTAAGTGTGTGAATCTTCTCCCCACAGCCTGAAATAGTAGAATTCCAAGGTGGCTTTTACTGCTGCCATTTCATTTTTGCCACTGAGCTCACTGGCATGCCCAGATTATCACAGCCTACATCTTCAGACACTGATGTTACTCTGCCACAAGAAAAGGACCACTTCTTACCTCTTTTTATTATTTGCCCAAACAAACTGCATTAAATTATCTCTGCTAGGCACATTTCCTCCTTTATGGGTTTTGTTTGCAACTGTGTCTTCAAGGGGGAGCTTTCTGAGATCATGCACCTCAGATGAAACAAGATAAAAGCACCTATGATTATCAAATGGCTTTAACTGCCTGCCGATTAAGGGGAATGTGAAATTACCCCAGAAGTAGGAAAGGTATCCCTTAGTGAAGGGCTGTTGACAGCATAGCAAATGAAGCAATTAGGACTCAGTTCATTGACATGGTTGAATACAATATAAACATGTGTTTTATAACAGATGCAATGATCAATAATACAAGTTTGAAGAGATTTTTCCATTTTTTTTACTCTGGTTTCCAGAGATTTTAAGTGTGGGGGCCTGGAAGCATCCAAACAACTCTGAAAGAGATACAGCAGCAAACTAAAAAGGAAACACATCAAAACCTGTGTCTTGATGTCTTCTTAAGAAGCACCCTATTTATAGCAGAAGGGAAGTGGAGAGAAGATCTCATCCAATTTTCTCCAGAGGCAGGAGAAACTCTCCAGGATTCGTTTATGTGTAGGACTCACCATAAGGTTTGGCAATAGCCCAAATGTCCTTCCTTCTGGCATGTTTGCAACAGCAAACCACTCTGCAGGAACCCAATCTGAATCATTTACAATGCTCAGACTTCTTATCATCTTGAGGCCCTATGGAGCAACACCCCACCTCAGCCCAAAAGGGAATAATATGGAAAAGAAGATTCGAGCTGTCAAGATTTTCAGAGAAGTTCCAGCTCAGCTTTGCACAGAGAGACAGATAACCACACTTCAATTACAGACACATGTATTTTAGCATCAACTAAACTTTTTTTATACCAACCCACACTTCACATGCATTAAAAATGTGTTGCATTATTTACATCTGTACAATTCACATGGCAACCAGTTTGACTGGAATTGAATAATATCATATATCCGTTTCATCTTTTTATCTTACAAACTGCCTTGGAGACCTGATATACATTTGACATTAAAAGGTTTAAAACCCAAAGAGATAATATACCTATTTCTGACATTATTCAAGTACAGTAACAGAAGCATGCAAACGTGTGGAGGGTCTAGCACTTTCCCTCTGTCCTTGGCTGTTTATTTCACCTATATGCAAAACACCTCAATAGGACTTGAATAAATGTCAGAAAGCATTCCTTTGCGTCTTTGAAATTATTCAAAAGAAAGGCCAATTCACTGCAACAAAATGTACACCAAGATAAAAGTATACAACATTGCAGCCCCAGTGTTTATGTACAGTGGACCCTCGTATAACATACCGTTTGTATAACATAAAATTTGTACAACATAAAAAATTCTGCGGATAGGGGAAATTTGCTTAACAGAATCGCCTATGGGGGAATCCGTATAACATAAAATGGTCATGATTAGGGATTCCTCTGTTTTCAATGCATTCCTATGGAAAATCTGTGTAAGTCGTTGTGGGTCCCGTTTCAGTTCATTTTCATTTTTTCGTGAATTTTTGAAAAATTTTCATTTCGTTTTGTCGTTTTTCATTTTTACCCGCTTTTTGCTCGATTTAAAGCATTTCCGTGTGCGGGTGTCCCCCAATGCCCCAGACCAGAGGGAAAACACTAAAAAAATGATACTGGCACGAAATCAGCCAATCCCTTACCTTGCTCTGGAGTCACGCAGGGTTGAACTCCAATGAGGAAGAAGGCTTCAACATCATATTTCCTTCTCCCTGGCGCTGGGCAATCAGACAGGGAGGTAGTATGGTGCATTTCCCTGCACAGGTCCTGATTAGCCAGAACCAGGGAGAAGGAAAGATGATGTCAGAGGCTTCTGAAATGAAATGCCCATCTCTAGCAGGGATTCTGATCATCCACTTGGAATCTGTAGACTGCCCAACAAAGAAGACTCTC
>JAHTLZ010000204.1:53520072-53545406 GCA_023846285.1 Phrynocephalus versicolor | reverse complement strand
CTCTCTCTCTCTCTCTCTCTCTCTCTCTCTCTCTCTCTCACACACACACACACACACACACACACACACACACACTTATATACCACCCCATTGTGCACAAAGCACTCTCTGGGCAGTTTACAATTAACTATGCAGACTACACATTTTAACCACCTTGGAAGGACAGAAAGCTGAGTGAACCTTGAGCCTGCTATATGGAATTGAACCCCAGATCGTGAGCACAGTTGTGGCTCCAGTACAGCAGTTTAACCACTGTACCACAAGGCTCTTTACAGGTGATGGATCAGGCAAGAGAGTGTATGCAACAGGAATTCAGGCACTCCAGCTCCACATGGACAGAGTCTTTCTTGGGGTGGGGTTACCTGATTCCTGCCCTAAGAAGAGCTGAAGATAGGACATTAGATCTTGCAAGTATTAATGCTCTGCAAGCCTGGGGTGTTTGGAGTGTAGTTAAGTAGGTAGCCGGTGTCCTATGAACTGGAAGAATGCCCCATGCCATGATGTTTAATATAAAAAAAATTACTCTTGACAGCCCATATTGATTGATTCATATAATTCAATATTAATCATTCTGGCAACCTCTACTAACAAGAAAAAGCTGCAATGGAAGCTGAAGACTGGATAACAGAAGGCAGAGGAATGCAAACCACATGGTGAAGATGTTTGTTATAACTCTGTTTTTCATTTGTACTCTATCAATATCTTTAGAAAAGAACTTGCTGATTCAAATACTGGTATCACTGCCAATGCCAACATTCAATATGCTGATAATACAGCACGTCCAAAATTGCTTGAATAACCATTGGGATCACAGCCATGCAATTCTGGTGAGAACCAACAGAGCCCAGAGAAGTATCCTTACAATGAGTAATATAACATGCATCATGTCTGTACTGTGCTACATATTCTTGGTTGTAGCATATGAAACTGAACTGTGAACACTGAGCAACTATTTAAAAAAAGAAGCATTCGGAATGTAGGTTTATTACTAGATGCTCAGAATTTCTTAAACCAAGAAGGACACTAGCAAACAGATACAATAAAGAAAGCAAAGGGATAAGACTCAAACCAGAATTTTGACTGATACTTCAAGCAGGCTGCAATGTTTGGCAAGATTACAAACACATGATCAGCTATGCATTAGTTTTGCATGATACCCTATGATGGAAATCCTTTCAAATAGTTGCAGGACAAGAATGAGGAAGGGTATGGTTTAAATCTGGAAAGCACCTACCCTCTTTGCAAATTTAAACCATTCCCTTCCTCATTATCTAGCTCCTGACGTCTACCTAGAATGAAGATGATTTTTAGGGATCCCTGAATTGACAGAGGGCAAAGATGGAGGTACTCTAGGAAGCTATTTTGGTATCCCAAAACAGCCATTGCATAGTTGCAAGAGATGTCCTTGTTGTGTGGCGTAGTAGGGTTGCACAGTAGGATTTCAGCCACTGTGTCCTCATACAATTAGCATATGAAACATCACCCTCTCGTCCAGATAGACTGGGAACAGTTTCTAAATGAATTACCTGGCTCCATCCGCTACTCATGGGGAGCTACTTTATTACTTTATTTCAGTAACCTTTTCCAGACATATTCTAATTGCTTTATATGGCCGTCACCCTTTTAGTTTCTCACTGGCTTTTTGTTTTGGCTTTTCTAGACTGTCCACTGTGCTCTATTTTACTCTACACCACCCTTGTTATTTTACAGAAGCTATAAATGCCAACACACACACACACACACACACACACACACACACACACACACACAGGATGGAAAGATTAGTTTAGTTTGAACAATCTAGAAACTGCAGTCTGTTTACTCCTGGAAACCAGATGGCAGTTGAATACTGTTAGAGCAGTATGACAATGGAATCAATTACCTTGGGAGATGGTGAACACTCCAATGCTGGAGGCATTCAAGAGAAACCTAGACCACCACCTGCCTTGAGCAGGAGGTTGGATTTGATCTCCTTGTAGGCCTCTTACAACTTCATGATTCCAATAAGCAAGCCTTAATAGTACATTGATTAAGTTATTTCAAAACAATATATAAAATCCCAGATCTTAAGTTCTTCAACCTGTTGCAATATATACATAAAGTGTGTAACAGAAACTCCAGGCCCTTTATTCTTAATAATGTAAGATTTGCAATTAACTTCTTTATCTATTGAAAATATAGTCTAATTCTGTAATCAACAGCTTTTAAAACTAAAGCACAGTGACATTTTTAAAGGCAGATGGGGGACTGCAGGAAAAAAACAGGACAAAAAATACACATCTAAACATTTAGGATAGGTGTTCCTGATAGGAACATGACAACAAAGACTTCAGTATATTAGAAAAACAACATATGGAGCCCTGTTTCTGCATTCATTTCCTCAGTTTTTTTTTTAAATCTAACAACTAGTTAAACTGGCAGATTTTCATTTATTTGTTTTTCTGCAGCTGCTTCACTTTGAGGAGTTTTGAAAACACAAAATAATTCTAATAAAATGCTGCCTCATAATTATTTTTCTCCAAGCAGAAAACAGATCCCTGTGACATTAATTTCATTAGAACTTAGTCATATCTAGCATAAATAAATAAATAAATAAATAAATAAATAAATAAATAAATATAAATAACCTGCTTATGTGTACCATGAAGGTAATATGCAGCTGACTGTTGGTAATTCCAGTCAAGAGCATCTAAAGAAAAGGGGCCTTATCAGAAAGTTACTAGCAAGGCCAAAAGAGACATAAGCCATGAAGAGTACCAAACAGTAATTATGCTTATAATGGTCGTTGTGATTTGAAATCAAAATACATAGATATAAAGAACATGCCAAATTGGAAGCAAGCCTGGAACATGCCACTAGCAGCAACTGGGTGCTACCTAGTTACTAACAGCCAGAGAATAAATCATCCAGTATTGAGCCATTGCAGAATCGTCTTCATTAGAGATGGGCACAAAACATTTTTCCTTTTATTATTCGTTTTTCCTTTTGACATGTAATGAAACAAACAAACAAAAATGAAATGACACATTTCTATTTTCATTCTGTTCTGTTTCATTTTTTGTTTTCCCATAGGAATGAACTGAAGCAGTGCATTCCTCTGGGGAAAAGCCAGGTGCAGGGAAACCACGGGCTTTTTCAACTTTTTCCTGCCCAAAGCCAGCGCCAATCAGCTGCAGTGCGGGGCTTCAGCAGCAAAAATAGTCTTAAAAGCCCCCTCTTTCCCCCACCCAATCTGACCCGAACAAAATGAAAAAGGAAATGATTTTTTTTAAAATCCATAAAAACGAAATGGAATGGAATAAAACAGAACGAAAAACAAACCAAACTGCTATTGTAGTGTTTCATGCCCATCTCGTCTTCATATCTGGGATAAGGGCATGTAGAGACATAGTCTTTCTCTAGTTCATATCAGATGCTTTGTAGAGTAAAAGCCATTCATGATACAAGGGAAACGAACGATGTTTAGACCGAAAATAAAGTGTTAAAATACCTGCTGTCCCTAAGTAACATCTTGAGTGCCACAAAGTCTTGTTCTTAGGCAGTCTGTATGGCAGAAAATGCAAGTACTTATGACCCACATCAAGTTTAATTCCTGGCAGATTGGATTAGTAGTTCACTTTCAAACACATGCCGCTGTGCGGACTTCTAAAGGTTTGTCAACCGTATGCAGCTTCATCTGGATACTGATGAAGGCAATAATAAAGAGAGAAATGTAGTTGTGGATATTCAGTAAAGTTCTTCTCAGTCTACTTTCTTCCTCACTCAACTTCTCTATTACTGTTACTAATTAGAAAATCACTGAAATTATGTTTTTTAAAAGAAGACTGAGTTAAGAGATCTTGGATATGAAAATGTTAACAAACCCCAAAATATTAGTATAGCAAAGCTTACGTATAAAAAGAACTATAATGTCCACAGTCCTAGGGGGCATGTTAACTAGATGTTTCTGGAAAATGTGGTGGTAGGGAGGGGATTCCAAAATCTGCACTTATTTAGTCTACTTTGGGTGTTGCTAATTCAATAATTTGGGGGTTTAACCTCACACATTCTGATCACATGAGGAGAGAAGGAAGGACTTATACATGCTGGTCTTGTTCCCTCAGTTGGGTGGAGATGGCTACATAAGCAAACTTGCGCCCCAATGAGGTCAATTTGGCAAACAGAGCTCCCCTCTTCCCTGCAACTCTTGAGGAAGTCCAGCTAAGAAAATGTAAATGGACCAAGCTCTCCACCCCCGCCCCAAAAGCTTTATGATCACTTTAATTTCTTAAACATAGATCTCCCAAGTCCCAGCCCGACAGACAACCACTATATTTCACAGAAAGGTAGAAGGCGTGTGAATGATTCCTTAGCAAACGTTGAGGGGTTGAAGTAAGAAATAGATTATAGTGTGTTTGTTGGAAGGGTTCAAAAGTGGGAGGCAATGATGAACCCTTACACCATTATTTCACTCACACTGTATAGAGACAATGTGTGCAACTTTAATATCTTCAGTTACTCTATTTCAGATCTTCCACATAGCCCAGCAACAGGGTTATTTTAACACATGGGTTTAAAAAGATAATGCTACCATATTAAGTATCTGGGGCGACATGTCTCAATATGTCTATTAGCATAAAATTTAAAAAGCTAAAGGTGTGAAATTTGTACCCCACTCAATTAAGAAAAACTGGTTCAAGATATTTCACAGCAGATATTCATTGTTTGCTTCTGGAATTACCATGACTGATCAACCTACTGAACAGGAAAGCTATGAAAACATTCCATTTCTGCATTCCTGTGATTGCTTCACTGGCCTAAATACTCCTGTGTCAGCAATTAGCGGTAGCTATGTTACATTAATCCAACAGATTTCTGATGTGGCACATTCAAAAGACAGAGATAATAGTGAATCATTTATTTAAACCTCAGGATTAGCCCAAGCTCCATCACATTACCGTATCTCATTAACTGCAACAGCGTTAGGATAGCCAAAAAGGCTGTCGGGGGATAAAATCCCCAAGTAAATAAATTGATAATCTAAGAGGAGTCTGTAATTTCAATCTGCTTGCCAATATTCTAGAATTACCAGTATAATTTAAGTAGGTGGATATACAAACACACAATGGCTACAATCTGGGTATAACTGTATGCACCAAGCCAAACTGGAGCAAGGTCAGAGGAGGGCAACAAGGATGATCGGGGGCTGGAAACCAAGTCCTATGAGGAAAGACTGAAAGAACTGGACATGTTTAGCATGGAGAAAAGAAGAGCGAGGGGAGACGTGATAGCACTTTGCAAAGACTTGAAAGGCTGCCATACAGAGGAGGGGCCGGAGCTGTTCTTGATCATTCCAGCGTACAGGACATGCAATAATGGGCACAAGCCACACGAAGCCAAATTTATGCCATATACCAGAGGCTGAATATCAATAAAAACATCTTAACTGTTAGACCAGTACAATAATTGAACCAATTAGCACAGGAGCTGGTGAGTGCTCCAGTGCTGGAGGAATTCACAGGGAAACTGGACAACATCTCATATTTCAGATCTGCTTTGACTTGGATTCCGCAATGAGAGTGGGTGGGTGTGGCCTCAACAGCCTTACAGGTCCCTTCCAACTTAATTATTCTATGATTCGATGAACATCTACCAGTAGCAAGAATGGATCTAAAAGGCAGACCATGACTGTCATATTTGACTTGACAGGGAGACCTTTTGTTTGTTTTTCTTCCCCTCCGGTTGTTTTTCATACCATTCTAACCCAATGAAAAGTGCTGAGGTCTGGAGAGTACCCAAATGTGGTTTTTTTTTACTTGCTAACCATTGACTTTAACTTAGATTTAAAACAACCCCAATGCTAGATACTACAAAAATCATCTAAAATGAGAACAAAAGGAAAATATCTAAGGGAAAGAAGAATGTGCAGTCATATTATGATTCAGAAGAATAGGACGTTGATCAAAGTTTACCAAACATCTTTGGTAATGGTCTAAGATCTCCAAGTCAGCACAGCCAGTATTCACAGTATTTTGCTGAATACTCTAACATTACAGCCATCAGGACAAACATCATTATCTACACTATTTATTTTAGTTAATATTATTGACAGGGAGATAACATATGTGAAAGTTGCTTATCCTAAAATGGCAATTTAAGCAAATATGTTTATTTGTTTGTGCTTCATGTTTGTCATTCCATGGCCTGCTATCTTCCTTTCTTTCAGCCACCAAGTCTCTGGCCTCCAAATTGGCCAGCTCTGCACAATCCCACCATAGCCCCCACCACTAAGGACACACATCTAAACCTGCAAATGTTTACATATGCATGTATATTTCTAAACAGAACTATCAGAAAAACGGGTAACATATTTAGAAGAGAGGCTGCTAAGGATGTCTCAGACTCAAAAAAAGAAAAGGGTGACCATGACCAATAATGAGGAAAATAAAGTCATATTATTTAATAAGCCTTCATAGCATTAAGTATGACAGGATATGCAAACCAGATAATCCCATCACAGGGAAATCTCCTCCCAAGAGGAGGAGGAAGAACAATCAGTGATATATTAAGGCATGAATACATCCCAGGTAAACAACTGCCTATGGCTGGAAAGAAACCACTATATTGCTTTTGTATGACCAGGAAGTTTCTGATATTAAGGAGGCTTACCAGACCAGAAATGATCAGATTATTTCTTCAAAGAAGCACCCTCTGATATCTCCAAAAAAAATAGCCAAATGGAACCCTCCACCATCTCTTAGCATTTCATTGCCTTTTGGCAAAAGAAGCCCTTCATTGTGGGCCTACTCACTCCCTCTACCTCTGTTCCAGGATGGCCAGAGAATAAGGAGACATAGCATGAGGATGCTGATTTGAAACATGACAAACATCCCCCCAGCAAAGTTCTCTGTAAGGCATGTCCACGTGCATGCCTCTGGCACCCTTCCTCGCAGGTCTATTCTATCCCCCCACAACACCCACCATGATAATTTTTGTTCTGGTTGTTAATGGAACACATGGGGGGAGGCATGCATGCACGGGGGACAGTGGTCCATGCAGCAGGGCCAAAAATTAAAGAGAATGTTGATCCCCAGCAAGATGAACAAAAAACCAGTGCATTTTTCATTTTGGACCTAACTGTCATCCCCATCTCTGCCTAAAATAGCCAACCTCTTCTGTAGAGCACCCTGGCAATTAGCTACAAGTTAAACAAATCTCACATGCATGCCAACAGGATTCTGTTGCCATTTATTCAGCTGTACTAGAAATTTTTTCTACTCCCCGGAAGCCTACTGGCAGTTTAACTTTTTTGTCTCCAATAAAAATGCCCTGTTGAATTGCCCCAGGTAGAGAGGAAAGGCTGTGGGAAAACTGAGAGAAACTGGGGGGTGGGGGGTGTTGTTATTGTTTTATGCCTTTTTTCAAAAGCTCTTTTTTTGTTTTTCCCTGGATTTCTTTCTTTAAAAAGGAATATGGAATTTTTTTAGAATAATAAATAATATGGGGGGGGGGCTATTTCTCCAGCCCACCCATTTTTTAGGCCTTTCCATCAATTTGATGGGTTTTCTCATCAACTGGAATTCTATTGTTTTATGTAGTAAATTACACTAGAATCCACTGAATCAATCAGTCATCACCTCTGTAACTTTCACCAATAGAGGCTGCCCCACTCCAGTTCAGATGTGCTTAAGCGTAGTACATTGTAGGTCCATTTGAATTAATTTGACATTGAGGAGTTGACTCACTAAATCCTCACTGATATTAAGTGACAGGATTTCAGCCACTGAGTACAATCTGTATTAAGACACCCCACTGTCAACTGTTCCTTAGAACATGAAGAGTTCATGCATAAGTACCATAATACTGTAGCTCCTTGTCCTCTGGACTGTCAGCTTCATGTAATATGGTTGTTTGTACTGAGCCTCCCTTTGTTCAATGCCATAAAATAGATGACTTCCCCAGAATCATATTTTGCTGCAGAATCCAGGTAAAACGTGACCTGTACTGTAGACATTCCGTGACAATATCACTGGAAAGGTCATCTCTGAATTTAGCCACTTGCCATATATATTTTCTTCACATAAAAACACCTGGGGCGGGCATTGTCCAAACAAACCTATTGCATTTTGCATTTCAAGCTTTTGTTTCTTGTTTTCAAAACTTTTTAAAAGATCTGCTTCAATTATCTGTTTCAGATCTTTTAAAATAATGTGTGTCAACACATATTCTATTTTCATGAATATGTAAGGTTTTTGACAAAGCAGGCCTTACACTTCCGTAACAACTGTTTTTGCTTCTCGTATTATTTTAACAGTTGAAAGTTGATTAACATTTTCCTCACATTAATGCCAACAAAACATATAGTGTATTTCCAGGGATTGTGATTATCTTCAAAAACGTTTTTTAAAAAGGCTAGGAATGATTGCTTGAAATTACTAGAGGTTGTGATAGCTAACAGTTTTACAAAGACTTCTGAGGCATTGAAAATATGGCCTATTCAAAAGAACATAAAACTAAGGAGCCTCTTGTTACAAAGCAAGCTTCATATTTAATATCTGCCTTGAATTAAATTCCTACCTACAAAAAGACCCAATTGGGAATCTGCTCTATCTTCAAGGTTATAAGAAGAATTATATCCAAGATAATCCAACATTAATTATGTGTGGTATTTGCTGACCTTTGAAATTCAATTAAAGAGGGAAAATAGGCTCCAACTTGTCCGTTATCCCCCACACCATATTCTGATTCCAACTGCATCAGTGGAAATTCGGAACAACATCATTAATATTTTACATTAAGAGGGACAGAATTTGATCCACTTTTCAACAATACAATTTCATTAGCTTCAAGCACAGTTCCTCAGCCGTCCCTTATCACTTCATATATTCATCAGGTGCAACATCTTGTATAGTAATAAATCTATACAAAGCATGAAAGCCAAATAACAAACAAAAATATCACTGCCACCACAATTATTTCAAAGGAAGCAATACAAGAGATTTTGATGTCTGCAGAAAATGTGAACTTTTTATTATTTTTCCAGAAAATATATATATATATACAGTATTTTGAAAAACTGTCCCCCAAATTCATGCTGCCACTTTAATATCAAGAGCATTGCATTATAAGTACATTATATTCATTATAAGCTGTCTACATACTCAATGGTTTAAGTACTGTATCTTGTTCTGAGGTTAGAGATGGGAGGGTGACTCCCATGTCTCTGGGGGCAGAATAGGCAATCTGTATAGCCTTGGGGCAAACTGCATTGTCATCATCGGCGTCTATTTATTTGTTGTTCTTGTTGTTATATTTATTTATAGACTGCCTATTCTCAATAAAATTATCAAAGCAGCTCATATATTAAAAAGAACAGAATTTAAAAGACGAGAAACACTAAAAACAATTAAACTATAAAACTGATTAAAATGAACTGAATACTTAAAATAGGTAAAACATTATAAATGCTCTGAAGAAAAAATGACATCCATGGACTCAGTCATGATGTTAAAAGCCAGTCTAAAAAGGTAGGTGGAAGGGAAAAAGGGAGGTGGCCAACCTAACCTCCTGAGAGAAAACATTCAATCACCTTGGACATACCAGAGAGAAGATTTTCACTCATGCCTCCATCAAAGTGTTCTGCTTCTGCTTATATATACTGCATGCCCGATACCACTTCAAGTAGTCTCTGGGTGGTTTACAGTTTAATTATGCAGGCTACACATTGCCCCTCCCCCCAACAAGCTGGGTACTCATTTTACTGACTTTGGAAGGATGGAAGGCTGAGTCAACCATGAGCCGACTATCTGGGATTGAACCCCAGGTCTTGAGCAGTTTTACCTGCAGTACAGGCATTTAACCTCTGCACCACAGGGCTCCTTTGCCTGCACTAGCAATGGGACCGAGAGGACAACCTTAAGTGCTGAAAGGGGTTCTATGGGAAGATACAGTCCTTCAGGTATCTCAAGATGCTTCCAAAAGAAGGGAACATTAACTACTTGAGACTATTATCTACAAAGAAACCCCTTGAAGTGGTCACCATAAGTCAGAATTACCTTGATGGCATGCAATTGCTAGTATACACTAGGTGAAATTACTTGGCATACAAAATAGGTTTGTGTAGTTTAAATTTTGTATTACGAAATTTAAAAGTACTGTACACACACCTTTTCAAATCAAATCAGCAATCAAAAATGCTGTCAGAGAAACAACTGCAACCTGTACTTTTTGGATTTGCCAGTTAAGAAAATAGGGAGAAAATGAACTATAGTATAAAAAGAGAAATAACTAAATATTCCGTGCACTTTGCAACACTATTGGAAAGTTCAATAATATGCTGCCACCTTTCAGTCTAGTGATGCAATCCCACTAATATCTCAGTGGGACTAAACCCAAAAAAACGTTCTTAGATTATAAAGATCACAATAAAATCAATAGGCAGGCAAAAATAATTAAATGCATTTGCATATCCCTGAAGAAGTATATCCCATTATACATATTCTTGTCTACAAACTTCTAAATGCATGATGGGGTGACCACTCTGAATGAAGGTAAATACCACACTGACTGCCCCCTGTGGTTTTCTATCTGATATAGACAGAGATTCTGAAGACAGTTACATGGGACCAATTATCAGAATACACAATTTTTCTGAGTGCACTATAAGCTCACACTATATAAAATGCAGTTGCAAAAACAGAACTTGATCTGTGAAGTAGGACTTTTCCATTAGCTCTAACTAATCCTGGAAAATGCCAGTCATGGAAGAGAAAGGGGAAAGAAACCAACTATGCACTGCCTTAGGATTCAGGAAGCACTCAGTAAATTGTTCCTCTCAACCTATCCACAAGCTAAGATTCACCAACATGTCCTGATCAATAACCAGAAGGCTTATAGAAAATGCCCTTACTCTTAAACATAACAGGGACTGATCAAGAAGAAGAGTGTACAAGCAACAATAGTTTGGCTTTAACACACTACTATTCCCCACTGTAAGGAATAGAAATCAAGGACCTCTGAATTACCAGACAATGTATGTATATGACAGTTAGATCGGCAATATGGTGAGTATATAAGGCAGGCAGCTAACTACCCACTGTGACTACTAAAATAGGTATAAGTTAAAATTAGCAACGTGTGCTTCACAACATAATGAAGCACTGATTAGTTATGCAACACTTTAATACTTCAAAAAGAGAGCAGTTAGAAGCAGGTCACAAGGTACAGATAAGTGCCAGATGACCCTCAAGTTAGTCATGAGTTAACGCAACAGTGCATCTGTACATACTCAAGAGTTCAGTCAAGAACACTTGGAGAACTACTTTGGCCACACTCACAATGTAGTTCAACAAAAGATGAAATAGCCTGGCTCCTGGAAAGAACGCAAGCCTTCTAGAGGCTCCCACTCCACGACCGAATCTGAGCTGGCTATCCAAGCAATCCAAAGCCATATTTCCATGAGTGATTAGACCTAGTATCTTCACTTATTAGGCTTTGGTACAGAAGATGGTAGCTCTAAAGAAAACTACCAATACCACAGTCATTTGTAAATGCCATGGAGAACTACATGCAGAGAAGAACATGATTGGCCTCAGGTGTGTGTGTAAACTCCTCTGTAGACTCAGAATCAGATTTTTTTTCAGTACAAGTGTCACAATTCTGGCTGGGAAATTCCTGGTGCATTGTGGTTGTTGCGGAAGGGAGGAATGTTGCAGAAGGGAGGAATCCACAAATGCTGTATATAACATCCACATGTATTTATGAGGAACACTCCGTCCCTGCTCTCCCCTCATTGCATTGATCGGGGAACCACCACTCTAACGAAGGGAGGATAGGGTGGTGATGAATGGTATGTGTTGGCAGTCTCTCCAAATGAAATACAATCCAGTGGAATCAGAGATCAGTCTAATATAGAGAGGCTATCCAGTACAGCTGTTTCTGTCTCTTTAAACCGTCACGTTTCTAATTGCAACAGAACCAAGGGGAGCGTGCAAGGTTACAGCAAATGCGCTCTCCACTATATGTGTTGGTTCCACGTATCTCCTTAACGGCCAAAGAGAAGTAACACAGATAGCAGGGTTTTTTTAAATACAATGGAAGAATTGATAACCTGATGGCTAGTTTCTCTGTGGTTGTGAACATTTCAGCACTGGAAGGTATTTCTCTATATCCTGGACCGGGACTTATGACTTTTTTTTGAACCGTTTGGGTTTCTTGACTATCAGGAAGTCTTCTGCAAATAAACGAATTTACATTTGCAAAATCTTCCTTTTAATTCAATTTGTGTTGAGAACATACAAGTCTGAATCGTAAAGTAAATCAGATCCTTTCATTTGCATGTGGCCATCAGGATCCTTTGGTGCTACACAGAGAAGATAATATCAACATAACACTTCTTTATTTTCAGTTTACAGCAACAGCAAGGGTAAATGCTAAATGTTTGCCAAGTTGTCATACCATGTTTAACTTTCAGAGAGTTGGTTAAGAGAAGGTAGAAAATCAAAATACCATGCATTGCCTTTATTTGCATATCCAGAATAATAAGAAGGACTATTTCACAAAGTATAGAGTGCAGAGTTGTGCAGGAGCACCTCCATAACTAGTGAATGTCATGTTCTACAGATAAGAAAAGTGCTAGATCTTTAAATTCTGTGCTATGCTAGGCGTTTGACCTGAGAATCCCTAAGGA
The DNA here is from genome assembly GCA_023846285.1 of Phrynocephalus versicolor. Classification (NCBI taxonomy): domain Eukaryota; kingdom Metazoa; phylum Chordata; class Lepidosauria; order Squamata; family Agamidae; genus Phrynocephalus; species Phrynocephalus versicolor. Next base: position 53,532,739 of record JAHTLZ010000204.1, on the reverse strand, counting down.
GAAATTATACTTGCTTGCCTTTTAAAATCCTACAACTGGATCTGCTGACCTAAATAAAAGTGCTTACCTTACCATAGTGAGATGCCACTAAAAGGGTCACAAAAAAGGAAGTCAAACAGACAAATTGAGTTAAAAGCTAATAAAAGGGTCAGGGCTTTTCAGAAACTTTAAAAGGCAAACTACATTTTTCCACTCTACTTTCTTAAAAACTGATACTAGCCTCCAAGATGTTACATGGGTCATACCTTAAGAGTTCTCGGTATTTTTCTCCATGCTTGCAGACCAAGTGAATGCACACCTCTACACATACCTCACCTGTCTATCACCACTGCTGCTGACACCTTTGCTCAGCCAGCAGGGCTTTTAGATCAGAGAGACAAAAGTGTTCTGTAATAAACCTATGTCACCTGATTTTTTTTCAAATATACTCTACACCAGGGCTGTTCAACTTTGAACCGACCAAGGTCTACTTTTTCCAGCCCAAAGTGTCTGAGGGGCTACTACACTAAAACCTCTACTTATGAATTTTATCTGTTCCGACCACATGCTCATAAGTAAAAAGCTTTTAAAGTACAGCAGCGGTTTCCCATAGGAATGCATTGAAAACCAATTAATCTGTTCTGGAGGGAACAGATTTCAATGCACCATGGCCTTTGAACTGCCCCGCTCGGCTGAGAGTGTGGGCTGGCAGACCCAGAACTTTGCTCGGGCAGTGGCGGTCCTTGAGATGGGGAAGAGAGGGGTGGAGAACTTGTCCCCTTACTTTTTTATTGATGGCCAGTGGGCTACTTTTGAACCTTAGCCAGGCATGGCGCCGAAAAGCGATGGCAGACCCCATGGCCTTAATAGCGGCATCGGAGGCATGGCGGCCAGACCTCATTTGTTGTGCAGCGATGGATAGGGCTTCTTCAATGGCCGGTAGAGCTGTGGCCTTAGAAGCATCCCCTGCAGTGTCGAGTGCAGTCTTAACCCTATTGATAAGCGCCCGTTGATAAGCCCTCATGGCGGCTTGATAGTTCACAATCTTGAAGGAGAGTGCAGCTGTAGAATAAAGCTGCCTGGCCATTGTGTCTATCTTCCTACCCTCTTTGGAAGGGGGAATGGGCTCCTGAGAGGATTTAGACTGTAATTGAGATGCCGAGACAACTACAGAGTTCGGAGCTGGATGTTTTGCCAGGAAGGGAGCCCCTTCATCAAAAACTCTGTAAAATCCCTCTAACTTCCTAGACTTGGAAGAAGATGGAATCTTTTTAAAGGAGCCTTGGCCATATCAAGGATGGAAGGCAAGACCCCCAGGTGTATTGGAGAGGTGGATTCCGACGAAATTTGGTCGAACAAGTGGTCAGAGTATTGAGGGGTAGGGTGATGAACCAGAATATTTAAGGTTGTGACCATCTTGGAAATGAACTCTGAGTAATTGCCTATAGAATCAGCCGATGATGGGGGGCTCTCTCCAGCGACATTGGAATCTGGAGTAGCAGCCCCATCACATTCGGAACCATCGCCGTCCTCTGAATCAGAGGAGCTGGTAGAGGAAGAGTCTGAATCTGATGGAGATGGAGGGTTGGTACCGGATCGGTGCCGGTCCGGTGCCACCTTGGAACGTTTGTGGTGGCGAGGCTTAACCGGTTCAAGTGCCATAGAGCTGGGAGACCTCGGTTCCGAGGGTCCATCCCGATCGTACCAGGAGTCTAGAGGATGCCAGAAGGGTCCCGCAGGGTACGGTATCGGCGGGAATCCCGGAAACATTGGGTAGCCCGGAAAGGAGTAGGGCATCATAGAAGATGGACCCGGCGGCCAAGAGGTTGGTCCTGACGGTCCCGGAGGCCAAGCGGATGGTCCCGGTGCCCATCCCCAAGGGTTGGATGGAGACGGTATGGAAACAGAAGATTGCGACCGAGATGGGTCCCTGGGAAGCGCTGCTGAATCGGTATCGTGGCGGGACTTCTTCGCGACCAGAGGCAGACAAGAGGCCTCACCGGTACGCTTAGAAGAGTGCTTCCGGGCGGGATGCTCCGAGTAGGCACCATCCTCGGGAACTGATGGCAAGGGCAGTACCGGGCCCTGCCAGAGCGGTCCAGAATAGCCATGAAAGGCGGTCGGCGGCGGTGGCATAGCCATGGACATCTGGACCACTGGGCGAGGAAGGGGAGCAATCGCGAATAAAGTCGCGAGCTCCGGTCGATGGTCCTGGCATGCTGGGACGGAAACCACTACGGATGCCAAATCCGATGAACACAACGATACCGGCGAAGAACTCCGATGGTTCGGAGACAGAGGCGGGGACGCCTGGCGGGAAGGAGACTTGTCCTGGCGGGATTTTTTAGGTACTGAGGCCTCAGTAACGGTCTTTTTGGACTTAGCTTTGTTCTGCGCCGATTTCTCTGGGGGATCCGCCGTCGCCTGGAAGGTGGATTCGGACGCCATCTGCAGTCGAAGAGACTTTTCAAGGAGGTAGGTGTTGAGTCTGTGCCTCCGATTCTTAAGGGCCTGCGAGCTCAGGCTCTTGCAATGCGGGCAGGAGCCTGGGGAATGGGTATTCCCCAGGCAATATAAGCAGCGGGCGTGCCCGTCCGAAAAAGGAATTCTTCCCCCGCATCGAACACAGTTCTTGAAGGGGGCCCGATGGGCCATAAAAGAGAAAAAAGGGACAAGAAAAGTATCGAGACTAACGAGCGAAGTTTTTCCGAACCATCTAACGCAGTGGTTAGAGAGAACTGAGGCGTTTAGGCGGGAACGCAGGGGAGCATGGGTAGTGGGGTGGAGGGTAACGATTCTGCTTCCTTGCTTAGAAGTCTTTCCGATGCCATCGTGCATGTCGCGCCCGAGAACCCAATGGTGTGGATTCACGGAGGACACGATGGAGAACTTTAGACCACTAAAATCTCGAAAAAGATTTGCTAGCTGTCTATCTGATATGATGTTTGCCACATTTCTGTGCCTTTGTTCCCAGCCAAAAAAATTTGCATGCTTCAGTATAAGGTGGTGTGTCTGTGTTTCCATGTGGACTGACAGGCAGCTCTTTTTTATCAATATCAGGAAGGACAATTAAACATACATTTCCCAGGATGACATCCTCTGGCAGAATTCTCACTCACCCCTTTTAGAAAGATTAAGTACATAGCTGATTCTGTCTTCTAATTTGGTTTCTAATCAGAAGACGGAAAACAGGGTTGGAAGTTTTCACACTTTTTACCCTATATTCTGGTGAAGAGGAATTATAGGATACTAGTAAATAGGCATTACAAAATCCTGTGGCAAATCCAAGTGTTTTTTTTCCCCTCACTATTTATCCTGGTAAAAATCAGTATGATAAATTAAATACATCATTTTTGATCCTGCTCACCAAAGTGGTCACTTTCCAACTGCAATCCTGTACCCTCCGCTTGCACTTCATAATCTGTCTTATGGGAAAAGATTGAGATAAAATAGGAATTGAGCATCTCTGCCTTTTCTTTGTCATCTGTTCCCATTTTTCCATTTCCACTGAAAATGAATGAATAGTGGTAAAAGATAGTGGTACACAAATGTGCCACAATTTCTTTTCTTTGTTGTTTGCTTCCCACATATCTGAATAACGCTTTTTTATCACTTTTAGTATCTCCTAACCCCATCCCTGCATTTCATTGCTATTTGTCTTACTCTTCCTTGGTGGCTTGGCCTTCTTTCCACTTCCTATATATGTCTCCCCCCTCCCATGTCCTCTGTGAATTTTACAGTATGTGAAGCCACAATGTTTGGGGGGCTGCTTCTCACCTTTTTTTCTTATTGGAATTGATTGTAGTTGTATTTTTAGATTATTTTCAATATACTGTACTCCCACCCATTTTGGACTCCTTTTCGTGTTAGGATCTGCCATGGGACCTTAGCCATCTTTGTTCTGAGATCGCTAAAATTGGCTTTTTAAAAAATCCAGCATATGTGTGTGGCTACACTCTGCTTTCCTTTGAAATCAAGTCGCTCAGACTGACAAAGCTGTTCGGATGAACAGTGAAACAGTTCAATCTCTCAAGGAAAGAAGTCCAGTTGTCATTATGCTATGGCAAAACATATTCTTCCCAGTTCTTGTTAGATGCAAGTCGTCTCTTGCTAGCAGTCCTTTCTCCAGAAAGCTTAGCCCATGGTCCCCCAAGCCAAATGTCTCAACTGGACACCACTTTCATAGCCAGTCATTCAACCAAAATATTTTACTTTCCCTTTCTATTCCTGACTTGATCCTGCATGAGCACGATGACCTGGCTTGCACGATAAAGGCTTGGTTGGATGAGACTGGGTCTGCCAATGTCACTCAGCCTCCACTAGAGTTTTCTGTAGAGGAGCAGGCAAGACCGGGGTGGGGTGGGGAGTAGAGTTACAGTGGTCCATTATGAATCTGTCTCCATCACCAAATGTCCCTGTTTTCTGGGTTTGCATGTGTGTATCTCAAAGTGGGACCCTGTGACAGAATATATTTTTTTTGTCTACAACCCACTTTGTTGCTCAACAATCTCCCTTCTTGGACTATCTAAGCTGATCTCAGGGGGATAGTGTTGGAAGGATCCTCGCTGAGGACATCAACACCATGCCAAGGACATTGTGCTGGGGACATCAACATTGACGCCTATGTAGCTTTGCCAGGAGTGATTCTAGACTCCACGGCCCCCCATGATGACCACGCTGAAATAATTATCAAGCAATAAAAAGTTTATTCTTAGCGCACACTCCATGGATATAGAGATACTTAAGTTTTGCCTTCTCTTTCTATTATAGAAAAATATTTTACTGTTTAATATACTTCCGTAATAATACAATGAGTGAATGTAATCATCAATGCCAGCAGAGACATTCTGATTTCTTCAATAAAAGTTAATTCCATTTGGATTTCGGAGTTGCCAATAAGCCTGCCTCATTCTCTCCGCTTTCTCCCAAAAGTTCAGCAGTACAAAGTGGGTTGTGTGTCTCTTTCCTACCCTAGCCACCAAAGTCACCAGTAAATGCTCCCTCTGGTACAGCTCGAGCAAAAGCTGCAGTATGTCTCCTGGCATTAAATCTTCTGTGAAATCAAGCTTTTAGATACATGCAACACTCTGGCATGCAGACGTTCTTACAACTCTAAATTATTTATTCACCAATCTCTGTGCAACTTCCCGCACACCATTGGAGACTAGGACAATTTCAGCTATTTGATGTTACATCTTCTCAAGTGGCTAAAGAGGCTATAAAGCACCCCATTGCTTAAGCCTGCCATCTCAGTTCCATTAGCAGTAAAGACCTCTCCATTCAAACTGCTAAGTAAATCCTCTGAGAGCCAGAGGACTGTTTCATGCTTGAAAGCAACTGTTAAGAATGTGACAACGACCAAACTGTTCCTATTTAATTCTTCTCCCAAGGTAAAAAGAATTATAGGTAAACATATGCCTTCATTATTTGCCTTGCTGCATTTCAATACTCAATCCCACTCTAAATTGCCAGCAAAGGATTTAATGCAGCCCACTTCTATATTTCTGAGTGAATACCAATGCAGATGTAATAAGCTTAACAAGGACCACAAAGTTGGACAGAAAAGCCGTAATTCATATAAACATACTAGAAATGTTACACGAGAATCCTAATTATTCTGCAAGAAATGTTTATCTCTAGCATTACTGCAGCAGACGAAGAAAAAAGAATCAAGTTTTTTTTATGTTCCTCTTGTCATAAATAAGAGCAGAAGCCTGTACCTGACTATTCAGAAGTACAGTATGAGCCAATGCGTGCAATGGGGCTTACCCCGAGTTAAGCATATCCACAACGGCAGCTTAAGCAGCATTATTTTCGCATTATTTTTGGCAGTACCTCACACACAACCTTTCCAAAACTAATGTCATTTTATGTTTCAAAGACCTGAATAAAACGATAGCAAGCCATGTCTTTTACCCATTCAGAGTACACTTATCTTGATTCTTGGATATATAAATTTACTGGTGGTGAGGGTGAGGGGTAATAATGCAAGCCACAGCCTTTGGGCTAGACTTGAAAGGAACCAAGTGAGCCCAGGTGGTCCTCAGAACTGGTTGATATATGCAGATCCAATTGCTTTATCTTCCTCTGTCTCACACAGGGTTAAAATCCAACGAGGAAGCACACTGCGACATCATCTTTCCTGCTTTGTGTTGCTGGCTAATCAGAGAAGGAGGCAGGATGATGCCTGTCCTTGCACAGCTCCTGATTGGCCAGCATCACAGATCTAGCATGCTTCCTCGTTCGATTTTAATCCTGTGTGAGACAGACAAAGATAAAGCAATTGGATCTGTGTATATCAGCCGGTTCCGAGGACCACCTGAGCTCGCATGGTTCGTTTTGTAACCTACTGTTTTTGAAACGAAATGCCCATCCCTAATCGACTCTTTTGGATCACCAAGCTGAAGCCAGATGTAATTAGGTGCCATGCTTTAGCCATAAAAAGAAGCAGTAAAGAAACAGTCTGGTCCAATAAATGAACCCACAACTCAGGGAATCCCATACCTGCCTAACTAAGATTAATTCTGTTGGACCTTCATTTCATGTTGGTATCACTGATTTAATTTTTCTGGCAACCTGAGAAAGGGAGCTTTTTGGGAAAAAATGTGTCCTGCAACTGAGAGAGGGGTTGCACGCAGCAGCTTCATATTATTACCAGTCTGCAATCAGGTTCATGTATGATGGTGCATCCTTAATTTCAATCAACATTTACTCCCTTCTCCTAAAGATGTCAATAGGAAAAGGGGTTCAGAACAATCTATTCTAGAAGGCAGCTCAAGGCAGATGTAATACGTGTTAATCACTTTTATCAACCTCTTAATTTAAGGTTTATTCCAAGTATATACAACTGAAATATTAACAAATAGCCTTTACCATTATAATTGAGTGCTGTTAAGTGAAGTCCAACTTATGACAATCCTTTCCATGTTTTTTTAGGTATACAGTACTCGAAATTGATTTACCATTCCCTTCTTCTAGGGGTGTTCTGAACTCGTGAACCCTATCTTTTCAGCCAGGGACTTCAGCTCACTGAATTATCCACTCATCCAATGAATAGCCTTAGTTACATCTAAATGTTTCCAATATGTGATCTGTAAATGATGCACTCTCTTTGACAGTCAAAAAGAGGAGACTCTCAATTGCTGTCTAATGGCAGCATGTGTTGCCTTCCCATTTGTTTTATTGCTGCTTCTAAAAAACTGCATAAAAATCAGAGTTGCTTTTCAAGCTTGTTCAGATCATTAATAATGAGCCTACTATCATAAATATCTATAAATCTTAAAACTGAGCCCTTACTAGATGAACTCTATCCTTTCCTGTGTACAATAAAAGCTTTCAATCCATTAAGTCACAGCATTCCAACTAGCTGCAAGACCTGCTTTTAAAATTAAGGGTTTCCTTAACGACTCAAGAGGGGGAAAAAGGTTTGGGGTTCATCCATTGTAACAATAGAGAAATATAATCTGATATGAAGGCAAATCAGTAAGGGAATGAATGAAACAACATGCTCATATCGTTTCCAAACTCTTTCACTCATGAGATTATCCAAATATCCAGAAAATATAAGAAAGATTCCACTGTGACAGTAAGGTTGAATGCACATCAAGCTTTACCTTACACCAGGGGTCCTCAACCTAAGGCCCCGGGGCCAGATGCGGCCCCCGAAGGTCCTGAATCCGGCCCCCGGACCCAATTCCAACCCCCCACCTACCCCCTGCTTTGCAAGCAAGCCGCCCTCCACAGCTGCTTCTATTGCTGAGGCAGTTCAAAGCAGTGGGCTATGTCACTTCTCCCACTCCCCCCAACTACCACCCAGATGATCAGCATACTGGCTAGTGGGGCATTCCCCAGTCCCCCAGTCCCCCACCCACCCACCGCCCAGATGGTTGGGGCACCGGGTGCAGCCAACCGGGGCAATTTAAAACAGAAGGGCTGCAGCAAAGTCTCCCACTCTCACTCCCACCATGGCCCTGAGGCCCCCCCTGCTCCCCCCGCCCACCTGCCTTCCTTGTGTGGCTGCCGCCTGTGTTATTGTAGTGGTGAGGAATGAAGGGGGTAGGCGGAGGCAGCACCAGCCAGCCTTCCAAGCCAGAGCAGCCATGGCAGTGGGCCACTGGAGGGATGGATGGCAGGCGACCAAGGGGGAAACGAAGATACTTCCCGCCCACCCAGCCCACTCTGAGCTGCTGCCTTGCTCCGTGGAATGAGGGAGGGGAGGAGGGAGCGCAGCCATGGCCAGAGGCTGAAGCTGCCACCACCATCACCAGGTTAGAGACCAGCGAAGAGGAGGTGGTGGAGAAAGAAGAGAAGGGAAGAGAAGGCCAAACAGTGGCCCAGGCCTGGTTCCTGGAAGGCTGGCGGGGCTGCATTTGTCCCCAGTTGGTGATGGACGGGCTGGCAAGCCAAGAGAGCACCGCAGCCTGGCTGGACTCGGCCAGTGAGCGGGCTGCAGGTGGCTTTGGGCATGCCTTCCTGCCTCCCCTCCCTCCTTCCCAGCCCCTGCTCCCTCCCTCCCTCACTTCCAGCGCACCAAGTTGGGTCAAGCCAAGAGAGGAGGCAGCTTTTCCTCCAGGGACAGTGAGGACATGATGGCCAGGGGACACGGCTGGATCTGCATGCAGTGGCATCAGCCTTGCTGCAGCTGCTGCTCCTCATCCTGAGTGGCTGCCTAGAAGGTGATGAGGGGCCTGAGTTTGCCTGGGCTGCCACCTCCTTCCCGATACAATGAAGGAAGGAAGGAAGGAAGGAAGGAAGGAAGGAAGGAAGGAGAACTGCTCCAGCCGCTGCCACTGGAGGAGGAGGAGGAGGAGGAGGAGGCGCAACAGAGGGATCCCAGCAGTGTCACCTCAGGGTGGTGATCTGGAGCAGGAGGCATTGCTGGGGCCCTGGAGACACAGTGATCATGAGCCAATCGTGGGGGGTTCTGCCCACTTGCCCCTCCCCCCATTTTCCATGTCGGCCTTTTTTGTTTTGTTTTCTTGGACTGTGGTCTGGCCCCCAGTGGTGTCTGGGATGTGGTAGACCGGCCCGCTGTTTGAAAACGTTGAGGACCCCTGCCTTACACTCTCCTCTGTAGGCGCTTATAACCAGTTCTGGACATTCAATATTGTTACACGACTGCATGCAGAGAATTCTATATGAATGCAGAAAATCAAGCTCATGAGTGGAGCGTGTGCTACACTCATCCTGACAGAATGTGCTCAGGGTTCTGTATTTCATCCTTCTCAAGAAAAACCTCCAACACAAACTTCAACATGTCTTATGAGAATGCTACTGCGGATTTGAGCCACTGTAAATCAATGCAGTGCATTGCTGTTCACTTTGCTGGTCAAGTATCAAGTTCCACAACTGACACGTGACCAGGAGTGCAACCGAGAGCTCATTATCTACTGGCAATTTGCTACTATTACACATGCCTGCATTAATCGGATTTTCTAGTTGGGTGTCATGGGCTCCTGCTGTTTTTCCTACTAACAGTAACATTCCTGAAAGTTGTAGAAAGAAGAGGCATTAATTGTAAGTGTTCACTGCTACATACTTGCGTTCATCCCCACCCCAATTATCAATTTTCAACCCCCACAACCATATGCTTTATTGGCATTCAAAGTTCATTTCATGACTTGCTCCCACACATATTCAAGGCTGTTTTGAGAGAGTGTATCTCTCTGCCCACAACCCATGAATAATTCTTAAAAGTATGGGTGGGTTATGCATGACACCCAGTCTTCTCCCCCTCCTTCGCGACACATATCACGAACTAAAGATAATACTCAACAATTGACCTCATTTCTGCTGTATGATGTGCTTTTGGCTTGTAATATTCAATGTCAAAATTATTTCATTTTTTTTAAATTAAGCAGTTTATTATTGTGTATTTTTGTACTCACTCACTCTACAATACCACATTCCTAGTACTGTACTGTCTCAATGCTTCCCTAAAAGTATGCATAATTTTACTTACTAGATAATATGAAATATATGACACTAGTGTTTTTTCAGAAGTGATGCTGGGGAGAAAAGGGAGAACAGAGAGGGATAAGGGCTCTATAGATAGGGCCACAATGCTTAGTACAAAGAAGCGCCATAAAGAAGCACCATGGAAATATTTTTTTCACAAGCATAGGCTTCACATACTGGCAGCTGGGGAAGTATCTCACCCTGCTTTTTCAAATCAAGGATACCCCCTTTGTGTGCGCCATACTCCACTCAGACTGTGCTGTCATCATGACTACTTAGAAAATCAAACATAATGATCAGTTCTCACATGCAAATAGTCACGATACATACAGGACCTAGGGAAATAAATCACTGGGGATGACCACAACAAAATTGGAAAGCAAAGTGATCTGAGACCTAACATAAGTCTTCTCCATCTTTTACTTAATGCAATACAATACAATACAATACAATACAATACAATACAATACAATACAATACAATACAATACAATACAATACAATACAATACAATCTTTATTTACGGCCACAGACCCAACCAATAAAATAGAAAAATACATACATGTAGTTTTAAAAGGATAAGAAAATAAAACCATTACAAAATTTCAAGATACTTAAAACAGTATCTTTTACTTAAGCACGTGGTGCCCACATATGTTGGGAAGAGCTCTCCTCTTCCCAGGTAGTCTTTCTACATAAGGCAGAACCCCAATCTTTCCATGTTTCAAATCACATGGAGAGACTAAGTCAGATACAATATTCAGACTGTTACTTTGAGGTTTAAAAGTGATGGCAGAGAATGACAAGGCTAACAACCTCCTTTCAATATATGTGGGATCCACACCATACACAACATGTAAAAAACACTACTGCACTAAAAACGTCTTTAGTTTTTTTGCTCCTGACTAGGTGATTGTTGTTTCCCCTATGACTCCCAACACCCAATGGCCGCAACCAAAACAGAGGTACTTACGTGGGCATTTCCTTGTTTGTTTGTTTGTTTGTTTGTTTGTTTGTTTGTTTGTTTGTTTGTTTGTTGTATTCTCGAAGGCTTTCACGGCTGGGATCTGATAGTTGCTGTGAGTATTTCGGGTTGTTGGGCTGTGTTCTAGAAGTTTTTCTTCCTGACATTTCGCCAGACTCTGTGGCTGGCATCTTCAGAGGGAAAGGAGCTCAGAACACAGAGAGAACTCCTAGTTCCCTGAGCTCCTTGCCCTCTGAAGATGCCAGCCACAGAGCCTGACAAAACATCAGAAAGAAAAGCTTCCAGAACACGGCCAAACACCTTGAAAAACTCACAACTTTATTATTATTATTATTATTATTATTATTATTATTATTATTATTATTATTATTATTATTATTATTATTATTATTATTATTAGATTTCTATACCACGCCATCTAGTACCAAGGCCATGGGCAGTTTTTTCAAAAATGTCTGTTTTGAGGGGGCTTGCATTTAGCTCCCATGCTTTCAAATCTTGTTCATTCATATAGTAGTTTAGAAAGGTTCCTCCCTGCCATATCCATCCATCTAAACCCCAGATAGTTCAAAAACAATTTAATTTACAGAGTAACCAGATGTTTACATGGACTGGGCCTAAAAGGTTTCAGAATTCAGAACTCATGGTAGCTCTACATAGCCAGAGGAGAGATGGAAAGAGTCATTAACATCTGTGGTTCATAAAAAAGCCCTGTTTATGATTACTAAAATGAATTCCTTGGTACGCTGTGTTGCATTCTCAGCCCACATGTAGGAAAAGTTTCAGGCAGTCATTTGTTATCTTCTAGAACTTGACACCACAGCTTTCCCTATGGAATGAGCATTTTGAAAAATTTACATTTTGTACTTGGATCCACAAAGGATTTCCTGTCTGAGCAAATCTGTCTGCTCCTACCATCCCTGTATTTGCAGATCAAGTGAGCCACTTGAGTACAGTTTTAATTTAATAGATTTGATAAAGCAAAAATATTTATATTGTTCTTCAAAATGTAAAATAATGTTTAAATAACTGAGAAGCAAAGCAAAAAAAACCCATTGCAGAACACAAAGCATGATACATTTTAAATGTCAGACTTGAACATAAATTACCAAGTCCCATTGTGATGATTTCTTGAATGTAGGGAAGCACAAATGTAGGTATGAAAAATTGACATGCAGAAAGAATAATCAAACACACTGTCAGGATCACTTTTGCACAAATGTCTCATAGCACCACCGCCTGTTCAGTGAACTAAACTATGACTGGATTCCTTACCAGGCTCTTATAAAGATTGCATTGGACTCAAGTTTGAGTATGTGTACACATGCATTTGAACCCTGATTAAGCCACAGGTACAGTCAGGTGTTTGATAAATAGATGATATAACATATTTGCAATGGAAAACAGCATATAATATTTGAGTATTCAGTAGTAATTCAAATAGGATAGATTTGATTAAAATCAAATCAATTTAAATCAGAATTTAAATCATGATTTCAATTTTAAAAAATATTTTTAAATGATCTAAATCTTAAAACATCATTTTAAAAATTAAATGATTTAAATCATTCATTCACAATCAAGACATATGTTACCCCCCTGGCACATTTGGAGGGAGCCACAGATTGGAAACAATTCTTCAAACACCAACTTAAAAGGTTTGTTAGGTTACTTATACAATCCTGATTCAACCATTATTTCTTTCGCACTGTGTTTATAGTCATAGCAAAATAATAATAATAATAAT
>JAHTLZ010000204.1:53495482-53513695 GCA_023846285.1 Phrynocephalus versicolor | reverse complement strand
AATAATAATAATAATAATAATAATAATAATAATAATAATAATAATAATAATAATAATAATAATAATAATAATAATAATAATAGCAAGATGGTGGGATAAGATAGGAAAAAAATTAAATTAAATTAAGGGTCGCCAAAGGCCTCGCGAAAGAGCCAGGTCTTCAAGCGCAACTCAATCGGGAGATGGTTCCAAAGCAAAGGACAACCATAGAGAAGGCTCAGTTGCGGGTAGCCGCTTTCCTAGCCTCCTTGGGCGTGGCCACCCGAAATGAGAGCAGTCATACGAAAAAAGCCAAATCTACATTAAATATCTCGACTGTTGCTATGTGCTGTCAAAGTTACTTCCAACTTGGGTGACGTCTGAGGCATGTGAAATATTCAAGGGGTGAATTGCTGCCACCACCCCATAGTGAGTTTCCAAGGCTGAATAGGGATTTGAGCTGAGGTCTTCTAAATCCTAACGTGATACTCTATTTACTACCTCATAGTGATTCTCAGTATGTTTATTAACTTTTTGGGCCAACAAAAATATGTTAACTTCTTTGAGCTCTTTTGGCTGGCCTAACACAAATACAACCACAGCTTGAAATAAAACGAAGACAGGTCATCATGGTGCCTCTATGACTGCTATGGCCAAACACCATCGTGCTCTGCTTGCAAATCAACCATGTTTTTGCAGTGTTGCCCGTGAGAAATCAACATGACTTGAAATTGCCAAATGGACATGACTATTAAATCCCCCAAAGCATGTTCCAATATTGAAGTTAAGGCAATAGAAAGTACAGTAGCACCCCCATATCCTCTGTTTCACTATCCGCTAATTCAGTTATCGGTGGTGTTAGAGGAGGCAGCCGCGGAACTCAGGCGGCATGGAGTAGGAGTAGGAGGTGGGCTCAGGAGAAACTGCCAGCCCTGGGGCAGTGGAGGAGGAGGGCTCAGGAGGGCCAGCCGCCTGTCTGTCAACCAGGTAGGCAGCAGCGGTGGCGTCAGAAGAGGTGGCGTAGCCCAGGAGCACCTGGCCGTCTGCAATCTCAGTGACAATGGCGGCAAAGGAGGCGACCATGCACCTCAGGAGGGCTCACCTGCCAAAAAGCTGGGCAGGGGCAGGGCAACGGAGGTGGAGGTAGAGGCACAGCCCCAGAGAGTCTGCCTGCCAGCAAGGTTGGAGCCTGAAGCCGGTGGGTGGTGGAGGTTGGGAGCCCGCCGGTAAGTCCTCGCACTGAGAGGTGGGTGGTAGGGCTGAAAGCCAGTGGAGAGGCCATGCTCTGCCCAGCTGTGGTGCCAACTACGGTGAGGGGGGGGCATTGGAGTGGTGGGGAGTAGCAGTGGAAAGCTTGTGACTGGTCTGGGTGGATGTCGTGTTCTGCGCAGCCACAACATTCACTATGGTGGAGGGATTGGAGCAGTGGAGGGTAGTGACGGGGAGCCCAAAACTAGTCTGGGGATCGCCACTGGGCCCTGGGGAAATGCACCCACCGGAAGATATGCCTGGCTGTAGGCAGGAGGGGAGAGGGCCGCCGAGGATGCCTGTCCCCGCTGCTTCTTCCTACCAGCCATGGTGGGGTTCCCCAGGGTGCTGGTGGGCTCTCGCACTGCTGGCACCCTTGGATAAGAGTGTTTGCTCAGATCTGCGGATTTCATTATCCACGTGTGCCCAGGAACCAATCACCTCCAGATACAGAGGTCCTACTGTAAAGGTAAAACTTCCCCCTGAAAATCAAGTCCAGTCATTTGCAAATCTAGGGGCCAGTGCTCATCTCTGTCTGTAAACCAAAACCCCAGTGTTTGTAGACATATTTCTGTGGTCATGTAGCCCACATGACTAAATGCACACATGCATGGAAAGCCATTAGCTTCCCACCAAAGTGGTATATATTTCCTTACTCACTATTTTACGAGCTTTTGAACTGCTAGGCTGGTAGGACAAACAATGGGAGCTCACCCTGTCCTGCAGATCCAAACCTTTTGATTAACAAGCCAGTCACTCAGGGCCTTTTCACACGACCCCTAAAATCCGAGGCAAAGGGCTCCTAGATCCGGAGCTTAAAATTGTTCCCCACCAGCTCCGGAGTTTACAAAAAATTAAGTGCGACCACGCCCACCTAAGTGCGTCCCAGCGCACTTTTCAAGTACCTGCTCTCCGGGGGTGAAAATTCCTGATGCGGATGTAACGAAGTGAGTGCCGGGCTCTCCTCGCTTCTGTTTGTTGTTGTTTTGCCCCCCGCCCCTTTAAGAGCTGCCGGGAGCAGAGCAAGACAGCAGAACGGAGGTAAGCAGCATTCTTCCTTTTTTTCTCCCTCCCCTCACTCAGATAGCAGCCAGGAGTGCGGAGGGGGTGGGAACACAGGAACAGCGACAAAACCCTAAGATCTCTGGTCCGAATTTAAGTGGTTTAACCCACAGGAAAGTAGCACTAATATTTTCATGAAACCTATTCCCCTGGGGAAAAGAGTAAAATAAAGGCTCATATTTGAGATTAACTAAGAAGGACCTATAACCTGATCAGGCCAATTCCTTAAAATATGAACAAGGTTGTTCACAAAGCAAAATTAGCATGGCAGATTTGATTTAAGAAGTGGAGAAGGACATTAGCCTCAAGTCTCAGATCCAATTCTCAGTAGGTTAAAGCTATTACCTACAAATCTATTAACATGTTGCTGGCAGTGATCATTAAAGGAGATTTCATAAAACAAAAATGCATAATTAATCTGCTCAACTGTGCACAAAAGGAATAGAAATCCATGCAAAAAATGCTCCTTCCAATCAGCAACAACATTGTGAACTCTGAAGATAAGGCAGAGATTAATTAATGTTGCAAATAAATTGGACTTCCGGTTCAGGCTACACCGCAGCGAGTGCTTCAGCTTATCAAGCTGAATTCCTCCAGATAAAGGGACCCTAATAAGGGTAAAGTTTCCTTGGAGGGGAAACGAAAAAGAGGCAGCAACTGTAGACCATGAAGGGAGCGGCCATGAACTTTGTGGAAACAGGAAAATGTTTCATCTCCCACTGGGGGCAGACTTTCATTATGGCAAAGGTGGAGCTGTCGGTGCCAGACATTAAAAGATGTAAATATCTGGAGTGTCATGAGTAGGATGCTTCTATCAATTTCTATGTGAACCTTCTCCCTGGCATCTGGAAAACCTTTCCTCAAACAAGCACTAAAACCCACCCTTCTGAGGAAGCGGCTTTTAGCAAAAAAAAAAAAAAGGGGGGGGGGGTGAATATTTTTGAAAGATAAGCACAGAAGAAGTGACTGCTTTCATGGGACTGTTTTCATAAACCTGCCTTTCTGCCTATTGTTTCCTTATTGTGGAAAAATATTTTATGCCTTTGCTGCTCTTTATGTGGTGGATTTGAAGACAAAATTTGAAGGAAACTACCTTAAACCTCTGTGCTTTCTATATATTGAATTTAAAAACCCAACATTAAGAGCAGCGTTGGGAAAGTTGTTTTCACAAAAAATGTAATCTGATCTTGGAGTAACTGCATGTTTTGAAAATAATGCTTGAAGGCTGTTCCTTGCTGTTTTGGCTTCTATTTAGTCTAGTTACTCTCCTCTGTACCACTCTTGTTTGGAAACTAAGTGGCAGAAACTATTACAAACAATATTAACCGTTTCTTGTGAGCTATAAAACACAATGGATTGGGAAAGCATCTAAGAAAAAGATTTTGCCAACATAATTCTATCAAGTTTGCAAAAAATTATATATACACAGACTCAACCTCTGAAGATGCAGAGATTTTCAATTCTGATAATGTCACAGAGGCAAAACAGATTACTCAAGACGGAGTGGTTGATAACACTGGGTCTATAGAAAAAACTGAAATTAGGTCTGATCAGGAGATTGAGCTAAAACAAAGAGCTGATCTTAATCTACAGATGAACACAACAAGATTGATGCAGGATAAATCTTTGGATGTGCCAAATTCACAAAATATGATAAATGCATCTACTGAAATCAGCTCAAATCAAGAGATCAAACCAGAACAAAGGGCAGATCTGAGCACGAAGACAAATATGACAAGAATGGTGCAAGCTAAATCCTTAGAGGTGCCAAGTCCACGCAATATGATCAGCGCATCTGTTTTACTTAATATGGGTGCCCAAAAGAGGAAAATTTGGGACTTTTTCAGTAGCATAATGGCTATGAAGATTTCTATCAAGATAATACAACAACTCATGAAGATAAGGGATTTGACAAGGGGAAAACAACCTGTGAAGATAAGGGACTTGATAGGAAAAGGGAAAACGAAAAAAAAAGAAAGAATTTCTGGCTTAGTGAATTGATTACATAATGTTTTCTGTATTCTGACTGCCTGAGGCCACTAGTTAATTGGTATGATATGGGAAATGGGAAATGGGAAATGGAAATGTGAAGACAAACTTGATATATGAATAAATGTTAATATGTTAGATTTTTAAAACAACAGAGGCAATTGGGTATAGACAAGAACTTCTATGCATAAAGTGAAACATATAGACCAGGAGGCAGCTCTCTTAAAATATTAATTTGAATTAGTGATGATTGCTGAAATTAGGCATTCTTTGGAAGAATGGGTAAATATACTGTGGATGATATATAGAATATATATAGTTAGTCAAATCTATCAAAAATTACTTAGTACTAAAGAGCTAAACAGCGAGTTTGAATAGATTGTTGAGATTAGAAGAGGGAGGAGATAGTAACTTAAGTATAAAAGTTTGCTCATTTAAGCTGGAAACGTAGATATGAATTATATGGGGCTCAAATGTTGCGAAAAACTGATTGAAGCAGTAACACGACAGAAGACAAGCAATATATTTGTTTTATGTAACTTAGTGTAGAAAATAAATTGTAAAATATTTAAAAATGTTGCAAATAAATTATCACCTTGTTATCAGGAACATTTGTAAGAAGTAGTATAAATATTATACCCCATGAGTAACCTAGCCTCTCACTGAGGGTGAGATTAATAAGGGATTAAGTAAATATGTAAATATTTACTTTATATAAATAAGTAAATGGTAAATAAATTTGCATATTAATACAGAAAAGTCAAGAGTCGGAAGTAAAAAAATCTTAGGAGTCGGAGTCGGAGTCGAAACATTTATCTACCGACTCCACAGCCCTGCCCAAAATAGGAATTTGGACCCTCAAAACCATATGTAGATAATTGTAGTGGATCTGAGGGCTCATTTTCTACACTATCATTCTCTCAGGTCACACAGACTGCAGGTATTGGTTTAATGTTTGTAGTGTTTGAAGAAGGCAAAAGAGGCTAGAAGTCTAATTCTTTTTTAAAAAAATGACTTTTTGCAGGCATGTGTTAAAACACTGTGGGGGAATGCCAATCTTCAAGCTCCTAAGAGCTTCTCACTGTGTTTTAGTTTGTTGGCTGATGAAGGCCACTTTGGGATATAGAAGCAGGGGAGTTTGATGTCTATTGCTCAGGCACAAAAAGAGCCTTTGGGATGCTGTTTGCCCAGTCCTGAGTAGTCCTCTGCCAAAGACATGGAATCTATCTTTAAAGCCAGTATTTGTCATTACTGAGAGACGGATGCACGGACAACAACAGAAATAAATATAACAAGAGGCCCATTAGAAAAAGTTGCTCTGCTAAGAAAAGGCTGCAAGCAGACTATTCACAAGAAAAAGGTCACTGAACACTTAAAGAGGAGGTAAGGTCAAAGAAGCACTGCAGCCAGGCATTTTTTTTCACCCCAAAAAAGTTTTCAGTTGCTTCTCACTGATGGAACACCTTTGCCATAAGCCTTCAAAATGTAGCTTTCGAATCTAACACAGGGGTCACTTGAATAGAACTTTCCCTACTCTTACTTTTATTCAGGACAATCCACCTCTTGTTTTATAGGAAGGGTCAAGGTGAAATAATTGTTCTATATAACTACAACTTGCACTATACCAAGCCCTCTGGACAGAAAATTGGTGCATATGAATTGAATACAAGTAACACTAATGCATTAATGACTGACATGTGGCAGCAATGCAGAGACACACAGATGCAATTTGACATTAATGGAGAGATTTGCCTGTGGTCATACACACAGAGGGGGGAAAAACAGACCCACCTGCCTCTTGCCTTTAACCTAGGTATAAAATCAAATGTCAGACAAGATTAATTAGATGCCTGGAGTTTTATTCTTTTCTGTTGATATAAAAAGGACATCTCCATAATGTGAGGAAGCATTTATGTGTGTAGCAAATCAGGTTGACATTGAAGGAAGGTTTACTTTATTGTGAATGCTGCCTGTGTGGTGCTTGTCAGTGCAATTACTTTCTACTCAAGTGCCTTGCTTTTTAACGTTTTATTATCTTAAGAACAAAACCACTGGAAGCAATAATTGTTTATTATGTTAATTCTTTTGATATTTTTATTATGCACGTCTATAAAATGATTAAACTCTGCTGTGCCCCAGAAAAGAATAGGATTTATTAATATGCAGCCAATTAAGAGTAAAAACAAGAGAGCAACAAAATGACTGTACTGATAATTAGTCACTAAGTAGTCAATTTTGTACACTTATCAGCTGCACCACAAGTTTTCCTTTCAGTTACCCAGTAGCAACATCTCTAGAATCATTCTAATTGGTTTTTTTTTCCACAGAAAATACTATACAGAATACAATCAGCAAAAACAGTTGATTTTTTAAAATATGTGCCATTGATAACTGACAAAGACAGTACTGTAACAACAGAAACCTACATTTTGTTAGCTGAAAGAGAAAGCTACAAGCAAAGTACTGGGTTCTCTGAGTAATTGTTCCTGCAGATTACTGAACCCAGGCAGTTTTCATAGCTACATATCAATGTGTGTGTGTTGTGTCGTTACAGTCATGACTGACTCTTTGTGACTCCATGTCCATAGTCCCATGCTAAATATGTTAACTTAGAAACAGTGGCTGAATTCTGTAATAAGTAACAACTCAACCAATTCTGGTGATGTACTAATCTGAATGTGATGTTTTAGACAGCAAAAATACCAACCCCCACATTCTTTCTTTGTAATTACATTGGATATTTATGGTTTTAAAACAAACTACCACATTTAGCACTAAATCACCATATATGTGCATTGATAGATTAGTTTAGCACTAGACCACCAGTGCATTTTAAAAGAGATTTAAAATGACATGAAATAGAAACAGCTCTGGCAAACTACAGAGGACTACAATATGTGTGTATCCATGTGTGCACACTTATTGCATACATATTGTATACAACTCGATCAGGCCCACTGAATCTATAGCAATTTGGTGAGTCAATCTATCCAGATGTTCCACTGATTCAACGGGCCAGTTCTAGCTGTGGCTTGCCGCTGGATTTCAGCCAATGAGCACTGAAGTGATAACAACAAGCTAAATCAATTTCTGCATTTGTTCTCTCTTCTCCGAATAAGCCACAGTACCATTCCCCCATACCTATAAAGTTTCAATGTAGCCATGAAAACTGACTAAAATCCAGTTAGTTCACAAAGGCTCTTGCCTTTACAGTGCTTGCATCCATGGAAAAGAAGGCCCTAGAACCATTTTTAAAAGTGTTATCTTCTGTTCTACTGCAGAATACCTTAAAAGATTTCCACTTCCAACACAAATGGAAATGAGAAATGTTTTACAGCTAACTGCACCAGTTCATCTAAAAAACAAAAAGAAATGCAGAAATGTTTTATACTTGCTGGCTCTTCTTCAGTTATAACTTTAGAATAGCTTAATAAGAATTTTAAATGGAGAATAGTAACAATTGACAGCAGCAGCAGACTAATGATGACAAATTCAGGCTGTTAACTACATTGGCATCTGGATTCACAATCTATTTTATGTTTCTACAGTATTTGGATTCGGTGATCACACAGAAACCATGGGCTGTTCTGGCACCAGTGATTACACTACCCTCTGCATCTGATGTGGTTTGATCCATGCCACAGTCCACACCCTCCCTCCCTTTGATCCCAACCTCTGCTAAACCCAGCTCTCCCTTTATGGTTCATTGTACTGCACAACATTAGGGGAGAAGGACAGTTTTCCAAAGTTCTGCATAATGTATACATAAAAGGTAAAGGTTCCTCCCGCACATGCGTGCTAGTTGTGTCCAACTCTAGGGGCGGGCTCATCTCTGTATTCAAGCCAAAGAGGCAGTGCTGTGCAAATCCATGGCCATGTGGCTGGCATGGCTGCAAGGAAATACTGTTTTACCTTCCCGCTTTTTACAGCAGTACCTATTTATCTACCCATCCATCTGCACATGATGTGGTCCCATGCCTTGACTGCTGTCTTGGGGCCATGCTGGGGTGGATATGGGAACATAAACTGAGGCTGAATCTGTGCAAGATGGAGATCCTTCATGTGGGAGCTCCAGCTATCCATGGTTTGGGAACATCTCTCCTTGGGGGCGGGGGGTTACCCTCACTGCAGGGGAAGAGGTTCGCCACTTGAATGTCGTCCTGGACCCAGCACTTTTCATGAAACTCAAGGTGGAATCTGTAGTCCAGTCAGCCTATTTACACCTTAGGCGTATTGCCCAACTGTGCCCCTACCTTGACACCAGGGCCCTCACCGCCTTGGTTCATGAGCTGTTAGTTTCAAGACTTGACTACTGCAATGGCCTCCACATAGGGCTGCCCTTGGGGCTGGTGAGGTGCCTTCAGCAGGTAAATGTGGTGGCCAGACTACTGATGGGGCTGAGAGGTTATAATCACATCTCCTTCATCTTGGTCACTTTGCACTGACTATCTGTATGCTTCTGCACCAGATTCAAGGTTATAACTCTCATACAAAGACCTAAACATTTTGGGACATCACCCTGATTTATGAATATTTATTATTTTAGAATGTTGGGGGGATCTAGTTTGCATACTTCAATAGGAGTTATTGTGGGCGGAGTCATCAGATATACATACCTGTGCAAACACTGATAGCCAGATAGGGCCAGGCAGATGTAGAAAGAGGGACTGAGAGATGTAAGGACATGTAGTAGTTTAACTAGAAGAGTATTTTATATGTCCATTTTAAAATTAGTAACTTAAGTCAATAACAAAAAGCATGCAAGTCTTTATTCTTTGTTCTACAATAAACCATACTTACTTGTTTTGAAAGAAAAGTCTGTGAGATTCCGTGATTTGAAAAACCATACTTGGTCCTAATAATAAGTTAAAAGTGGCAGCAGAATTACGCATGCATGTGATAAGCCACTTCCCTGAATTCTTTTAAAAATGTTTTAAAAGTGGCTCTTTAGGCAGACTTTTCTGAGTCACTAATCTAAGAGCCAATCTGCCAATTTTCACTTCATCCGACCATCATAAAGTATAGTTTTTAATTTTTATTTTATTATTGTTGATAGGTAGCTGACATAACCAGATTTTAGATGGGATGTTTAAAGGTTGTTATATTTAATTAATTGTGTCAAATTATTATTATTATTATTATTATTATTATTATTATTATTATTATTATTATTATTATTATTATTATTATTAGTCTATGTCTATGTCTATGTCTATGTCTATGTCTATGTCTATGTCTATTGTTGTTTTGATCGTTGTAAGCCACCCAAAGTGGCCATTTGGCTAGATGGGTGGTAAGTAAGTAAGTAAGTAAGTAAGTAAGTAAGTAAGTAAATAAATAAATAAATAAATAAATAAATAAATAAATAAATAAATGTTCCCATCATTGTCCAAATAACTCCTCAAAGTGTTCAACAGTATTAATTCTAATAAGCAGAATGTTACTTCTTTTTACTTACTCTGTTGCTATGCCTTCAAAAATGCAGGCTTGGATTAACATATGAAAACTTGCAAAAAGAAAAAGGAAGGAATCACTTGGTTTTCAAGTAGCATTCCTATGTCTTATCTAAACTTTGCATTGGGGTTTCAGACATTCTAACTAATCCAGGGAAAGAACCGTATTGGAAAAAAAACTGAGAAAGACTGATGAAAAATGTATGTCTTTAGAGCTCTGGCTCTGGGGAGTTTTAAAATGGAGATTTCCTTACAACAGCAATTAAAATGTTTTCACCTTTTTCCAGTAAAAGAAATGAGCAGAAGCAGCAGTCAAAGAACTAGGGAAGCCTATGAGGATAACACCTCATCGGCTTGTGAAGCCCCCATGACGTTAAATGAATTAAGGAGGGCAATGTCATGTTAAAAGCCCCATCTGGAATCCATCTCTGTCTCCAACTTCATGTTACATAAACATAACAAACAAAAGACTTCAAAAATCCTACGGCAACTATAGTTATAACGTTATAATGCTGTAATTGCCAAATCCAGTTAACCCCCACCTTTTTATTCTTATCAAGCTGAAATCCAATGCTGGATTTATGAACTGCATCTGCCAGGCAGCCATAAGGGCTCTCTGTTTTTCTTCTTCCCATAAATTATAGGCAGCACAGGTGTAACTAGGGCAGGGTGACCAAGCCTTTGACCCACACTGCCAAAATTTGCTGTTGCAATTTCTAGGCTGGAATCCCATTTTCCCAGGAAGTCTAAAACAGGTGGGCTCAAAGTAGAATGAATACATTTCTCCTCACTCTTCCATCTTCTCAAACACAGATGCCCATCTCTTATGACCTAACATTAACCAATACAACAGTGATGCCCTGAGCACCAAAACAGATTTGGGAATGATAGACTCTCCATTCTAAACTGAGAGATGTTTTCCTCTTACCTAGCTAAGAATAAACAAGATAGAAATAGCTCTGAATTTAGTGTGGATGATTGTATTTTAAACTATTTTCTTAGCTGCACGCCAAAACTTTATTTCCACCTTTACAGCCCCAAGCAAATTTATGAGTTACAGTACTATAAATGAAAGCCAACACCATTAGATAACCTAATAAGCCTCAATGTCTGCTGAACTTTCCTCCACTGTATTTCGACATGTCAAATGTTCCCTCCACTTCCCCTACCTGCTGAAGAAATATTAAGATGTAAAAAGTTTTCACTTTTTAAAAATCTTTTTGTTAGCCCAATGGAGAAGTTACCCCAGTAGGAATTCCGGCATTTATCTTGCAGCCAACAAAGATACCTCTGCTTTTCTATGTGCGATAGATCCTTGGAGAAAAACATACAACCCGCTTCTCAGAAAACTTCCAAATTAAGAAGAAACAAGGAGATAACACTTTTCTCCTTCTCATAATGTCTGGGCCACCTTCTCTTTTCATCACAGTCAAAACATTTCACATGTGAGATCCTTGTACATGTACATACTAAGTATGGAATCACTGGCCCACCAAGCATGTTATCACAGAGAATTATAAAAATGAAAAGGGATATATGGTGTAAGGGATGAGGCTTGAGTAGACTCTAAAATAAAATACTTTTTTCTGAACTTATTTTTTGCAAAGTAAAAACCACTTAATTTCTCCAAAGCTGAGTCCCAGAGTTATGCTTGCTAAGGTTGCCACAGCAATAATGACATTGCCATCTGGTAAAAAGGCCTTCTTTCACCCTTGGGAACTGCAGCCTGCAAAACCTGGCAGGGATAGCCTCTCAGTGATCCCTTAAAAATTACAAAGAAAGCCGGGGAGTAACAGCTGTGCCCACACCCTACCTGCCTCTTTCTCTTGCAAAAGACCCAAATAATGTTCCTTAAGACACTGCTGCTGGGTAAACTTACTGCTAACAGAAGCTGAATTTGGCAAACCCCCTCTTCTCTCTCCCATATGAGAATGGTTTGGAGGCTTTTCTCTCAGCTATTGCATCACCAAAAACTGCACGATGAACATCTGCCCCTCTGCAATATAGTTGACATTTGTAATATGATCCACCTATGTTAACAAGGCTAAGCAAAATTAGGGCTTGACTGGAAGAGACAAAGGTAAAACCTTTCCTACTATTCTGGCACATGTTAAAGCACAGGTAAATACTGGACCTCTGAGATACTAAAAAAAATTAATGAACACATTTTAAACTGCTAAAAAAGACTAGAAGAGTTCAACACTACTTATATCTGTACTGATGTTGCTCTTAAACTAAGACACATCCCCATTTTTGTTCATATTTGATTGGAATAACGCTGTGCCAAAAAAGAGGGGTTTAAAATTCCTGTTGCTCTTCTAATTCTCTCTAATCTTGGCATTGTGAAGGCTTTAGTACTACTGTACTATGATATTTATTTATTTATTAGTTTTAACATAACCATATATTATCATATCGTTATTATTTAAAATAATAACCATATATTATTATTTTTAATATAACCATCCTCCCTGAAGTGTATCTCAGCAATTTGGTAGAATAAAAGAAAACAAAAGCAAAGCAATATGCAATAATTAACCAGCTGTAGCCTTGAAGTTAACTAAAACCAATTAATAGATTTTTTCATTATATGTAAATAGTTACTGATCTAAGAAAGCTGTATTTCTTAGTCTTCACTCTCAACCTATGAAGTAGCAGCAAAATGGGCTTTCTAATCCCTTAATGAGTCAAAATACTTGGATCCTCTTCTGTTGTCTTCCATGAACAGCTATGCAGGGAGTCTTAGCACTACATGATGCTCCCATGCAGGATAGTCTACCCTAACGGTGTTAAATGTGTTTGGACTGAGATTTCATTTGGAACCATAAGCAAATACATTCTAAGTACTGTAGTCCTGATGATACCCAGGATACAGCCTAAAGGGTAGAAATATTTCCACAGACATTCTGTGGAATTTTTTTTAAAATTTCAAAACTTCATTGTTCCACAACAATAATTAGTGTTGATGAATGGCTACAATAGTAGTCAAACTTGGCACCTTCAAAGCTACAGCTGTCTGCATCTTTTCAAAGTAACCAGCCCTATCTTTACCTATGCTAAAATTAATATGTTAACATCTTTCAATATATTGATTCCCATCCTAAAATATAATATAATGCAAAAGATCAATGAGTTGCTGAGTTGTATTGCATTAAAATATTTAAAAGTAGCCCCCAAAACTAATTTTGAGTAGAACAATGATCACATTAAAATATAACACATATTCATATTAAATCTATGCATGCAAATGCTATTTCATTCATATGTATCTGACAAGAATCCCAAACAAGTTATACATTTCAGTAACTTTTTAGGACTGCATGTTAAAGCTGCAATCCTGGTTACATACCTAGTTAGAAGTAAACTTCACTAGACTCAGTGGAAGCTACTCTTTCAATAGACACATATTTACTTTCTATGCATGCTTTATTGACATTTTTCTCATTAAATATTTCAGTTGAGCAACACTGAACTACTAGGAAGCATGCAGAATTTTTCACACATCATGTAAAATCTGAATAACAGGCAGTTCCTCTTTTCAATCTTCATTAATATATTTAAATTGGACATGCTAAACAGGATGCAAACCAGATAGAGTAAGTGTCCATTCCAACAACTTGGCCAGCATTCTTGGACAAACTTATTTTGCTGAGGCCAGAAGACAGGATCAGATTTCTTTGTTATGTCCCTCAAGCCAGCTTTCATGGCCTTTACTCATTTTTGATGATTGCAAATAGCCGCTCTGGTCTGGGGACCTGGATTCAGAAGGTGATCACAGTATCCCTGAGGAATATCCAACTATCAATCTTCTTAAAAGAGGCAAGGATTGGATTGTTCCTGTGAAAACTGACCTGGATCTGAGGGCAAATCTCCATGTTGGGGCAAGGCGACAGACAAGCAGCTACTGGTCAGCTTCAGGCACTTTTAAAGTGATATTGTCAGGACCTATTTTAATTGGGTTTAAGGCTGCTTAAACCATTTAATGTCAGACTTGCTAAAGGAACTCCTGCTCCCATATGTTGCTGTCATATTATCAAGTTCACCTCTGAAGGTTTTCCATTAAGCCCTACTGCCCACAATGGTGCAAGAGGTGTTTAGCAGAGAGAGAGAGAGAGAGAGAGAGAAATCTTCCTAGTACTGTACTGCCATTGTTTCCTGGATGTAATACCTCATTTAAGGAGATCCACTTGACTTTCTAGTCAGTTACATTTAGACATTAAGCTAAGACTTTTCTGGCAATTATCCAGAGTTTCATTTCATTTTATTTTTTTTCCTTTTGAACGTTTTATTGCAAAACTAGGCTAGGTGATACCTTGATAAGTCACTAATAAAACAAAAAATACAAGCCGAGCTTTCATTGGCAAGCCAACTTTATCAAAGCATTGTTCCAAAAAGTATAGTTTTGGCAAAAGATGTACTGTAGTTTGCCAGGTGTTGAGATTCATGGCCAGATGATAGCCAGGCGTTCTTCTAATGGGGTAGGAAGCAAGGCTGATGTTAAACTGCATCAAAGTCCAGGATTGTTTCAAGCCCCATCAAACAAAGGGACATAGGCCATGCTCACCCAACCCTGCCTGACTGGCATTTCAGAAGGAGAGTGTCCGATGAAATAACCATCATAGGACTGAGCACCCAAATTTGCTAAGAACTGCTAAGAAGATTACAGATCAAGAAGTAGTCTTACTAAACCAAAGTTAAGGAAAACCAGTGTGTAATTACAAAATAAACTGATGTGCCATTTAAATACAAAATGTGCTCCGAGGAAAAGACTGCTTACAATTCCTCATTTCTGTTTAAATTCCTATGAGGTGTTTCTTGAAACATCTGACAGAATTAGTTATTTTTTTCAAAATACAGCACCAAAGGTAATGACAACTTTATTGACAAAGTTACTGTCTCCTTACCAAGACATTTTAGCTTCAGAGGACACACAAGGTTAGTCAACAAAACTAAATTATGTCCTCATATAACTCTATCAATAAATCATGTAACAAATGACAGGTGTTTCAGTTGCTATATTAATATGTAGTACGGCATGCTAGACCAGCCACTTTGATTACACAAAGTGATTAAAGATCTAGTTCACTTTGCAACACATTTGGGAAAGCTCTGGGAGCCCGTAGGCCAACTTGCCACTACAGGGACCCACCACATGAGGCACAACCTTAAAGAGAAGAATCCGGAAGTAAATTTGTCTTTTCATAAACAAATAAATGGTGTGTGGGATCAAAGCAAGGTACTGATGAAAAGAAGTTCAGCCTTAAGCAGAATCAGTGCTTCTGGGTGCCATCCCACACAACACATCTTCCCCTTCTCCTTCTTTTAATAAAGCTGATAGTTACAATCCTAATAGATTTTACCTTATCAACTGTCTATTTTACAAAAACACAGACAAAGTTGGCACCATACAAGGTATGTCTGATTCACTATAATACAATGCAAGAAATAGCTTAACTAGCACTGCAATTTCAACATTTTGCCTGTGCTTTGTATTTTTTTAAAAACCCACGGTGCAATCAAAATCATGTCCTCCAAGTTTAGTGATTCTATGGTATCATTATACTACTATCACAGTATTCTCGTATTATACTAAGGTTAGACACATACAGAGAAAATACACAATCATTCCCTGTCTGCTGAGCTTCAGTATTAAACCTGAGACCACAGAAGAGTTTGGCCTTAAGATGATTCTTAAGCCAGACACGAGGTCAATATTAGACACTTCAGTTGTCGGATGAAGAATCTTATTTGCAAAATGAGAAACAATAATAAATCTGTCTTCACCTCACCTCACCTCACCAGGTCCTATCCAATGAATCCTGTTATAGAATGAGAGCAGCAAATGGCATATATACAGCCAGTCACCCAAGTCAAGAGCAGAGCATCCACAGTCAAGTTATTTTGGTAGAACAGGTAGAAAATGTCACAATTATCTTTCTACTTTCCTAACGATAAAATACAAAATTTACTTCCATAAATCTGTGGTGTGCCCCCATCTGGAGTACTGTGTACAGTTCTGGTCACCATACCTCCAGAAGGATATTATGGAAATGGAAAAAGTACAGAGGGGGACAACCAGAATGATTAGAGAATTGGAAACACCTTCCTTGCCATCTGAGGCTGCAACGGCCGGGCCTCTTCACTCTTGAACGACAGCGCCTAAGAGGTGACCTGATAAGTTTGTAAGATCATACAACAGTGTTGGTGAACCTATGGCACGGGTGCCAAAGGTGGCACTCATAGTCCTTTCAGTGGGCACCCATCATTGCCCTTTCACAGCCATTTGTATTCAGGTTAAATTGCTGTATTGGCACTTTGCGAAAAATTACTGGGTTTTGAATCGCAGTTTGGGTACTCGGTCTCTAAAAGGTTCGCCATCACTGTCATACAAGGTATGGACAAAGTAGATAAGGAAAAACTGTTTTCCCTATCGCACAACACTAGAACTAGGGGGCACTCTATGAAATGGATTTCAGTATGCCAGGCTGAGAGACAATGGCTGGCCTAAGACTATTCAAGGCTGATGGGGAACTGAAATTGGATCACTCAAGGCTTCCTCAAAAGAAGACAGCACATAGAGCACATTATTAGAACCATGAGGTTGACATAACAGGTTTCACTTGTGAAGTCATAAAACGAGGACAGATGTAGAATATATATTTTATCTAATAAGACAATATTTATAAAGCAGTCTTAGGCGTTCCTCTGCACCAACCTCCTTGAACTTAAGACATGTTGGTCAAAATCCTTCTGTGTATCTATGCACATAGAGTATATTTTGGAGGAAAACTGACTTGTGTTAAGAAATGTCTGTGGATATTATTGGTTGCATTCTGAATTCCAAGACTTAGTATGAAAAAGATAATGTCTGTGGAAATTCTTTAACTTACAGCAATTCCCTTCCAAAAATTATGTTCTCAGCATAACTAAGTACAGTAAGAGGATGTTGGCCAATAAGGAATTGCCACATTCAAGAAATTAAAGAAACTGAACTTCAAGGTTATGTAGGGAAATATTCCCAAATTTATTACAGTTATTCATCTTTCAGCATGCCTTTAGAACAGGGGTGGAAAACCCTTGGTCATCCAGATGTTCTAGATGGCAACTCCTAGAATTTGAGACTATATTACCAATAAAAAGGGATTATTGGAGGTGCTGTATAAAACATCTGGAGGGCTGAAGGTTTCCCAACTAGAGATGTAAATTTTTGGAAATTTGGAAACTCGGAAAAAACATTTTTTTTCCATTTCCCCCCCAGAAAAAAATGAAAATTTTTGGAAAAATTGAAAAAAAATATTTATTTATTTATTTATTTATTTATTTATTTATTTATTTATTTATATAGCTTGTATGCCGCCCACTACCCAAAGGTCTCTGGGCAGCTCACAATCAAAGTAAACAATTCAAATAATTAAAACATCAAATTGCAATAAAAATACAACAATGAAACATTTAAATACAATAAATACAATGTATTAAAATACCACACTAAAATCACCATCAGGACCCACAATAATCAGTTAAAGAACCTTCTGGAACCGCATTGTTTTTACCTGGCGCCAGAATGTCATCAATGTTGGCGCCAGGCGGATCTCGCTTGGGAGGGCATTCCACAATCTGGGGGCAGCTGCTGAAAAGGCCCTGTTCCTGCAAGCCATCCCTCCTTGAGGGATGGCTCTTTCAGGAGGGCCCTCTGGCTGGATCTTAATTGCTGGGTAGGTTCATATGGAAGGAGACGGTCCTTTACGGCTTGAAAGTTATTCTGTTACTTTAGGAACATAAAATATGACGATGGACAATTTGACTTGGCATAAAATTATCACAACTAGCATATTAAAATACAGTGTATCCAAACAATTATTACAAACAGAATTTACTTTTTCATTTTTTCATTTTTTTCAATTTTCATATCTCTATCCCCAACCCTGCATTAGAAGAGTGGTTCACAAAGTGGTCTATATAGACCCCTAGGGGTCTATTTTTCGACTTGCAGGGAATCTATAACAGTGAGAAAAAAAATGGGGTTCTATGAAATGTAAATGGGGGTCCACGTGAGCAGACCCCATTTAGACGGATCATCAACAACATTTAGGCATTCTGTAAATGTCTTACACCTAACACAAATTGTTTTGGTGCCATGTTTGAAAGTTTTTGCAGCACATTTTGGAAATTTTTAAACTTCTTTGGTGCCTTTCTCGAGGAATGCAAAGGTAGGGACCTGATCCTTGTGGTGTGCCTACCTTTAAAGTCCATTTTGCACTGTGTGTGCGGCGTGGGGATATTGCATCATTTTTCAGAACTTGGTCCTCGCCATGTGCATACTTTTAAAGTCCATTTTGCAAAGGTTGGGGACTCATGTTTTGCAACCACATGACAGATATCTGTACCCGAATCATGGTTGTTTGAAATTCAAATCAGCTATTACAGTCATACCTTGTATGTATGTATGTATGTATGTATGTATGTATGTATGTATGTATGT
>JAHTLZ010000204.1:53478141-53492631 GCA_023846285.1 Phrynocephalus versicolor | reverse complement strand
ATCTATCTATCTATCTATCTATCTATCTATCTATCTATCTATCTATCATGCTTCCCATCTATTTTTCCTTGAAGGATAACATGCAGCAAATGATATTTGTTATTGTGCATTATGTGATCAAAATATCACAATTTTCTTCTCTTTACATAATTTTCTTCTCTTTAAAGCTAGAAATTGAGAATTTCTAGCTTTTTATTCATATGTTGTAATATGGCCACATTACTGACTCCGGCTGTCCAAGCATCTTCAGAATTTGTCTGTATATCCACATCTCGGGTGTTTCTAGCTTCCTACATAATGCATCTGTGAGGGTTCAAGTCACAATATCATAGAAAACTATAATAAATCCATAGGATTGAAGTATTCGAATATGAAGTCTCATAGATAAGTCCCAGTTTGTCAAGACATCCCTCATTTTCTGGAAGGATTTTCTAGCTTGTTCAATTCTACATTAGATTTCGCATGAAAAATCCCAGTTATCCTTGAAATAACATTCCAAGTACAGTGGTACCTTGTAAAAAGGAATTAATTTGTTCCAAATGAAATTATGTTAAGGAAATTTTCCTTTATACAAAATTCCCATAGGAATGCATTGAAAACAGAGTAATCCCTAATCTGACCATTTTTATGTTGTACAGATTTAACCCATAGGCCATTCTGTTAAGCAAATTTCCCCTATCTCCAGAATGTTTTATGTTGTACAGATTTTATGTTATACGAACTGTTTGTTATATGAGGGTCCACTGTACTTATAAAAGGATACCCTCTCAACTATATTGCTGGCAATCTTGAGAAGGTTCTGTGTACCACTTTGGTTTTTTTACTGATAGCCATCTATTTTGTCTTCTACACATTCAGTCGCAATCCTATGGCATTGCTTTCCATAGTAACAGAATCCAATAAACTTTGCAAAACTGCCAGACATGTTGCAAGCAAAACAGTGTTGTCAGCATATCTAATGTTAATAACAAGAACTCCATTCACCTTCACACCTTGGTTCTTTCCTTCAAGAGCAACCTGGAAAATTCTTTCTGAATAAATACTAAAAAGTAGAGGTGAGAGAATACAATTTCGACAAACATTTCTCGTAACTGACACCTCTGCTAATATCTGACCATCTATCTGGACACCAACACACTGATTCCACTACAAATTCCCAATCAATCTGATATCACAATTGTCCAAGAACCAAGTGCTTTAAGAATATTAATAAGTTTATCATATTAACTGAATCAAATGCTTTTCCACAGTCAATGAAGCAAACAAAAACATTGACATTGACACTGAGACATCACTGAACTAGTATCTGAAGACTAAATAATGCCTCCTGAGTCCCAAATCCATTCCTGAATCCAAAATGGGTATCTCCAATGCTTTCTTCACAGTTATGGTATATTCTTTAATGAAGTACTTTTAAAAATAACTTTATCATCAAAGTGATTGTCCAGCATTCATCACAACTTTTTGCATTAGGTTTCTTTGGAAGTGGTATAAAAGTGGATTTGAGCCAGTCCTGTGGAATGGTTCCACTTCTATAGATGCTGTTGTATAAATTGACAAGAAGGGAAAGGTGTTGTTCTTCCTTAAGCAATTTCAAAACTTCCATATATATTTCATTAGGGCCTAGGGCTTTGCCACACTTCGATACTTTAATGGCATATTCTATCTCTTATCCCATGATATCTACACCATCATCTAACTTGACACCATGGTCAATACGTGTTATCCTTCAAGAGCTGCTCTATATATTCCTTCCACTCCTGTAGTTTCTCCTCAGTGCTTGTCAAGGTATTACCCTTTTTTGCCAGCAAGAGATTCACTTCCTCCATTGCTGCTTGCCTCATTTTCTTGTACATGTTAACTGATTTATGCTTAGCATCCAATCCTCAGAATTTTTTTCTTCCTTTGTTGTTCTTATTTTCCACTGTATTTCTTTCTGCAATTGTTTATATATCGCAGGATCTCTATTTTCTATCTCTCTTCTACAATTTATGAGGTCCAGAATTTCATCTGTCAGCCAAGGTTTGATTTTCTTTCTCTCAACAATCTTTATCTTGGCACACCTCATTCACAGCAGCTTTAATTTGGCTCCTAGTGTTTTCAACTTCTTTTACATCTGCTGTCTCCTTTATGGTTTTTAATTTTTTACTCAGTATTGATTGAATTTCAGTTCTTACCGCTGGGTCCTGAAGCTTATAAATCACAATCCGACTATTTGTCACCTTTGACTGACATTTCTTCAATTTAAGGTTCACTGTTGCTAACAGTGATCCTAATTAATATCTGCACCAGGGTATGTTTTCATACATTTTTAACTGAATTCCTAAAATGTGTATTAATCATGATGTGATCAACCTGATTCCTGATAATCCTGTCAGCATTATAAAGGCAGTACAGTGGCATCTGGAAATATGTATCTACTATTACTTGATTTGCCATTTAATAACTGAAAATTTGGTGCTACCAGTTATACTAGCGAAAAGGTGGGAGCACACATAGGTACCCAACCTACACTGATAGCCAATATACAAACACCACTGGCAAAAGAAATTGTAGTAAGGGGGTTATTATCTTTTATTTACAGAAAAACTTTGCTTCTTTCTTCCTAGATGCACATATCACCATCAGCTTACTTTCAGACCAGCAGATGGTGAATCACCTATTATGGTGTGCCCAAAATCCTAGTAGTTTCTCAAATGCACATCTAGAGTTTCCTACCTCCCATCTGGTGGACCTAATGAAAAAATACTGAGAGAAGGGCGTTCTGGGAGATCTTAAAAAGCAGATGAAGTTGGGTGT
The DNA here is from genome assembly GCA_023846285.1 of Phrynocephalus versicolor. NCBI lineage: Eukaryota > Metazoa > Chordata > Lepidosauria > Squamata > Agamidae > Phrynocephalus > Phrynocephalus versicolor. Next base: position 53,489,832 of record JAHTLZ010000204.1, on the reverse strand, counting down.
CATCAGCACATTAGTGGTACCAATCCACAACATTCTGGACACCCTCTTTCATGTTTTCTATGTACAGTGGTACCTTGTATAAAGGAATTAATTTGTTCCAAATGAAATTATGTTAAGCAAATTTCCCTTTATACAACTTTCCCATAGGAATGCATTGAAAATGGAGTAATCCCTAATCACGACAATTTTTATGTTGTATGGATTTGCCCCGTAGGCGATTCTGTTAAGCAAATTTCCCCTATTTCCGGAATTTTTTATGTTGTACAGATTTTATGTTATACAAATCGTGTGTTATATGAGGGTCTACTATATTTGAGAAGTCTGCCTGTCAAGCACAATGCACAGGGCCTTCTGTGTGGCTCCGATACTATATAGAATGCACTCCATTAAGTTACATTCTGCTTCTAGTTTAACTGTATTTGTATGGTTAGAATAGACAGAGATCTGAACTCAGCTTTAGAGTTGAAATCTGCTTCTATTCTAATGGAAAAATACGGATTTTTAAAAAAGCATAACATGCCATGCTGTTTTTTTAAAATTCACATCGTTTGCTGGCTTTAATGGTATTTAATTTGGTTGCTTAATTTTACTGATTTTGTGGTGTTGGTGGCTTATATGATTTTACGACTTTATGAGCATTTTTTTTCTTTTTGAAAAAGTCAGTAAGCTGCCTTGGACATTATCTTTTGGTGGGAAAATTGGTTATAAATATAACAAATAAATAATAACTAGCCCTTATACACAACTCAGGGCAGTTACCAGCAAAATGAAATACCAAACGTACTGTATTCCCATAATACCAAAATTAAATCAAGCTGTTGCTACTAAGTTAGACAGAGTCATAAGTATACTAAATTTACAGCTTTAGCCAATGTCCCAAGCAGGCATTCATTTGTGAACTCAGCCTCAAATTCTAACCTGCTGCAAAGTGCAACTGTTATTAGCGTGTTATACTTTTCAGAATGACCCAAGTATGCCCAAAACATACACTGGTAGATGCACTGGAAGCTTGAAAGTAACCAAAGCAGCACACAAAACCCAACACTATAACAGTCATTCCAAAGATGCCAAATTATTTTGACTAATTATGCTTCTAGCTTTCCAGATGCCTTTGAGTAACATGTCTTCTGTAAGCCTCCTCACAGAAATGCCTAGCCAGATTCTCACCATGGTTCACTCCTGCCCTCATTTTTGGAACCGCAGCCACTCAAATAGCAAGTCAAGGTGAAGAGTGGTTGCTGTTGACATCACGATGGTCGTGGTGGTGGAGGTGGTGGTGTGGTAAGTTTCTTTAAATGGAAAAAACTACAATTTAGGATCTAGCTTGTTCCCAGCATTATTTTTCCAGGTCCAAATCTATGTTTATGCAGTTTTACACCCTGATAATTCTCCACACCATCCACTTCACTCTTGCTTGATTTCCTTACTACACAAATTAAAGACTAGCAATGGATGCAGCTACAGACATGATGTTACCACAGGATATACACAATATATGAACCAGGTTTTGCTTCAAAAACAGCCAGTATTCAAGAAGAAACTTTCAACTCAGTGTATACCCATGATACGGTAGTTTTTTCTTGTCCTCAGATCTTCCTAGACAGATCAAAAGTCTTGCTGACATCTGGCTGGGCAACATTCTAGCATAGTTGGTCTATCATAGTTGTCATGGGGATGACAGAATCTAAGAATCTCATTTTCCATTATGGGCTTACTAGTCACTGTTTTGATGTAGCTTCTATGCCTATTTTCCATGTAGAGCATGCAAGCTCAACCCCGCCACTAAAAAAAGAAAGAGGTTTGTATTTTCTGTGCTGTAGTCCTTTTAGAGTTATTATTGTATATAATTTATTTTCAAAAATTTTAGTGAAGTTAACCTTTCTTTGTTTCAGCCTGTCAAAAACTTGCTGATTCTTAATCTATAAACTTCTCTCAAACTGCTTTCATGTAAACCTTTGGCTGTTTTCAATATAAAACTACTGCTTGCATGGTTCATCTTAAGCAGCAGAACAAACTTTAATACAGGTAACTTTATTTCACATGTAGATAAAGTACCTAGATAATATTATAAGAAGCAGCTTTGAACTTGGAAAAATGTAATGTAGACTTGCATAACAGCAGCTATTCTTAGCCATCTTATGATGGCTGCCTGCTGCTGCTGTCAAACTCATGCTGTGACCATGTTCATTTCAAGCCCATCACAATAATCTGAAAGTGCTAGAAAATGCCTGATCATTTTTACAAGACTGTAGCCAAAATGGAGCCAATGGGTTCATGATCCAACTTGGAAACCCAGTTTCAACTGAGAAGTCACTTCCCCACAGCTTTCCTAATCTGTAATATAAAATGTTCCACTTTAAGACAAACGGGTGCTTCTACATCAAGAGCATCTTATTTAGATAAATAGAATAATCAGATGGCATCTCAGTAACAATGCTTCAAGGTCTACTCACCTGATCCACGGAAAGCTGAGCACGTACAATTCCCTCAGCTGAAGCTGGATTTATCAAAGCAGCTACCCCCTTTATGGCTTAGTTGATCATAACAAATAACCAGCTTTTCTGGGATATTCAGCATGGCAGAGAACTTGACTGCAGTATGGGAGTGTCATTTTCTGAAGACTGCATAACTTTAAAATTGTAATCAGTAGCATCCATCCACTTACATGACTACACTAGTTTAAAAGAGAAGGGTTTCAGGACCCACCAAAGGGAAATCAATCTCTCAGCCATTATCACTTTCCCACATCTAAGTGCTTTCTAAAGTTAGTTTACCACTATGACCACAACTCTGCTAGAATGAGTGTTCATTTGTTTTTCCATCTTTCAGAAATGACACAGCTGGTAAAAGGTCTTCAGTGCCTTCTTGATCACTAATGACAAAACTGCATTTAAACATATTCCTAAATTGCACATGTTTTTCCATGGGGCTGTAACTTAACCCGAAAAAGGATTAATTTCCCACACTCAGGAAACACTTCCAAGACCCAAAGACCATCATTCCACTGTGTCTTCATCTGTCAAAGCTCATTTCCAGTTTACTGGCCGTAATTTGATTCATTACCGTATGATGTACTGGCTCCAGACACAACAACGTGCTTCAGCATAGCTTCTTTTATTCCAAAGATGACATGAGCACACATTCCATAAATAACACATAACTCCACCACCCAATAGGCCCATCTAGGCATCACCTCATTACAATGTCCACCTGTCTCCTGCTGCTCTCAGAAACCTCCTTTTAAGTGCCTGATACACAACACCACATTCAGGTTCCAGATCAAAATAGACACAGAAAAAAATCCAAATCTAAAACTCAACATACACACTAAGAGACAAACCTTAATGGTAGCATCCTATTGAGGTTCCTCTGACTGGGAAATCCAACCAGTGTCATTAACTGAATTACTTAGAGAAGTACTGCTGTTGCACAAATGGAGATCTCAATGAAGAAAACCAACTGTATCTGCTCACACAATGCCCCTGATTGCGCAACCAACTGAATTTCATATCAGTAGATGGCTGAGACCTTCCACACAATGGAAGACCACTAGATTGTGGCCTCGGTGCGATTCTATAGATTTTGACCCAGAATTAAGCACTATAGGAAATGAAGCTGCTATTCATTTCAATAAAAGCTCCTCTATACCGCAAACATCATGATGAATAATGGGGCCTGGAAACAGACTGGAACTGCATTGCAGACAACAGGAAAAGTCCCTTCACCCCAATACGTACTATAGTCCAAGTCAGTGGGGGAAAGGGCATAAGCCTCCAACTAACCTTTTAAAAAATCAATTCAGTGATCATTATTTGTTTCACATTACTGGCACATCAAAAGTACTGTATATGATTTTAATGTCACATCAATCTTACACATACATCCTCTGATGAAGTATAAAAATTGGCAAGCTAAATAAAGAACAGAGCTGCTGGCTGGTGCATCTTAAACAATTTAATTTTTTTAAAAAAATATTGTGTCCCATTTTGGATCAAAGGGAACACCCAGTGTGGTGTAATGGTTAGAATAATGGACTAGGACTTCCCACTGGGTACTAGAGAAAATGTTGGAGCAAGTTTAGAAACAGGAAAAAGAGTATTGGGTTTTATTTTAAAATTCATCTCCACTTTGTGGCTGGAAGGTTTTTCTTTGACTTTGATACCAAAATGTGGACTCAGATTCCAGAGCAAATTTTGGGAACCTACAGAGGCTCGCTTGGATTAATACATATTCTTTCCATCTAGTTTCACATGCAAAGAATGAGCAAAGCCCTTATCTAAAAACAGCTTAACTTATTAAATCCACCCCAGCGCTGCTTCCACATTTGTTGTCTCTCCCTTGACAACAAAGACAGAAGTAGGAGTAAAGGTACAGGGACCTCTAGAAACGCCTTTTCAGAACTGTCACTGAACATTACTATTCCAATTGTACCTAGTTCCCCCCCCCCAACAATATCTTCTAAAATTACAGGTGCCACGAAATACAGATCAAGTTTCCCTGCCCTCCGTATGCTCACCCTACACAAAACTGCTAAACTGGGGGAAACATAAACCCTGACCCCATAATAACTTACTGAGAAGGCAATGAACTGAAACTTTTTGCAATATTTGACAATACAGTGCAGGCAGCTGGGAGATACACTGGAGCGGCACTCATAAGATAAACAATTAAGGAAATAACAGTCTCCTGTGGAGCTATACAGAAACTGACAACAAGTAGGAAATGAGTATTTAACAGCTTTATTAGAAATGCACATGCACTGCCATAGCAAATTACATTTAATCCCAATCACATTACAGCAATGTGCAACAGTTCATGGAGAGCATTTTAAATGTCACTCTTGTATATGTAGAAGATTCTACAATGCACTGCAGATTTCTACCAAGGAGGAACAATAAGCCAAAAAACATTATGGCCAAACTTCAGCCTGGAGTTCAGTACAGTATATGAGTTAAATTCTGGTTTACAATAGTTATGAATTAACATGATATCGCCATATGTCTGACCTCATCAGTTCAAATACTGTTTTTCAGATAATATCATCTTTAATTGGAGTGACTAGGATGTAAGCAAAATGCATTCCCAGTACAAGCACCCTGCTGTGCGGCATTAGGCTAATGAATGAGGAGCGCTGTATCGGTATTTTAATTGCTGCCTATGATAAACACAAACATTTGTGGGCGGGGGGTTGAAAAAAATCTTATGACAGTGATACCAACGGCTACCACAACACTTGGTGATAATCTATAAATCTGTCCTGAGAGAAAGCATTTCCTTCTCCCCTTTGTAAACATTACCAGTACCACTACTGAAAATATTTTTAGACATGTAGAAAATACTGTTGGTTCACTTTCGACAGCAACACATAAGCTCCTGAATCCATCTCACTGCAGCCCACAGAGATATGACAACAAGTACAAATGCATAAACCTATTTATAAAGAAAGGGTAAACGGCTCTTTGTCAGTTGCATCAGCTCGCTCTGAACATCTTTTCCCAAAGCCCTTAAACTCCCACTGGAATTACAAATTCAGCTTAGGACTTCTCCATTAACGCCGCTGGACAGGACCCACTGCAGCTTCACTGGCAACGGTTTACTGTGGGTGTGATAATACCGGATCTTGTTTTCTAATGTTCCATTCTTTCTTGGCTAGCTGCCCTTTACTTTTAATACATTCCAAACACTATTTGCATCATGCGTTCGTGTAGCATTTCTCATGTGTGTGTGTGTGTGTGTTTCTTCAAGTTTCACTGCACAATGCCAGAGCTGAAAATTTTAATTCCTAGCATATTTAAAGGCAGCCACACGGGGGAACAAACAACACTCCTACAGCATTGCAACTGAGTTCCAAAGATCTATTTCGGGTCTACCTAGGAGTCATTCGTACCCAGTGGAATTCTTGACTTTTCTTCTGGCAGAAGAAAGCCTCTCCTATTATAAACACAAAATGCTCTTCTGAAAACCTCCTCTTTTGAAAATAGGTAATGCAAAGGCCTGCTGCAACTGGAGAAACACAAGACCGAAGCACCTTTAGGGAAGCAAAAGGAAGTCCCAGCAGTGCTGGCCCTGATGTTTTGGCTCACAGGTAAGTTCAAGTCAACAGCCATTCCACACTTTAGTGGCTTTGTGTTTATGCCGACTGATTTCAAACACAACACATTTTGCCAGAAACATATGATTTATTTTATTATTATTCTTATTTTCTTGGTACATGATTGACTCGTTTGAAGACACATAGTCTCATACAAGATTATGTTGCCAACTCTTCTCCAGAAAACACGTGCAACTATTTTTATCAGTCACAATTTCTCTTTTAAAGCCGCAAGCAAAGAACAGGACTAAAATACGAACAGTAAATAAATAAATTAGTACACTGGCTTCCATGGGCTCTGCTCTTTGTGGTTCATTTTCCTTCCAGTATTGTACACAACTTGCATTCCATCAAGCTTTTTAAATCACCCCAAATGCCTGAAATACCTTTTCATGTCTCAAGCTCAAAAATGTGCCAAGTTCAGTAAACCCAGCACACAATCCTCACTTACAAACATGGATTTAGAGATGCAGCTACACCTAGTGATCAGCAGTAGATCACAGCAAACAAAACTCTGTAACTGAAAGAATTCTGATAGAAATTTTCTACCTGGATAGAAAAGCTCAACTAACGATGGAGGCACATGTGAAGGCAAACAGAGAACACCAAAATGCTGTGAAAAAGTGGGGTATCGGGGAGAACAAAAGTGTTGTTGTCCTTTACTAAAACATATACCCATTCTGTAAAAACAAATGAAGGACACACTGAAAAGTTGTGTAAATACCATTGCCTGTTAGAAACAGTTTACTTTCACGTCCAATTGTTTAGCCAAATACACAACTGAAGCAATGCATTTTGTATCATATAGTGCTTGCTGCTTGGCAAATTAAGAGTAAATCAACAAAGTGGTCAGAATCTAGGGAGCCAATTTAGGCTCATGCATGCCTAGGGAGAATTAATCTTTCTTTTGTTTTTAATAGAAAAATATTCATAACAGTTTTTCGATACTTCCCTTGGCTACATGAAAGCCCTCGTGCAGCCATCAGGTAGATCATGGACAAAACTCTAAAGCAGACCTAAGTGTGGCAAACTGGTTGTACATGTGTGGCTCTTCAAGACGATGGGCCAGGAAACCACCCTTATTTTTTTTTAAGCTATCTTGCACAGATCTTAATGTCTTAACAAAAATTAGACGTCTGTCCTTACTTTCTGGATGACCAATTGCAAAACAAAACAAAAATAAGGAGATCTGCAAACTATGGAAGGTGTGAAAAGCTATTTCTGCTCCTATTGTAACAATCAATACCTCCTCCTCCAATATCGGCGGTCTCCAATGTACAGTACTGTTTGGCTCTCTAGCAAGAGCACCACTGAGTGCAGGGGTTTCTTAAAGGAATTGCAAAAGCTATTATTTCAGAAGGTCAGCCCAGTTGAACTAGTTTATCTCAGTTTAGTACCAAAACGGAAGCCATCTGCACAGACCTCACAATAGACTGGAACATTTTCGCAGCCAAGGAATGCAGGAAGAGGGGAAATCCATTTTTCATTTCAACCCCCATTGTATATTCAGGTATAATGAAGTTTATAACATGTGTACCCTTTATTTGATAGCCATACTACAAATTCACTCTCTGCAATCATCAGTCCAACAGATTTGATCAGTATTAAATACTTCTTAAATGTATTTTTCTCCTTGGGTTATTTCAAGGCTCTGTAATTTTTCTTGCAGTATCTCTTAACTAAACTGTGAGACCAACAATACGTTATAGGAGTTTTTCAGTATAATTACACCCTTGCTATATAACGCAAGGTATACTTTTCTATATTACCATAATAACAGTGTTATTTTAATCAGTGACTGAACAGAAAACTTTAATTTTTAAATAAGTAACACAAGACGGGTTGGATATGATTTCAGCACTAAAATCATACTATATGAACAGTAACAGAGAAGAAACAGACAATACTGACTGGATACTTCCATCCAAAATCCAAAAATGGGTTATACAAGTCCTTCCAAAGTTGAACTAGGATAATCCAATACTTGCTGTAGTTGGCCTTAGCAATTAGCATATGGAAGCTAAACTCATACATATACCCCCCAAACCACCTGGAGAATCTCTCTCTCTCTCTCTCTCTCTCTCTCTATGGAACAGCTTCCAAAATACCTCAGCCAGCACAAATGGCCCTGCTGGCAGGCACATTTTGCAAATGATAGCTATTAAATTTAACTTTTCCCAACCCACAGTTCACTATGTGGATGTAGCTGCCAAACTCTACAGTGGGAGAGTGTTCACGCACCAACCCCTATATGCAATAGTTCCAAGGCACAGGGAAATCTACAGAATGTAGCCTAACTGGCTTTCCCATGAGATCCCCTAAACAACTAAAAAAAGGTACACAATGACACAGTAGCAGCAATACATAACCTACATGTATGAACTGACCTTCACAAACCTCACATGAGGAAGAGAAGTGCCACATTTCCTTAGTATAAATGCTTTTTAAATTGGATCAGCAGTGGCGTCAAATGCACCAAGTGCAAAAAATACAGCAAAGTGTATGGATGCATATCGGAGGCAGGCAATACTTTTTTCCGTGGCATAGAGATAAGGCCCATCAGTGGGACCAATTTCCTCAGCACAGCAGCCAGTTCACTACCTTCTTCAGCACCTGACCTTCACATCACAGGCATTTCAAGACACACCTAAAGACACAATACTCAATCACAAACTGAAACGAGTATGCCTCACAGCTGGGGTGGGAAAAAATCAGTACCATTTGTGCCTATCTGCACTGGACCCTATCAAAACATTCAACTTATATAGGGTACATGTTATACTCTGGGAGCCACAACTGATACTCTTATGAGGTTGAGTCAGATGGCTTAATTCAATGGTGGCGAACCTTTGGCACTCCAGATGTTTTGGACCACAAGTCCCAGTGCTTTGTCATTGGCAGTCTAGGATTGGATGGAATTCTGGGAGTTGTGGTCCAAAACATGTGGAGTGCCAAAGGTTTCACCACCACTGGCTTAGTTCCTTTGCTTAGAAAGCAACCCAATCTTTAGGTACATTCTTTTATCACCAGCAAGTCTCGTGCCAAGTGACATGCTTCTAGTGTCATATAATAGTATTAAGAACATCCTACCTTCCTCGTAGGACTGCTGAAGAGATTGTAATGTATCTATACATAGCATTCACTTTACTGATTGTAGATATTTATGCACATGTTTTCAAGAGATTCATATGTATGAAAATGGTTTTTTTAATAGCCACACCTTTCTTGACAAGCATCTATGGAAAGTTATTGTCACACTACCCCTAATATTAGTATTCTCCTGAAACTGGGACACAATGTGGTACATAACAAAATTAACATGCAAATGTGTATGATTACAACTTTTAAAAATAATTGTGCTTTTAAAATGTAGTTGCCATAGGTTTTACAAATAATATTTCAAAGCATGTAAGCAATTTGTATTTCATACCCCCAACTAAAAGAAATGAAAGAGATAGAGCAAATGATTGAACATCAAAAGATATTAAAGATATTAAAGGTGATCCTACCAGCCTGTCAAATACTATAGAAAGGAATCGATTCCTTTGATTTTACTCTTTTTCACGTATTATTACACATCATTACAAAAAGACCACAAAGCTAACATTGACAGCAGATATGAAATCTAAATTGCAGGCGCTTTGCAAGCAAACACAGCAAAAGTTCAGGAGCAATCCAGCCACAAAGAAAGAATCCAAAACCACAATCCCAACAAGTGAGGATGAATGGCTTCAGGGTTGCTATATTACTTGACACACAAGTTCTCTGGCCCTTTCTATGGCACAAACTATCTGGGCAGCATGACAACATACTGTACGGCTCTAACGGTGGCACAGGCTTGTGTTACTTCAAAAAGCAATTCATTCTTGGAAGGTGTATGATAGATCAGAATCAACTTATAATCACACATAGTTTTTTTAAAACAAATGAGATATTTAAAGAGTGGTATGAGGACAGTGATACAGCCACCTGGTCACCATCCCCCTCTTCCTAGGTCCAGAAGAATATATCATACATTAAGCGCCTGGCGTAGACTGTGAAGAAACAATGGTGTTATATCACCACCAGGGGGAGGCAGAACCCAAACCAGTCTTGGGAGGATCAGTTGGAAAGAGTCCAGAAGTGGGGGTGCGAGTGGGGGTGGGGAAATCTGAAATGAAGAACCTGTACAGTAATTGTAAAAGAAGAGGACCAACAGCCTAAAGGGGCAGGGGAGGACTTAACACACACACACACACCCGAGAGGACTGACAGAAGCCAAATAATCATCATGGCCTGTGGGTTATCAAGCGCTCCTTACCACGGTTTCCAAAGGCAATCCCTAGACTTAAACCCTAGACTGGTCACATTAACCATGGACAAGAGTAAAGTTGAAGGCAATCTCGAAGCAGCTAGACCAGATTTGTACTGTATAAGTGAACTGAGAGTTCTGTGGGTGGCAACAGTGAAATTGTCTAATAAACCCTTGTTCAGTAAGGACCTCTTATACCTCAACTAGGGAGTCGACAATGGAAGAAACATTTCTTTCAGACCCCAAGGGGATCAGGTGTCGATCACAAGAAGCAGCTTTACCCGTCCCATATCCCCAATGAGTTTCCACTGATGAGACAAGGATTCAAGCCCCAGCCTGCCACTCTATCCACTACTCTACACTGGTTATTATCATATGAGATATAACTCTTTTTAAAAAGAGTCCTTTACCAAAAGCAAAACCACACTCTTTTCAAATTACTTTAACCATTTCTTGGCTATCCACTGTAATTATTACCTGACAGATTATCAAGAACTTTCTTTTCACACAAAAACCAGCATGTTCTCTCTCATTTGAACAAAATAATTTCTGAAAGAGTTTGTTTTGTTTATACTGCATAACTCACTACAAAAAAATATAATGCATAGCAGAAATTGCATGCCAGTTTTCAATATCAGCACATTCTGCCTATCATCTTTTTAAACATTTTGTACACCACTCAAAAGTAGTGATTTTGCTAGATGGTGCAGTATAGAAGTTTAATCAATAAATAAATGAATAAATTCAAGAGTTATGTCCAAATTAAATGCAAAAGCAGAGCTTATTAATGATACTGGGATTTCAGACATACTACAGTCTAATAAGGGTAACTGTTTTTTAAAAAAACACGTTCAAGCTGGTTTGTATTTGTTACACTTTAAATGACTATTTCTAGAATTATTGGCCCGAATTAGTTCTGCAGAAGCCTTTGGTCCTTTCATTAATTATATTATTTTTCCAATGTTTTCAAAAAAAAAAAAGAGATTATCCAAGGAAAACAGGCAAAATATAACAGTGGAAACATTTAATAAAGATTGAGTCTAAAGTGTAAAACTATGAAACTGCAAAGGTCTTCTTGCCAACTTTGGAGTCCATAATCTGCAAAACAGATTGCTTGGTTTTATTATGACATTAAATACTGGCCCTGTTTGAAAGGGCAGCTTCTACTGCACAACAGAAGTTATGCACTGAAGTTGTTGTGTCCACTATCAGTATAGCAAACAGTATGAATTTAGTAGTAGTAGTAGTAGTAGTAGTAGTAGTAGTAGTAGTAGTAGTAGTAGTAGTAGTAGTAGTAGTAGTAGTAGTA
>JAHTLZ010000204.1:53460474-53473736 GCA_023846285.1 Phrynocephalus versicolor | reverse complement strand
CTCCGGGTGTCAATCTGCCTGTGCATTTTCAGAACAACTTTCTCTACTTATTCCAGTTTTCTGGACCACAAAACACATCCTGCATATGTCCACTAGCATGGCTTTCTGTCTGATCCGATTGGATCCTAGTCTGGAAATTTAAAGAAACATAAATGAATGGATGTTGTCCCAAAGAAGCTGATGGGGTTGCTCATTCCTGCTTGTCCTGCACTGCCTGTGTGTAGTGCATGTTTTGTATTCATTCTCTTCAAAGGAGATGATTTCAGGCACAAAGGATACTTCTGCAGATACATGGTAGAAGTGGGAATGAAGAGAAATATATTCCTCCAATTCCATCAGATGGCTGCCTTTTTTTCCTTTCCTGACATTTCTTTCCCAGTTAAGGAAATTATTGTTATTGCTTTTAGAGGTATTACCCCAGTAGCAACAGCAACCCATGAGGTGTTCAGCAAACAAGTCACAAGGAAGACAGAGGATGGAAGCATGGTTCCTTCCTCACTGCAGAACCTATGGAGAGGATTGCAAACGGGATAAGAAAAGTCACCTGTCCTTTCACAATTCCAGAAACAAAACCGTATCATCTAGCCATGTCCTCTGAAGAAAGCCAAATAAGCAAGGACTGAATCCACACTAGTCCCAGACACTTAACCTCTTGACACTAGACTCTATCCTGCTATTTATATCTCTAGACCAAGCTACATGTTGCATTAATGAGACTGCCATTTTTATTTTGGCAGAAAACAGATGATAACCAACTGCTGTTAGCAAGAGAAGCCTGTTAAACTGTAAGCAATCAGTACAACAGGTGTATTGGCCAGGTTTCTGGGTGCTGGACAAGGTATTAGGAAACTGCTAAGCTTCTCTAGGTGTATAAATAAGGGAGCAAATCATAAAGTGGGGAGCTCTGATTTTGTCTGTAGGGTTGCTTTACTACCAGCTAGGTGACTTTGCCTATTTCCAGAAGATACTACAGCTCACTCATGCAGGATGCAAAGGGTCTGCATGTAAGTGTTGGGGTACCTGTGCAGAGACTGTCCTGCTCTGATGTCACAAGCTTCTTCGTCTTTTCAGGGAATCTCAAGAACTGGGGTGCTGCTGTTCTGACAACCATAGTGGAGGTGCTTCTTACCTCTTTCGTCTTGCTCACCCCCTCGGGGCTCTCCAGCAGGCAGGAGACAACCAACAATACTTTCTGCAGAGAAGATATGATGGTAGTTGTATCTAGGAAACAGCACTTTTTTCTACTCATCTTGGCTGTCCGTCCAGGTGACCTCAAGATGCGGACGGATAGAATTAAACAAGCACATGTCTTCTACATCCTACTGCCCAGGGAAGAGAGAGGGTAGGTAGACAGAGCTGTAGTTGCCTTTCCTCATTGGCATGCCTCCTCACTCTCCACTCTCCCCACTTAACAGCAGCATGTAGAGGTGATCCTAGTGAGAGAACTAGTCCAGAGTAGAGTAGGACCCCCGTATCCACTGATACATTATCCACCGATTCAGTTATCCACGGTTGGCAGAGGAAAAATATGAATAAATAATTCAGCAGCCGCAAAGCAAGCTACTGTCACAAACAGCAGCTGTAAAGCAAACTACTGTTGCAAAACAGCAGCTGTAAAGCAAATTACTATCACAAAACAGCAGTTTTGGGGACATGTTGGCGTTCTCTCTTATGCACGGCTTTCGTTATCCACGGGGAGGCTTGGAACCAATCTCCGGTGGATACTGGGGTCCTACTATATTCCCAGGCTTATTTCCCCCCACCTTCCCAATTTTCCATACATTATTATGAACTTTTTTTAGACCTGCTCCTAGCTAGCTTTTCAGTTTGAGTGGAAGTGGCAGTGTTATCCACACTTCTAAAAAAAATGCTTAGCATAACAAGTAGTTTGTTGGCAAAATAAAAGAGGAGAGAGAGAGAAAGTAAAATGTTTCGGCATTTTAAAGGCTAACGGGTTCAAATCAATGTGAACTTTCACTGAGCAGAACATACTTCTCCAGATGTCTCTTGACAAGGAATTGGATTTTTATGCTAAACTCACACGATTGAGAGTGTGGGGAGTTGTTTTGCCTCATTTCTTTGGGGCAAAGAGCGGGGAGGGTGAACAATATAACTTGGGAGCTTACTGGTGGGAGCTTATCCTCACTGTAAGAGCTAAGAGATAAATGAAAGCAGGTTTGATGTATCCCATTCCCCCATCCTCAATTTTGGCTACTGTCGTCTTCTTTTTTGGCCATTTTCCCCACAGGAAACTATGAGGGCATTTCCTCTTCCCCACAGCTGCTTTATTTGCCGAGGAGTCTGCTTGGGATTTGTGTTCCTGGCAGGAAGTGACTCCAGCTAGAGGAGAAAGGGTGTGTTCGTGAAACACCAATCTCACTGGGGATACAATAAGGTTTCCTGAACTTTCTCGCTTAGTACAACATGTCAGAGCCTCAGCTGCACTAGTCACAAAAGAAGATAGAAAACTTGGCTGTACAGCCCATCAGGGGAAAAACAGGAGGAGGAGGAGGTGGTGGTGGTTGCTGTTGCAGTTAGAACATAAATAAAAATGAACACACTTAAATGCAATGCACAGGTAATAAATCCCTCCTCAGTTGTACTAGAAAAAACTCTCTCTCTCCCTCCCCATCTTAGACAGCTGAGGCCTATCTATACCTCTTATTTGTTCTTTGGCTGTGTGCTATTCTGAAGCTCCATTTAAAAGAAGAAGTTATGTGACAGAGCAGTAGAATGCAAACAAAGAAACATAGTTACAGTTTGGTTTCTGAAAACTGGAGGAATTGTTTGTACATGACTAACTGTCTTTGTTACTTTATACGTATACACCAGTGATCAAGCTCAGTTATCTACAAATGTAAACATTATAAAACATGTTTTCATGCACCAACCACTGAAGTGCTATTGTTTCAACAAGCATTTTTTTTCACACCCTGTCAAATCTTAATGTTGTACAGTACACAGAATCCTGAAGTGGACAGTTGACATTATTGCATAAAGTTACATAACCAAGTAAAAACTATTATTATTGAGTTGTGGATGGCCTTCTTTCTAGAGAGCATTTCAGATCTATTTTGCCTCTGTGTGATCAATCAAACTGTGCTGTTTTAGGCTACTGAACCTGTCATTAAAACCTGAGTGAAGGCCCACACCAGAAGACCAAATTAGACACTACAAAATGCTCATTGTTAGAAGGGACAATTCTTAAGTACTAGAGGTCTGATCTTAAACCCCCCACCCCACCCCAAAAGTTATCTGATTTCACATAGTTTGCACATTACCTGACTTTGTTTTGTGGGTGATTATCTGGACTAAAAATCAACTTAATTCACAATATAATTTCTTAGACACAAGTCTTAGAGGGAATTAGCATCTGAAATACAAATATGTTTTTGTCTAATAATGTGTTAACTATATAGCACATGCCTAAAGCTCAATAGGAAGATGTATGCAGGATTGTTGCTTTGCATCTAGGAAGTAGGTTGATGGATGGCATATTGAATATTGCCATAATGAGTACAGGGTTGAAGCCGGGACTCAGGAGACCCTGGTTCAAAGAGTCATTTGGCCATGGGAACTGCCAGGTTGGTGGTAATGGTTAACCACTCCTTGAATATCTCACATATATTGAACAATTTCAACTTGGTGGCACATAACAAATAGGGATGGATTTGGGGGGGGGGAATATTTTTAGGCTACAGATCCCATTCCTTTCTGGGATTTCTGACAGACAGACAGACACCTAACCCTGCCTGACCTAGGAGATTTGGAAAGTTTTGACACTTAGTTAAACCTAGGTCTGCAGAGTTTCTGGTTCAGAAAGAAAGCTGCCAGCTAGCACTGGGAGATTTGAAATCAAAACAAAATCTGAAAAACCCCATCTTAAATAATAACAACATAATAGTTGTCATGTCTTCCTATGAAATATTATTTCTTCTTTCTTTTATATTCTGTGCTTTTTTAAAAACCTCTTTGAGGGTGCTGACCAATCTACCATTACAGTGCAGTGTACGTGCTTAATTACATCTCTCCTGACTTAGTATTTTGATCTAACAGGGCACCTGGAAGAAATGGAAAGATAGATGAGGACTATGGGTTAATTTGAAGAGAACTAATATTTGGATCCAAAGGGCATCGAACAACTAATTTCAGTGCATTAAGTACTACCTTGGTCCTACAGAGTTTTCAGATGGTTAGTGCAATTTGATTAAATGGTTTGGAAGCCTTTAAATGGAAGCATCAGAGAAACAGATGACGCTTAGAGCTATTGTACACAGTAAACCAGGGAACAGTTCTATTCATGGTATTACAAGATAACAGCTAGCCGTCTGGCATAGAAAAAAAACAAACATTGCAGGGTGCAAAGACTGCTGTGGAAATGACACATGGGAAAAGAAGTGCTCCAGTTCACTACTTTTTTCCCCAAAACAGATTGTTGTTTTTTCTCTACCTCTATATTCTATCTCCATATGCAGTAGGGAATGAGATCCAGTCCAGAGAAGGGAGCATCACTGTGGCCTTGCATTTCAGACAAAAAATATCTTCCAGCAAGGATTTATTTTGCCAGCCTGGAACGAGAACTAACAAAAGAAACTTGCTGTTGCCATATTTATCAGGTGCTGCCATGTGAGCCCAAACTGCTGATGTAAACATACATCTGCTGTTAGGCATATTTTCCACCTCTAAGCTTTGAAAAAAAAAGTCCTAAGGAAAGAAAAAGGGGAGATTGCTCCCATTTCCCTCATTTTCCTGTGCTTAATAGGGATCTATGCTTTGGCTGATGGCACATTTATATGGCAGGCCTGCTGTTGCTGCAGAACTCACTCACCCTTCGTTCTGTTTATTCTCTTGTGAACAAGAGGACTTGATCTACCTTGCGGCTGGGTTCTCTGGTGGACTTTCTGGTTTCTCTGTCTATTTTTTCTTTTTCCCTATGCATGCTCAGCAATGATTGGTTCCTTGATTGCTTGAAGTGGTTTGTATGCCACTTATTTTCTTTTCAGTTGGACACTGCTGAGTCTGTCTTAACTTCCACATTCCTCCCTTTCCTCTACTTCTTCCATTTAGTCACTTATTCGGCCATGTGTTACTTTCACTGTCCACTTCAGCATCAAGCACAACTCAGTGTTGGCCTTCTGCTTGCTCATCAAACTGAATAGTCTTTAAAACTGGGCCAATGTGTCCTTGTGAATTTTGCAAACTTAGTAGTAAACTGTGGAATTAGAGGTCCCTCTTGGCAGGAAATGTGAGGAAGGAGGTTCAACTGTGTTTCTTTTGCCTCACCTCCCCCTTAAAAAAAGCATGTCCAAGAAAATGACAACTGGCATAAAAAGCGGCCATTCGCCTTAATGTGAGATGGAAATTCAAATTTAGACTGAACATGTTATATTTTTTAAAATTATGTCTAGCCTCTACTTAAGCACCTCTCTTGCCCTGTAAAAACAGCCTGCTAATTCTAGTGTATCTGCTCCACTTGCAAAACATTAAAAGCTCCAACCCTACTTTACATCTTCTCCAGATATACGCAGCATCTGTTCCATTTCCTGACCTTTGAGGTGGGGGGGGTGTAGCTGTTCATTTTTTGCATTACTGTTTTGTTTTCTCTTGTGATATGCAGGATTTGCTTCTGCCAGAATTTATGTAATGATGCCACAAGAGGCTCTTCAAACCACCAATTTTAAAATGGTTCCTAACCTGGCTTTCAATTACCTGCTGGCATTTCCTGTTTCCTTCCATGTACTCCCACACAGTATCCTTTGGTCTCCATTATAATCACAGCTCGGGATTTCAGTGATGTTCGTATTGCAAAGTCTCTTAAGAAGCCATGTGCGTGCCCATGAAACATAAATAAACCCCTTGAAAAAGCTAGCAGCTGTATGGTGGCCTAAGTCCTCGTGAATCCATACGGGCAGAGATAGGTGCCTGGGTGTGTTCGCCACCTTTCTCCAAAACAACCAGTGCCAAGTGGTCTCTGCGCTTGGAAATATCTTTACACAATCATTTGCTGCATTTGAAATATCAAAGAGAAGATTGCCTTCAGGCTTCCCCATTGGTATTCTGGTATAATTTTGTTATGTCTCTGCTTCACTGCAGGGAAACAGGCTTTAACAATAGAGAGGAGGCTTTTCACCTTTCCTTGCCCTGCGTACAGGGCAGAGATGAAATCTTGTGCCTGGGTCAAAAACTCTCTTGCTTAAAGTAATGAAAGTACTAGTAAATTGCAACATAACCTTGGGGGATATTTAGAGGACTTTGCTTTCTGTGCCAGTAAAACCCCTTTTTAATTCAGTGCATGTGTTCTATAGTGTAATATGTTCTTCAGTCTGTTCAAGTCTCGAATAAACAGTACTTTTTTATTTTGTATACATGGACAAAAGCCACTTACATACTAATTATTTACAAACCAGTATCAATAGTATGATCTCATCCGTCATACAAAATATGGATCCAGGTTGGTAGGAGACATGGAATGTTCAAACAATAGTATGATATCATCCTTCATACAAAATATGGATCCAAGTTGGTAGGAGACATGGGATGTTTACTGCAGTACAAATAAATATTCAGATAATGAAAAACCAATTAATATGTTAGATTGTCTTTTAGCTTTTCACTGATCTGTTGATCTAAATCCAATATCCCATTGGAACAGAGAAGGAAGAAGCACACAGTCAGGAGATTGCAGACTGTCTTCTCAATTCTTACAGAATGCTTGCACTGCAGTTAAAAACTACCAACAGCATCAGATCAGGACTCAGAGGCAGACATCACACTTGGCATCCTGGATATCTTAGGCTGAGTCTCGGTCTCCAGGTGGGGATTTAAGTCTAGAGAGGCATTGCCATTTAATTTAGACCAAGGTCAGGCAGAAGATAGAAATAATTCTCACTTGATCACTTGGGATTTCAAATCCTTTGTAGTGACAATCGTCGCAACAGCAGGACTTTTCACTATGAGTGTACTGAAATCAAGAATGCTACTCTATGTGCACACATGCACATGCTGAAGAACATATATGTGTGGGAAGCTTCAGTGTCACCATTAGAAGCAGAGCTGCTTTAAGAAGTCAAGAACAGTGATTATATGCAACAATATTTTCTCATTGCACAGTTGCCAATTGGCTTGCTTTTCTTTAACAAACTGTCACCTGGAGGCAAAAAAGTGAGCTTCATGTGCATGTTCATTGCACAAATGTGGCAACTCTTTGGAGGGACAATATTTTATCACCTTCTAATTGTGAACCTTCTGTCTCACCTGTTTCATCCTCTCATTTCCAATACAGAATTTCCAAAATGCAGGTTGAGTCCTGAGGAGTTAACCAGGGCATTGAAGGAGTGACTATTTAGATAGTAGATGTTGTGCTTTGAACAATAGTCTACCTCATATACTGTTGCTGTATTTAGTAGAGAAAAAAAACAGTTACTTTTTAGGATTATGGTTCCCAGGACATCCCCGTCAATGTGGTCAGTGTTTCCCACTGTTGGCTGTTAGTTCGGCAAGCAGGGTATCCACGCATGCTCTCTAAATTGCACATACACAAATCAAAGTACGGTATATGTATTCCCATTTCACTAGCTCTCTTAAAGACTGTAATACAGTTGCTTCAACAAAATCTGGTGGAGTGCCACACGCCTGCTTATCTAGTTTATTCCCCCTTCCCCTACAACCGCATAATATATGCCTCCTTTCTGTTTTATTTTTCCATTAAGTTCACACTGGGTCGAAAATAGAATTCATGGTTCTCTCTCAGAACGGATCCATCTCCCTGAGATGCGGTATTCATATTGTGAGCAACACATTTGAAACCAACTCAAAAGCTGGCATGGCATGCAGTGACACCAGGCCCTTCAGGAATTTGAAGTGATTCTTTGTCTTTTTAGCTGTTGTATTTGAACACCAGAGGAAAGGAACGCTTTGTGCCCGCTTTTTCACCTCAGTACCATTCAGCCAGAGGAAAAGTAAATATTGTAATCACTATTCAGAACGTCCACAGAACATGAACAGAAGGGGTACACGGTAGTGTCTGATCCTCATTTCCTATAAGGATTGCCTCTTTTACCTTAACTGTTCCTAACATTAAATGTGAGTGTCTCATTGGAGTGTAGAGCAATTTCACTTTTGCAAGTTTGCAGTCGCCCTTCCTTTGTTTTTGATACTGTTCTGCACAGCTTATCATTATCTCTTAATTCTATCACAGTAAATAAAATGCTCATGATGAATAATCATCTTGGATTTGTCAGTTTGCCTGTCTTCTCTTAGGTATCCAATGTGTTTTAACATGAGGAAGTAAGATGGCTTCCTCCAACAGGACTCTTGATGGAAGAGCTGCCTGCCTTCACTTCCAGAGGATAAAGGGTGGGGGGGCAGGGAGAGGGAGGCATATAAGTTAAATGTGCTTCACGCAGTCATTTTCCCCTCCATTGCTTTGGAACCAGCAAGCTGATGTCCATTGAAGGGACACAAGTATTCCCCTCCAGCAAGTCACTCCGGTGAAGATAATAGGAGTTTATTTAAATGGTATGTATAGCCCTGATCAGGCAAAAAAGCATATTTACACATGAGAGGATAAGAAATGAAATGTGTGTTCAGTTGAAAATTACTTGATTTGCATGCCACAAAGCATTTTCCAAGATGCAGATAGAGGCTTGTAAGAAGTGACAGTGATTTGTCAAATCCATTCATATCTCATAAGAGATTGCTTTTCACTAGTCGCCATAACATATACCACATTTTGTCCCATTTAGAAATTTTAAGATTAGCACAAAACACAGCACCAGTTGGCACAGAAATAATTTTGTACTAATGGGTTTCCCAGGTTCAAAGGTGAAGAAAGGACCCAAAATAGCTTGTGCAAAGAATTTTGCTGCTTCTCCCATTCCATGCTGACTGGGCTTTCCTTCATCACTGATGATGATGTTACGTCCTACACCACAGATTTTTATCTCCTTTGAACAAAATCCAGTACCTTTTTGTTCTAAAGATGAAGAAATTTGTATTAGTAAATTCTCGTCAAGGATGAACAGAAACAAAAATTTTCACCCATCCCACTGGGATACAAGCAATAGCTGAAAAGAGATGAGTGGCCACATGTTATTGCTCTGGATACATACCTTTGCTAAATTGCATAGACCTCCTTTAGAATAAAAGAAAAAGAGACCTTAGTAAAATGAAAAATGTGTTCCTAGGAATAACATCCCCCAAACCCAGCATTGCTATACACCTCTAGTATATTGGCATATAAAAACCTAAATCCAATTTAAAGAAAATCTATTGAAATGGAAATATAATTCAACTGTCCCACTGATTTCACTTAGACAGCTCTAAGCATAAAATAGGATGCAATCAGGCAGTCCTTTATCCTACTATTTGGTCCACTGAGGGAACATGTTGGTTCACTCCTTTTTCCAGGGATCACACAATGTAATCCCGGGACCAAACCAGCCTGTCCTCAGAGTGTTCCTACCCACACTCTGTTAGGAACTTCTAACTTTTTAGGGACAGGTAGGATAACTAACTAGCTTTATTTTGGTTAATTTTCAGCACTTGCAATCACTGGAAACAAACCAAAGTGAGGTTGGGCACAATAAGCCGCAATTAGAAAAGGCTCATTTGAACCAACAGAAATTTTGGAAGAGTTGACTCACACAATCTCCATTGATTCTACAAGCCTACCCTAGTGCAATTTAGTACAGTAAGCAACAGAATTTTGGTTTTTTTGGCTCTGTTTGCCACATAAGAGCACAGGCTCTCCACCAGGGGGCATAGTAGTTAATGACAGAATCTACGTTATGTCATCGTGGAGACAGGAGTTCAGATCTGCAGTGTAGGAACTCCATTTTGCCTGTTATTATATCTATATCTTATGTAAACATCAAACAGTTATGTACCTACCAGGAAATGCATTGAGACTTTGCATTCTGCATTAAAATTCTCCTGGTTTATGACTATATGACTCTCAGTAGTAACAATAGCAAGTCTTTTGTTTTCTCTTATATTGTGTACTGAGCAGAATTGAGTATTATTGTATAAAATCATTGTGCTGTGTATTGAAAGAGTGTCTATCTATTGTCTGAGGCCATGAGCTAGGAGTGTAATTTCCAGAAAAATGATACAGACTAAATGAAATCCAAGAGGCAAGAAATAGATTCCAATCTGCTGTATTTTGTTATGGCATGGTGGGTGGGTGTGCGATAGCCCCAGAACATAAGAAAGAAAAAGTGTTTAAAAGACTGAAATGAGAGTCATTTGAGTCTGTAGGAAGTGTGTATAGTCTGGGGAAAACATTCTGGTTTGAACATATGATTCACTATCCTTATATAATTTGGAAAAGGGGAATTATTTTCCCCAATAGATTTCGTAGCAGAGTTTTGTTATATTTGCTACAAAAATGAATCCATCGCCATTGTCATTTTTAATGTTTTTTTTTATTTTCAATTAATAATATCAGAGAAACACACAATGTTCTACTGGGCAGAGTTTTCATGGGCTGTGTACCCACAGCAGCGAAGGTTGCTGAAGGACCTAACACATGTAATCCAACATTCAACTTTTCATCCAAGTTAAAATAGACCCCTCAAATCAGTGGCTGAATAATAAGTTACCATTTCTGCAGATACCATTGATTTAATGAGTTTACTGTAGTTTCAACTAGAAACTAAATTTAGGTAGTGCTGGTAATCAGGTGAATAATTTTTTTATTAATCATGTTTTGATTTTCCCTTGTTGACTTATTGTTTCAGGTTGCTGTTATTGCTATGACAGTTGAAACTGTAGATTTTATCCACATTGCTACGTAACTGTTCTTGATTGTTTCCTTACTACTGAAGAATGAAATTAACTGTTTCAAATGGAAATTGAATGAACAAGGGTTACCAAACTGCAGCTCAATTCAGCCGTGGAAAAGGTATAGTTATTTGGTAGTTCACACATTAGGGCTGATGGCATTTGAATTGCACTCCCATTTAAACACCAAGTTCATAGGTTAGAAGTGCTCTAGATCAGTGGTTGCAGCCTTTCTTGGATTTCATCTTCCCAAAATCCTGGCCAGCACAGATGTTAAATGAAGGCTTCTTGGCATTGCAGCCCAAGAACAACTGAATAACTCAAGGTGAACCACTGCATTAGATCCTGCATTTGCACTGAACGTTGAAGTTGTACCTAAGTCACGGAACGGTGTCCACTAGAAGAAGTAATGGTCAAATCAAGTTTTACGCATAAGCACAGATCTCTGCATTTAACACAAATAAATACATTTTACTCATTATGATATACTTTTTCTTGTAGCTTTATCAAAATTCGCCTTGCACTACTTAAAAACTAAACTCAAAAGACAGATGTGGGAAAAAGAATTATCGAGAAAAATATAAAAGGAAATCACCTCTCAGTTTTAGCCCGTCTGTGCTTGCTGAACAATGTGCTGTCTTGGGAATGCTCCATTCCCCCACTCATTTCTTTCACTTCCTCCCCCTCCCCCCCCCATAATGTCAAGGCTCAGATAAATGAATCTAATGTACAAAAGGCAAGTGAAAAGAAAGAAAACAAAGACTGAAGCCAAAACAAAATTAGAGGAACATCCAATGATAGAAAGAGGGTAGACAGAACTAATTGTAGACCCATGAATGTTCCAAGGATACAGGCACACAGAATAAACATGGTAGGGGGAAGATAAGTACAAATTGGCAGCAAGTATGATGGAGAGCATGTTCCAGATATGCCCTTGCAGGATTGCACACATTTTGTCCCATCCAATTTTAAGATTAATACTCAAAAACCTCTTGCTTGAGACAACTGAGCAGTAGACTCTAAGCGTGATCTATTGTGTTTTTCAGCTTTGCAGGTGATATCTGTTTCTATGCATTCTTTATATTCCTTGGGCAAGAAAACATCACACCGTCATTATCAGGTGTGTGATGAATGTGATAGTACCGTATGCCCTGCAGGAATATATGCAGTTTATATCACTTTATATCCACAGTATCACATAGTATCATTGGTAAATTGTACCTGCAAATTATTTAAGCTGCTGAAACATACATAGGTAGAAGGTGGCTACTTATAGTATTGGAATTGGTTTTTTTAAAACCTATTCATGAGTTATCTATTATTATTTGTTTATAAGAACATTTTATATTATATTGTGGCCTTTTTAGCAATAGAAATTTCATTGCAGCTACAATAGGATAGGAGTCATGTCATGTCATGTAACATCAAATGGCAACTAACTTGTTGTTACATCATGTCAAGTTGCCGTCAACCTATGATGAACCAATGAATGAGCAATTTCCAAAATGTCTTGTCCTTGACAGCTGTGATCAGCTGCTTTAAATTCAAGACTGTGACTTCCTTTAGGGAATCAATCCATCTTGTATTTTTTCTATCTTTCCTATTGCCTTCAACTTTTGCTAGCAATATTGCCTTTCCCCATAGTATCTTGCCTTCTCATGATGTGCCCAAACTAGGACAGCTCAATTTCAACATTTTTGCGTCAAGGGAGAGTTCAGGACTGATGTGATCTAGGACTGCCATTTTTGTCTTTCTGGCAGTTCCACAAAGCTCTCCTCCAGCGCCATATTTCAAATGACAAACAAGTGGACCCTAGATCAAATCAAAGCAGAACTATCTCCGGAAGCAAAAATGACGAAACACTGGTTGTCCTACTTTGGGTGCACCATGAGATGACAAGATTCTCTGGAAAAGAAGTAATGCCTGGAAGGGTTTCAGGCAGTGGGAAATGGGAGGCTGATTCCTTAAAGCCAAAAGCCAAAGAAACAAATCCAAATAAGCTAAAACATGTGGCACTTGAAAGACTATTATATTTTCATATGAGCTTTCATGGACAGGTCCTCTTCATCAGACATATAGCAGCAGAGTGACATATTGAATGAAATAATAGTTCATACCAAATATTCATTGGCTGTTGCATGTATTGTACATTTACATGTACAGTAGTCATTTGGCTTGTGTTGTTGCAGGGTTCTGTTGTAAAAATTCATTAGGAGACAGAAAAAAGCAGTTTATGGATTTTATGTACATATTCATTATTAATTTATACTGTTTACTATATAGAGATAAGAAAAATTTAACTGCCCCTAGCCAGTTGTTTTTAAACAGTTTTGAATGAATATACATCTTTATTTTATGCTTAGCTCTAAGAAGAATACAGCTGAAATGCACTGAGCCTGAGCTTCTTACAATAATGTCTGCTTTGATATTCTTTTGCCAGGCAAGTCAGCAATAACGAGGCGTACACATTGTGCTTGGTT
>JAHTLZ010000204.1:53406617-53429110 GCA_023846285.1 Phrynocephalus versicolor | reverse complement strand
ATACATACATACATACATAGCCACAAAATTTTAAATAAGTGGCAAAGCTTCTACAAAATTTTCTGTTTCACTGGTGTGGAAGGAGTGTGTGTGGATGGACTATCATCTGCCTGCTACGGTTTCCTGTGTAAGCTATGCTCCCTGACTCTGACTTACTGCTGGGGGGTGGGGGGAAGAGGCCCTCTGGCATCTTAAAGGCCAATGGCAGTGATGCTTATTCTCTGGAAGCCTTGGCAAGGAAATTCAGTGGAGTAACTGTGCCATCAACCAGACAGATTCATTTTCATTTAGTGTGGGGACAGGGCATAGGCTGGCTGGGGCTGGAGTAAGGCAGTCTTCATTCTGGCCTGCCTGAGAAATATAAGCATTCTTCCACATTCCCAAGGGGGTACTCTTTGGTTAACTTCTGTGCAACTTTCCTTCAGTTCAGTATAGATGTAAAGCTAAGATGTAAAGCTACAGACAACTTGGCAGCAGATAACAGATTGTTGCCTGGGAACTGGATAACTTTGTAAATGTCTTCATGCTGTTAATCACAACTTTGATTAGTCAAGTTGGCTAATACATCAGGACAGATAAAATTCTAGGAGAAACTCTTTCCAAAATGAATTTCTTCTTAGGGAAGAGGAAGAAGCACACGATATAGAAGAAATAGAAAAAGAGCAACCCAACCACAAAAAGAGAGACAGGGTGGAACAATATCAGAAGAAACACAGGGGGCAGCCAGAGGAGAAACCTATAATCCAAGTGCAAGAAAAAAACAAAAATAAAAATTATAAGATATAATGGAATTACAAATTTTCCTGCAATGTAAATGGATTGAACTCTCCAGAAAAAAGAAGGCACATTTTTCAAAATCTTAAAAACTTAAAATTAGATTTAAGATGCTTGCAAGAAACACATATTAAACTTAGCAATTCTAAGTATTTAATACAGGAAAGACTTGGCATCTTATTTCATTCTTTAGACAAAAAGAAAAAAGGACTGGCTGTTTATATTAAGCCCTATCTAAATCCAAGACTTATTAAGACAAATAAATATGGAAGGTTCCTCTTGATCGAAATACTAATCAACAAGGTTTTCTGTGTACATCAGGCTACAATTTTCTAAATTTATGACACCAAAATTAAGGGGCATGGCATACACAGAAGTAAGCCTTTTGGGGTGGGTGGGTGGAAGAGAACCCAAACTCATCTTGCTTTTCCCCTCTGTGGTTTGTTTTTTGCACGATCGGCTCCATCTTTCTTTAGGTTCTCCAGTCCACCAACTCTGCTGTTTTCTTTTATTTCTGCATTCTAAACACTCATTTCTGCTTTAGTGAGTCTATTTTTTGCAGGATCAGGCTCCATCGGGCTTGAGCAGCCCATTAAAAATGCCTTTTCACGCTAAAAAAAAGGTGTGGCTTTTTTCTTTTCTTTCTGGAACACATTTCTTAATAGTTTTAAAAGAGGGGGGGCATATAATAAAAGGTGGTGTCTTGTAGACAGAAAAATACAGTACATTACATTGTGCTATATATGCCCCAAATAATAATAAAGAAAAAATATCTTCTTCAGAAATATATGACACACTCTATCAGAATATGAGTATTCTTCAATTTTTATTATAGGTGATTTCAATGGAGTATCCTCTCCACTTACAGATAAAAACAGCCTAAAACCTAGAAGTGGCAAGAGAAAAGGGATATTACCACACTCATTTTTGTAGCTGGTTCAAGAATAGAATCTAAATGATATCTGGAGAAGACAAAATCCACAGGAAAATATGTGTACCTACTTTTCATAACTCCTTGTTATGTGTTGGTCAATGGTCATCAGTGGACTTTCTAATAGAAAACAAAGATATTGAAATACTGCCTAAATCATTCACAGATCATAATCCAATTCTTTGGACAATTTTCAATAAACCTAAGATAGCAAGATGGAGACTCAATAACTTTCTACTAAAAGATAAAGAATTCATAACTCAGTGCAAGAGGAAACTCCCAGAATACTTTGAGAACAATAGGAACAAAGAAACAAGCCCAAACATAGTTGGAGACACAAGTAAGGCCTTTTTTGAGGGTTGGTTAGAAGCTATAATTCAAAGGAAAATAAGGAAAGAAGACAAAAATATATAGACGTCTTGAATGAATTAATGAAAACTGAAATAGAATTCTAAGAAAATCCCACAAAGACAAATCTACGAAACCAGATCAAGATATCACAACACCAGTACAACTGATTGATCTCTCAAGAAATTGCCTTCAAAATCAATATAACCAGACAAAAATATTTTGAATATGCGAATAAAGCTGGGAAATGGCTGGTAAATAAATTATGGACACAAAGACAGAGAAATAATATAACAAACCTTCAAGATAAACATGGAAACAAATGTATTGCCATGGATAAGATGAAAACAATAGTGGAGGAGTTCTTCCAAAACTTATATTCTAAGAAACAAACAACAAGAAACCAAACATTAGAATATTTAGAAAGTCAAGACCTTCCTTAAATGACACTGGAACAGGAGGAAAAATTAAACAACCCAGTCTCAATCATGGAGATAACAGAAGCTGTCAAAAAACAGAAGAATGAAAAATCACTGAGCCCAGACGGTCTTACACCAGAATTCTTTAAACAATTTGAAGGAATAATTATGGAAAGTTAACATTAAAATTACCAAGGCAACAACATTTAAAGCAAATCTTCATAAAATGTTCTATAGGTGGTATCTAACACCTGATAAGCTATCTAACATGTACAAAATATCTGATGTCTGTTGGAAATGTAACAAAGGGCGGGGATCTTTTCTCCATATGTGGTAGACGTGTAAGAGGGCTAAAAAAAATTACTAAAATGGTACAAAAATTCAATTCACCATCTTAATCAATCTTGAGTTAAAAATCAGATATTTGTTTTACTGTCTATGATACAACAAAATATTGGTGATGTCAAAAAATTGTAATAATTCATATTATCACGGCAGCTAGAATACTTTTTGCACAACTATAGAAGACAAAATTGAATGAGAATCCTCAAGGGTGCCATTTTCAGCACACTTTTAACAAACAATATATTGGGCAGAAAATACGACAGCATGTAGTATTGAAATAAAGAGTAACCATGTGGTCCAAACAAAACAAAATACAAGAAAGCCTTTATGGATCACTTTAAAAAATCATACAATAAACAAGCTTTTGTGGATTAAACACGTGTGAAGAATTTAAAGTTCAAAACTTAAAGTCCAAACATACTTGCAAGATGGATATTACAGGCAACTACTCCTAGATGTTAAATCTGGCTGTTCTTGGCATGTTGGGTTTTCCAGACTTGCTAGTGGAATTATGTTTGTGTTGGGTGATGATGAAGCTTTTCGACAGTGGGTGTAATGGACTGTGAATAAATTATATTCATTGATAAGAGAAGAGAAACCACCGAAGAATTATTTTAAAAAATTATCTTCAATAATGAAATGAAACTCACAATCCCCAAAATGAATTCTTTTCATGGAAATCAAATTGCCAGCAACCAGCACACTTTATACATGTCTAAAAGACAAGAGATTTTCAGTATATCCAACTAGCTGAGATCTTGAGTGCCATTGTCCAAATAGTGAGCCTGTTTGACCTGGGACCTGTTTTATAATTGGTGGAAGATAAAAGCCTTGCAGTAAAAGGTTGGGGGAGGGATAGACAATAGAATGTCAGGTAGAAACTCACCAAACGAGATATGTTATATTGCAAAACTGGTTTTTTTTGTTTCATATTTTTTCTTTTTCTTTTTTATGTTTTCTTTTTGTCTTTTAATTAAAACAAAATAATTTTTTTTAAAAAAATGAGTCCGTTCCACTGCTATTATGCTAGTGAGAGATGAAATTCATCCTGCCTTGTTTTTATGTTACAGTGTTATATGCCTCTTCAGCATCAAAGTAAAGAGGTGTTCTGAAGGCTGAGAACATTAGGTGCCCAACTTGATAAGAAATATCCAATCTTTTTACATATTCTCCTTGGTTATACCATAACTTTGAGGGTTTGTGGACTGGGAAAAGATGGAGCAGTTAATGCCAATAAACAAGGATTCCTGTTTGGTCTCCAGTATTTTTTTCAAGTTATCATTGCTGCATCTGGGACTCCTAGGGACTCTTTAGGATATGCCATTTCTGTCATACCACCTCCAAATGGACTAGTAGTAGCATCACCAGTTTCAAGAGAACATGAAAGATCAAGGATGCTGGACTCTTTGGGGGAATAGGGTTCAAAACCTTGAATAGAATGCAGACTGCTTTTCCAAATTGTAGGGTAGCTTTTCTTCAAATACGTTGCTGGAATAGCTCTACAAAATTATACCTGAAGACCCTTGTAAGCAGGGTGACTCTCCCCCTCCCTTGTTTTCATCCCCCTTCTCTGCTATTGCATCCATCCCATTTTTATTTATCACGTATAAGTGGTCTATTAACTGTTTTAACTCATTGCATTTTCGTTGTTTTCAGTTGGGTTATCAACTTGTGTTTCTTGTTGCTTGTACTCTAAAATCACATTGGTGATTTTAAGTTTCATTTTTGTGGCTTATACAGTAGTGACTGGCTATGTTTTTCTTACTGTTGTCTTGGGAACAAATTTCTGCTTTTTGTACAAACATTGTCCAATTAGGATTGTTATAAAGCAGTAACAGGGTAATTGCTTTGCACTTTCATATGAATACTTTATGGCTGCTGTATGATATTATTGGGAAGTTCTTGTCCCATGTTCTGTTCAAGCTTATGGCTCCCAGAGACCTGATTTCTGAAAACTTTGCTCCAGTTACGTTAATTATTTTGGAGGGTTTAAACTTTATTACCTTAGTTCCCCTTGTTAAAATTGTTAAAACTATGCTGTTTATTGTTTTGTGGTTTTGGTCTGGGTATAGAATGACAGGAACCTAAGTGTACCACCCAGGCAGTGGATAACACTGCATGTATCTGCAGTCTATGAAACATCATCATCATCAATTACAATTTAATTATGCAGGCCACACACTGCCCCCACCCCAGCAAGTTGGGTACTCATTTTACCAACCTCAGAAAGATAGAATGCTGAGTCAACTATAAGCCAGCTACTTGGGTTTGAAACCCAGGTTGTGAGCACAGTCTTAGCTACAGTACAGGCATTTAACCACTGCACCATGGGGCTCCTGTTCCATAATACATTGAATCATTATTTTGTGCAAGTGCAGTGGTTTACAAATATTTTTGACTCGTGGCTCCCCCTGAGCAGTGGCGGCGGCAGAGTGGGGTTGGGGTTTGGGGTTGGAAGGGTTGCGAGACTAAACGGAAAGCAAAGAAGCACAAAGGAATGAAGGAGCCAGAGTTGCAGCCAGAAGACCAGCAGCAGCTGCCACCAGCTAGCAACAGGAGAAGACAAAGGCAGTTACTTCACATCCAACCTTCTTTCGCGATTACGTTTGTACCGTGACAGCGTTGTTTATGGTCACGTGGTTTTGTCCCTGTTCAGTCCCTGTTTCCATTTACTCACTGTTGTGATAACTTGTATCGTGGCAAATGTTACTTCATGGCCTTGTTTCGTGACAAGATCTGCTTTTGGGGGGGGGGAACCCATAAAAATAAAAGGCGCACCACACCCCCTGTGCTTCATCTATTTGAAATGTGGATCCACAGCACTCAAAAGTACGAGAGAAATGGACGGACACAAGTTCATGAGCAGAAGATTGCCTTCATTGCGTGATAGTTGTTACCTCATAGGACATTGTCCCGGAACAGGAAAAGAGACAAAAGAATTCCCCAGCCGAGGGGCAGGTACGGCTTGTCACGCTCTGTTCCCGGTTCCGGGGGCGTGGTTGAGACAACATTTTGCAGTCACGCTATGGTCGTGAAGTAATTTTTTTTTGTACCGGTCCCAAGCAGGACAGCAAGGAGGGACAAACAGGAAATGAAGTAACTGCCGAAGAAAACTTTCCACCTTGTTCCTGGCTGGTTTGGCAATCAATGGAAGTCATTCTCAGGACACACCTTCTTGCTGGTCCATGGTCTGCCATGCATAAAAGTCCTGCTGGATTGAGGGAGATGGCATTCGTTCAGTATCCTGTTTCCCAAACAGATATCTTCAACGAAGATAGGAAGGCAGTCCCACAGGAAATCTGATACAATTTTCTCTTTCTGGTAAGACCACTCAGAACTTGAGAAAGTCTATAAGGTTACTGCCACTTCTGCTTGCATATTATTATTATTATTTTTCTGAGACCTGGCAAGCACATCAACATGTAAAATATTATTTTAAAATTTCCATAAAGCTTGATGGAAACTTTAAAGTAGTATTTACCATTTCTCATGCTTGAGAAGTAATATTCTCAGCAGTCATGTACTTTTAGCAACATGTTGATGTACTTGCCAGGTGTCAGAAAAATAATAATAATAATATGCAAGTGGCAGAAGTGGCAGTAACCTTATACACTGATTCAGAAAAGAAGCAGATTGGGTTGTGCACATATGCAAAACCAGTAAGGAATGCACCTTGTCAATACAGGAGTCTCCCCTTTATCACGGGAGGTAGGTTTCCAACCCACCTGCAATACTGATAGGTCACCCCACAGTATTCCTTCAAACTGTGGAGCAGCCAGAGAGCCAGGCTGCTCACCATCATTAAACACCTTGTTGCTGTCTGAGCTTTCTGTTCTCATAGTGTCTGTTTGAATATATTGATTGGCATATATGATTGTTTCAGGAGAGTAAGGCCTGATTTAGCTGAGTTTGTTATGATTCTTTGATAGATGTGCACTTTTATTTAATGGCAGACATATTTTACAGATGAGGACTGAATTATAGTTATTTTTTTATCTCGACAGGCACAATAAAATGGGTGCCTCCAGCTTTTAGATGTGTTTTAAGGCCATTTCTTCATTAATGGTCACTATGTAATGTACGAACTGAAATTCCTTTGTAAGTATACATGTGGCCTCATTTTAAACCGCCATCAGGAGCACTCCCAGAAAGGCTTAGTTTAAACAGGATGAGAATTCTCTTCTTCCTCCCTAGGTCAAGTATTCTACCCCTATGAAAAAGCCACCCCCAAACTGTTGAATACATTCTCCAGCATTTTTACAGCAGCTCACAATCTTGGGTGCAATTGAGATTCTCATTCTCTATGCCTTAATCATGTGCCACGGGGTGAGATAAGGCTGCATCAAACAGCAGTTTGGAAGAACTTGGGTCCTGCTCCAGTGTGTGCTGGGAGCTTCTGCTGTGTGAAGCAACACAGTCTGCCCAACTCTAGGACCTGACCTGCTGGAATCCACAGCTCCAGTCCTGTTCACCCCTCACTTCACATTGATATTTTAATTTTTTTAAGGCACACCTGGGATTTATTCACTGACATATCATATTTTATCCTGTCAGGCTCATCGTGTCATAAGGCTCAGGGCTGATCTTAAATGCCTTTAGACCTGACATGTGAAATTAGTGTCATGCCCCATTGTCCTACTTCTGGAGTGGAGTTCATTTTCAACACACAGAGACACATAAATACAAGCACACACAATCTCTCCTTAGGAATCTGCTTCTGAAATCACTTCTTATGTGCAATTCCATGGTATGACCTGCAAAGGAAAACAGCTTTTCTCCTTTAGTTAAGCTTCAAAATGGACTAGATGTCACTGGGCTGGAATATTACTGATGAGTTTATACTAGGGTTGGAATATTTCTCGTGCTTGAGAACAGCCCCACATATGCCTTCTTCACTGTGAACGTGGGGAAGGTGAAGAAAATGGCCTCGTTAGTCAACATTCAATTATAAAGAGAAAAAATATTGAGTTATATTTAGGGACTTTATTTATGTGACTCCCCATATACAACATGAAGCTAATGTTAGTTTTCTGCTTTCTGTAATTTTTAAGGGTGATGGAGCCCATCTTCCTATCCTTGATGAGGCTGGTAAATTCTGAGACAGAATAGATTCATTTGTGATTTCAACTACAGTACTGCCGCATTTATCATGGGAGTTACGTGCCAGACCTACCCACCATAAAGGAAAACCTGTGGATTTCCAAAGAGGGGATTTTGTGTTGGCGCAGTCTAAACATTTGTGCAAAAAAAGGCTAAAAGCCTATTACAGATGCCTGAGAACTTAACTACAGTGCTATACCTCCGAGAGCAATGAAGTGAGGGGCTTTTTCATAGAGCAGTCATCATGTTTGCCATGACTTGCTACAGACAGCCACTGCTGGTAACTGCTGAGGTGAGCCTAACTCAGGAAATGGAAGCGTGGAGAATGAAGTTCTGCAAAATGCAATTCGTTGCTACATGTGATTGTGACTTTCTTGCACACTTCTGGGAAGAAATAAAACATTGTTCCTTTGACTTTCCTAAATACTGTCTAGTACTGCTATATTACTTCTGGCAATCCTAATACAGTTTCCAAGGTAAAATGTTCATAGAGTACTTTACGCTTGCTACACCCACTTGGGGTGATTTGAATCTGGGCCTCACAAAGCCTTTTGCAACATTTTATCCAATACAGTAATCTGCCGCTCAGAGTCTAATTAAAGAGAACATAAGAACATAAGAAGAGCCATGCTGGATCAGGCCAAGGGCTCATCTAGTCCAGTTTCCTGTATCCCACAGTGGACCCTCTGGGAACACATGAGACTAGATATCTCTCCCCTGATACCACTCCTCTGCATCTGGCCTTTGAAGTACCCTGTTTCTAAGCCTGGAGATTACACATCCCGATCATGGCTTGTAACCTGTGATGGACTTTTCCTCTAGAAATCTGTCCAATCCCCTTTTGAAGGCATCCAGGCCAGATGCCACTTCCTGTGGCTGGGAGCACCACAGACTAACAACACGATGGGTAAAAATTTATTTTGTCCTCACTCTCCCAGCCTTCAATTGGAGTGTATGTCCCCTAGTTCTGGTATTTTGTGAGAGGGAGAAGAGTGTCCCTCTATCCACTTTACTCATGTCCTCTCAAGCATATCCACCCACCCCATGTGCTTTTTTTCCAGACTAAAGAGCCCCAAATGCTGCAGTCTTTCCTCATACGGGAGGTGCCACAGCCCAGTAATCATTTTAGACACTTTTTTCTACATTACATAGAGACCTAATTAAGGATGAAATATATTCTATGTAGACATCAGAATAACCAGTGTGATGTAGTAGATTAAGTGATGGACTAGAACTCAGGTGGCCTAGATTTAAATCTCCACTCAATCATGGAAACTCATTGGGGATGCTGAACTGGTAAAGCCATTCCTTAAATATCCTATGCCAGTGATGGCGAACCTTTGGCACTCCAGATGTTTTGGACCACAACTCCCATAGTCCTTTGTCATTGGCAGTACAGGCTTGGAATTCTGGGAGTTGTGGTCCAAAACATCAGGAGTGCTGAAGGTTTGCCACCACTGTCTTATGCCCTTGAAAGCCCAGCTAAGATCACTAGAAGTCAGTCCCAACTTGACAGCACATAAACACAACTTACACAGAGAGTATCTCCCAGCTGTGTTAATTGCAAACCTTCCACTTTATGCCAATAGCAAGATTAAGCAGAGGCAATTTAGAAACCTTGTTAGATGAGACACTGGAGCTGTATCAAAAGCAGTATACGCTTAAGAGGAAAAGCCTGTCTGTTCCTGTTGCATCTAAAATAATTTTGCACCAACCTGGATGTGACAAATAAGGTTGCTTTTGTTTTTCAGTTTGTTGGTTGGAAGATAACACAGCATCTTTGCCTGTTTCACATCTCATGCACCAGGCACTGAGAGTTTTGCATGCCAGACGGGATAAGATTGTAAGAAGAGGAAATTTGCATTTCCCTTAACATGTGATCTGGCCCTCACCTGCTTTGAAACATTATACTGAAGATGGATATATTAATGCATTTTCAGTTTCCTGAAGATTTGCTTCTAGTGCAGGTGCTAAATCAAGAGTGCAAGAACCTGTACTCTAGATGCACCTTTGATGACTACGAAGAATTAAGCATATTCCCACTGCTGCTAATGCAGAACTTATCAAATTCAAAGATAGATGATAACAATCAGTATGCACTACCGAGACACCAGCAGGCATGCAGTAAAAGAAACAGATGTACTGAGAAAGCATCTCTCTCTCCTTTCAAAACCATCATCTGATGCCCCATCAGGAACTATTTGGACTTACTTACAACTGCCTGGAGTAGGAACTGGCAAACCACTCCAGTATTCCTGCCAAGAAAACTCCATGGACATGGAGTCGTAATGACACAACACACCCCCACACACAACTTGCACTTGGAAAAGTTGAATAAAGAACAATCTACATGCTATCACTCTCCCATTAGGGAGTGCTTCAAGTGGCCTATTTGAAAACCAGGGCAGACATGGAGGCTTAGAGCATTTTAATGTAAGGGTGAGTATAATGTAAGGGTGAGTATAACTCGCTCAGATTTAAGAAATTAGACTTCAGAAGAATCCCAGGCTTAAGATCTTAAGACCAATTACAAAACAAAGCAAGCTAATTTGCAAATTAGTTTTTTCACGAGAAAAGCTCCTGCTGTGTACT
Source organism: Phrynocephalus versicolor (assembly GCA_023846285.1). Classification (NCBI taxonomy): domain Eukaryota; kingdom Metazoa; phylum Chordata; class Lepidosauria; order Squamata; family Agamidae; genus Phrynocephalus; species Phrynocephalus versicolor. The sequence goes on along the minus strand of JAHTLZ010000204.1, from coordinate 53,418,601 downwards.
CTGGGGCATTCATCAATTAAGGAATGCCCTCTTCTGACCATGGTATGTCTGTAATGCCCCTTTGTATCCCAAATGGGCTGCGTAAAACAAAGTAAGCAAAATCTAAGGGCTTTGGGATAAAACTCAAGCCCGTGGCCCCTAGCTCCTATCAAAGGATACACCATGGCCAGAAATGTCTCTACGAAGGAGAAGGAGCCTGGTTTCTGAAGGGTGTGAAGAATCTTGTGAGACCCCTCCAGGCCCAGAAGCAAAAAACTGTTGCTTCTGGACCTAGAGGACTGAAAATGCGATAAAGGCCCTACTGGCAAAAACACTGCTGACAACACCTGATGATTTAAATGGGACCAAAATGGTTAATACTAAGCTGCAATCCTCTTAAGCTTTTGAAGAAGGTATTCTCGATGGCTTTTATGGCCAAGATCTGAAAGCTGTTGTGAGTTTTTTGGGCTGTTTGACCATGTTCTGGAAGTTTTTCTTCCTGGTGTTTCGCCAGACTCTGTGAGCGAGTCTCATTCACTCTATACCCCAGAGCACAGAGAGAACTCCTAGTTTCCTGAGCTCCTTGCCCTCTGAGGATGCCAGCCACAGAGTCTGGTGAAATGTCAGGAAGAAAAACTTCCAGAACATGGCCAAACAGCCCGGAAAACTCACAACAGCTTTCAAAGAAGGCTTTACAAGGTGAAATTGGCTTCATTTTGCACACTTAAAACTATGTATATTGCAGCTGCAATCCAGTGGAAGCTAGGTGGGCAAAACTAGCTTGACATACAAGCATCAAACAGCAGTTGAAATCCTGTTGCTTAGCATAGCAAGTTGCACTAGAGGAGGTCCATGGAATCTCTGGGGATGTGATGAGTGAACTCCTCCATTAGGGTCCATTGATTTGCCTATTCTAGTTGCAATTTTCTATGCTTATGCTCCAGGATTAAGCGCTATTAAGAGCTTCCCAAGTCAATTACAAATATTTTCTCCTAGGGAGACCCCTTTTGGAGTTCAATAACTCAGCCCTCGAACCCTAAATCTCTGCAAATTTGGGGGGGGGGAGCGCTTAAAGGGAAAAGTCCAAAGAAGCTACTCCCCCCCTAAATTTGGTGCCTCTAGGACCCAGGGGAACCATTATATAGCATAGCAAATTGTTTTTTACAAAAAATTAATTTTTTATTTTAATTTTTTTTTAAAAAAATCATTAGTAACAAAATGAAACAAAATGAGAAATGAAACAAAATGCTGTATTTTCATATTGTGCCCATCTCTATTCTGCAGCTCGAGGATTGACCTCCCTACTCATTTGTCTGATGTTCCTGTTCATTTGATTTTCAAACATATTATTTATGCCTAGTGCTGCTCCATATGTCTAATTCATGTTAATGGAAAAAACAACAACAACTAAGGACCATTAGGATGTCACTGGAACCCACTCCATATCTTATCGACTTCCACATCCATATTCCTGCCAATTCTTCCATAGAACCAGGGCATCCTTCTCCATGAATCCATCTCTTCAGGCTTACCCTGAAACTCATTCCTCAATAAACCAATTACTTTTTAAGAGTAATTGGTTTTCACTTGCAGTAACTTTTTTTCACCTACAGATATAGTGTACACAGTATATTCTTCAAAGAGTGGGACAGAGGAAACACTGCATTTAGTACCCTCCAGCAACATATTTTTTTTATGTTGCTAATATTTTGTATTCATTTGAATGTTCTCTTACAGGTGCACAATGTTGAGATTAAAACAAACAAACAAACCCCACACTATACTGGGGATGTCCATTTGGATTATTTTGTAGTTTAGACTGTCCTTTGTTCTAAGTTCTGTCACCTGGATAATGGAGGAAGAGCACCATGTAAGCGGGCACTGATTTCCCCGAGAAAGATGGAAAGCTATATCTTTGATGCGGATGGTATAATGGTCACTTACCAACCACACCACATGAAGTCTCAACTCTGGTGCTTCAACCCTGATTACTTCATGAGCCATCTGGCATGGCTGCTGTTACGACTCTAGTCTCCTGCCTTATGCTTTTTTCTTTTAATACCAAGAAGTGTCTTACAAGTTAATATCCACCTGATGTGCCCAGACAGGGCAGATGCAGTCACAGGTGCAAACACGGCCAAGCATGAGTCCAGATGGCTCTTGTTCATTAAGTCCAGCAAAATAATAGCAACACAGATGAAGGTCTCCATGAAACTAATAAGCTGCCTTCCAAAGGAAGCATCAGCTTGAGAGCTGAAGCTTCTGGTGATTCTAAAGAGGTAATCAGCTTTGAATGGAGGGTGAAAGCTGAGCTGATCAAGGTGGCTTGATATTTGGGCAAAGTGACAAACTGATAATGGAAGCCATGAGCAAGACAGCTAAAATCAAACCGTCTGCTCCAATAGCTGATTGCATCAAGTGCCAGCAACTGTGTGCCAAGATAATAAGCAAAAGCTTCCCTTTCTTTTTACTGAGGTGATATGTGGAAGAAAACATGACAAAAAAAGTTACACGGATACTCACACAAAAGACTCCAGCAATATCTAGCTACAAATGAAAGCCTTGTACTTTGTTGGTTTTTCTTAAACACAACAGAAATCAAAGCGGTAAGTAACAATTGGACTGGAAAAAATGGTCCCTGTCCCTAAATGGCCTTGAAATAGAAATAGATGGCACTATTAAAGGCCTCACAAAAGATGACACTACAGGGTTTTAAAGGAACATGTGAAATTTGAGGTATTCCTGCTGAAAAGGTGATAAAGGGCTGTCAGAAAAAATGCTACTAATCAAGCTTTTCCCTATGATTATCATCAGTACTGTCCTTGGGATCCATATTAAGCCATTTTACCTGACATGATGTTCAAGTCTAAATCCAATATCACTCCAATATCACTAAATATCATTAAATATCCAATATCACTAAAGCCAATATCACTCATCTTGCATCATGGGGTAGCTAAAATCACAAAGAGGGATCTTCTTATTTCCTTGAACTACCCTTGACAGAGAAATAACCTATGCCATGATAACAGAGAATGTCTCTTATATGCACAATGAACTATAATCTGTTTAATTAAGGTTCACCTGTTTAATAGATTGACTCTTTGTGTTCCAGAATCATAGGATTAGTATTATACACTCTGTCTGGCTCCTGCTTCTCTCACAGGCAGAGATCTTTTCAAATTATCTACTACCGGATCCTTTTAACTAGAGTTGGCAGAAATTGAACTAGGAACCTGCTACAGGCTATGTGGTCTTTCAAAATCTAACTAAATGGAGATTCAATTATATTTGTTTGCTTACTTCTGATTATTCAGCCGATGGAGCTTCTAGGGGACAGCTTCTCATTTTTTCCCCATCTAATATTTTCCCCCGTGATTAGCATTTGTATGACTTAAGGATAATGAACAGAACAAACAGTTGAAAATACTTTATTTATTTTATTAAAATATTTATAAACTTAAAATATTTATCAACTTTCTTAAAATTTTGTTGGCTGGTAAAGTATGCTTCAACATTCCTCAGTTCTGGGGGGGGGGGGGACACCCAATGAATAAAAGATGGCAACTAAACTTTCACTAGAAATAACAAAGTCAGTTTGGAGAAGACAAGAAAAAACTAAATGAAGAAATAAAGAAGGCAAAAACAGTTTGGCACCTTAAAGAGTAACTGTTACACTTTAATGTCAGCTTAGGTAGACAAGTCCACTTCCCCCAGACACATTAAAATACAGCTGTTAGTTTTTAAAGTGCCACAATGTATTTTGTCTTCTGTATTTTTTGTTTTTCTTCTTTTTGGTGATATGCTAACACAGGCTAATATGGCTGCCTCTTCTAAAAGTACTAGTTTGGAGAAGGAACAACATGACTTCTTTAAAAAAATACCAAGGAAAGAACAAAGCGAATGTCTGAGGGGAGGGGTTTTTTAAACTATGGTGCTAAGGCAGAGAAGGCCTTGTCCTGCTTCATCAAGCATCATATTTCTGATGGCAAAACTGTACGAAGCAAGGTCTTTAAAGATCTTAATAAAACTTCATACGGGAATGGAACCAGAGAGTTTATGCCAAGTTGTAGACATGTTTTAAAATACCAATTTTCCAATTCACAATTGTCTTGTCAGATTCATCCACCGTCCCTCCTCTCCAGGAAAACCAAACCTATAGATAGAGTACCTTGGTGTTTGTCCAGTTCAGATGAAGTTTCTGCTCCCACCTTCTCCAGCTTTCATTGTGATTGCTGGTGAAGCACACAGCTCAGGTAAAGGCTTGATCTAGTCCAGTTTACATTGCAACCGATGGGTTGAGTCACAAGTCATGTCCAAGTCAAATTGCTGATATGTCTTAAATTTGACTTGACAGTGAATCTGTTGACTCAAGCCTCCATCTCTGATTTTAAATTCACAATGCACAAATGTGTAGTACCTGTCAATTTCCCTGTATTTCTTCAACTCCATATATATTACTTTCCAACTGCACAATTTTCCCAGCTGCATATTGTCCGTCCAACTGCATGCTTAAACAATCGCTTCTTCAATGACCAAAACAGCTTTGAAAGTTTTTAAAATAAAATATTTGCAATGCTTCTCCCTTAAAATTTGAATTCATAAAACAGATCTTTAATAGATTTATCTTTGGTAAAAGTTAAATTTATATATCTCTGTTGGAATGGCTAATCAACTCCTCCTACTAATTGATTTCAGGGAAGCAGATAGTAGTAAATTGAAAATTTTATTTATTTATTTATTCTCACATTTATATACCGCGCCTATTTCCCACATGGGGGACTCAGGGCAGTTTACAACAAGAAAAGATAAAACAGCTAAAACAGCTAAAACAGTAATATTCAAGATTAGATTAGCAAGGCGAGCCGGCGGGCCGTGACGCAGAAGGAAGAGAGAGAGAGAGAAAAAGATGAACTGAAGCCCTAGACATTGCTGAAGGCGTCCCGAAAAAGAAGAGTCTTTAAATTTTTCTTGAACGCCGCCAACAATGGAGCCTGCCGTAACTCGCTTGGAAGCTTGTTCCAGAGAGTTGGCGCCACTACCAAGAAGGCCCGTCCACGAGTGCTCGTTTTACGGGCCTCCCTCGGAGTGACGGTCCGCAGCGAGAGGGCCAGAGAAGATCGGGTGGGTCGGGCGGGATCTAATTGTCGGGGGAGACACTCCGCCAGATAAGCAGGGGCCAAGCCATGGAGGGCTTGTAAACCAAAAACCAACACCTTGAACCTTATCCGGGAGGCAATGGGTAGCCAGTGTAGGCGGGTCAGGATGGGGGGTGGCATGGTCATAACGATGTGCACCAACCACCAGCCTGGCCGCCACATTCTGGACCCGCTGCAGTCGCCGAACAAGGTTCAAGGGGAGCCCCATGTAGAGAGCATTGCAATAGTCCAGCCTCGACATGACCAGTGCCTGTACCACTGTCCTCAAGGAGCTCTCATCGAGGTACGGGCGGATCTGGGCGATAAGCCTCAGGTGGTAAAAGGCTGACCTGGTCATGGCTGACACCTGAGATTCCAGGGTCAGATCCGGATCCAGGACGACGCCCAGATTCCTCACTCTTTGCGCCAGCTGGAGGGCGGACCCACCCAGACTGGGAAGAGGGCCACAGTACCCCTCCGAGGCGCTCCCGAAGAACATAACCTCGGTCTTACCAGGGTTGAGCCTGAGTCTGTGAGTCCTGGTCCAGTCCAAAACCGCAGCCAGGCAACGATCAAGGGTCCGGACGGCCTCCACTGCCCAGGTGGAGAAGGAGAGATAGAGCTGCGTGTCATCAGCGTACTGATGACAGCAGACGCCATAACTCCGGATGATCTCAGCCAGCGGCTTCATATAGATGTTAAAGAGCATTGGGGAGAGGGACGACCCCTGAGGCACCCCACAAGAGAGTGTCCAGGGAGCCGACAACTCACCCCCCAAGCTCACACGCTGGGTGCAGCCCTCAAGGAAACAATGCACCAGAATTCTTTTAGCATTTTGGTTGAATAACTCTACTGTACTGTAATTGAGGCACAAGTCTACCCGTATTTACATTCTATCTGATCTGCAGTAAGTTTCTGTCCATTACATCTCTTGGGATTTCATAATTCCCTCCCCGAAGTCCTCAGGATACACTGAGATGATTATCAGCTTATCTGCACAGACATTTATTTATTTATTTACAAGATTTTTAGCCACCCCACAACCAGGTGGTCTCTGTTTAGCCTTCTGTTTGATAACCCACTCAAATTGAGGGTTGGAAGAGTGAGAAGGACAAAAGAAAACACTTCTTTACCCAGTGTGTTGTTAATCTGTGGAACTCCCTGCCACAGAATGTGGTGATGGCATCTGGCCTCGATGGCTTCAAAAGGAGACTGAACAGATTTCTGGAGGAAAAGTCCATCACAGGTTACAAACCATGATGGAGATGTGTAATCTCCCAGCTTACAAACAGGTACTTCAAAGGCCAGATGCAGGGGAGTCTTATCAGGAGACAGCTATCTAGTCTTGTGTGCTCCCAGAGGCATTTGGCAGGGCCACTGTGGCATACAGGAAACTGGAATAGATGGGCCATTGCCCTCATCCAGCATGGTTCTTCTTATGTTCTTATGTTCTTATGTAACTGCTAAAAGGTTAGGCTGGTTTACTCCTTAAAAAGAGGTCTGACTCCTGTACATCTTTGCTGGAATGAACCAGCCTGCCCTCTGAACAGTCCTAAGTGCATCTTTCTGGCCCCTATTATTTATTTATTTATTTATTTATTTATTTATTTATTTATGGTGCAAGTACAATCACTTTCTTTGATCTGGTTTTAACACATGCGATTTCTGAGAATGAACCAAATGCCTTCCTTTTCTGAGTTTTAACACATGCGATTTCTGAGAATGAACCAAATGCCTTCCTTTTCTGATTTGTCAACATGATGAAGTGGCTTAATACAGTCATTTCAGGATATTGGCTGATTCAACACCTTCTGCTTCTTCATGCAGGGGTCGGGGCAGACAAAATGCCCAGAGTGGCCCTGCTGCCAGATGGGTGGTATATAAATTCAGTTTTTTAAAAATTAGCCTCCATTAGGACAGTGAAAATGCACTCCATCACTTACAATATTTTTTTAAAATCTCTTTACCTTTGTCTTAAGCAACCAATCAAGAAACTGCACACAGCTGAATCGAGGCCAGTGGCAGTTTCTTAACCATCTCTTTAGGACACGGGGAAATGAATACATTTGTCTATTAGGTGTGTGTATTAGGCTGCAGCAGGCTCCCAAAGGGACCTTCAAGAGAAGTGTATTAGATATATGTATCAGTTTTTTTATTTGTTATGTTCCACCAAGGTGGAACCAATTTATAGAGACTTTAACAGGGCTTTCAACCCATGTTAGTCTGTGCTAGTTGCCAGGCAAAAACAAAATAATGATTTAAAAAATAAAGAAAGAAGACAAAAATGTTGTGGTACCTTAAAAACTAACCACTTTATTTTAATGTGAGCTTTTGTTGACAAGTCTCCTCCTCCTCCTCCTCTTCTTCATGAGCCTTGTGGCACAGTGGTTAAATGCCTGTACTGCAGGTAAAATTGTGCTCACGACCTGGGGGTCAATCCCAGGTAGCAGGCTCAAGGTTCACTCAGCCTTCCAGCCTTCCGAGGTCGGTAAAATGAGTATCCAGCTTGCTGGGGGGACGAGGGCAATGTATAGCCTGCATACTGTAATTAAACTGTAAATTGCCCTTCTTCTTCTTCTTCTTCTTCTTCTTCTGTTTTGCTTTTGCCTGAGATATTTAAGGGGTGTTTTTATCGGTTCCACATGTTTGCTGTGTTTCCATGGCTGACTCAGGATTTGAACCCAGGACTCCTGAGTCCTAGCCCATCCCTCTATCTTCTAGACTACACTGAGTATCCATATTAGATATACATATATCCAATACACTTATCTTAAAGATCACTTGTGATAACACATACATATGCTTTAAAAAAATTAGACGAAATAGGATTGCACCAAATGGCATGCCAGACCTCCCAGTGATCCTAATTAGTGCCCTCCAGCCTCTCCAACAATGTAGACAAGTCCCATGTTAGTGTGTCAGAGATGTGTTTCCAGCAGAATTTCTTGTTGGAAAAATCAGAATTTCCCCGTGAAGCCTCTGATTACCCAGACATCCAATCACAGATCAAAGCAATCAAATCTGCAAAGACAAGATGTGAAAGTATCTTGCTAAGGTAATAAGAGACTTCAAACACTTAAGGAACACCTTGGTCCAGTAACATGCTGTATGTAATTTATATGTCTGTGGAGATTCTCGGTCATCCAGGTGAGGTTATCTCGGAGTTGAGTAATGAACTTGTAATACCTGTCAAGTTTTGGTATTGAAAATAAGAGAAATTTTCCAACACCCAAATATATACAACTTAAGTTCCAAATTGTTTCTCCTCCTCCTCCTCCTCAATCAATGAGGTGAGGGGTGGGGAGAAGTGCCATGATGCCTCCCCACTGGAGAGGAGACAAACGACGTGAGGTGGCGAGGGGAAGTGCCATGATGCCTCCTCACTGGAGATGACACAGATGAGGCACGGGGGGGGGTGGGGGAACCAGCTTGATGGCTCCCCACCAGAGAGGAGACAAATGAGGCATGGGGGCGGGGGGAAGTGGCATGATGCCTCCCCACTGGAGAGGAGACAAACAAGGCATGGGTGGGTGCGTGGGGGAAGTGGTATGATGCCGCCCCATTGGAGATGAGAGAAATGAGGCATGGGGGGAGGTGGCATGATACTGCAGGTGGCCTGCCAGCTGCTGTGAGGGAAACAGAGGGGCGAAAGGTGGCACAATGCTGCAGAAGGCCTGCCGGGCACTGTAACCGGGCGGGCTCAGTGAGGAAACGAGGAGGCCAGGAGATGCAAGCCAGCCCAGTAAGCAGAACAGAACAGGCTCCCACCTCAGCCAAAGAGAAAAGAGGCCATGTGATCCAAGGGGCCCTGCTTTAAGGGCAGGCTCTTCATCCCAGCTTGCTCACACACATCACAATCTTTGGGACGGTGGCCGTTCTGGTAGTGCAAAACTGTCCCGTGTCTGGAGGAGCCAGCATGGAACGTGCCTATTGGCTCACCACTGGCCAGAGTGACAAATATGGGACATTTCCGGGAAGATAAATCTCCAGGAAGATGGTGGGAAATAGGGGTAAAATATACAAGTGCCCTGGTCAAAACAGGAGACTTGACAGGTCTGGAACTTGGATGAGTAGCAAAACATTTTGATCCCACCTGGAAATAAGTCCAGTTGCCATGACTCAACTCCTGGATATCTCTAATACTGTATATCATTTCACCCTGGATGATAATGAAGGGGACCTGAGAACCATTTATGTACCTCTTAAATTACTGCAGTGTGTCTTGTTCTCAAGGAAGACAAAGCTGCCAGCATCTCACATACTGCCTACTCCTACTGTGTTCTGTTAGGAAAACAAACTTCTCAAGGACAGGAATTCTCTTTCATTGTCAGTTTATTTTGCTAACGTGTGTGTGTGTGGGGGGGGGGAGTAGGAGAGCAGGCTCTGTTCCTCTTAAAAATCGGAAGTCCTGTTAACAACACAGAGATTTAGAGAAGGGAAAAGGAGTTTGAGCCATGTGACCCCCCCAAAAAAAAACAATACAAGGGTAGGCTAGGTGATACCTTTATAGGTCACTAATAAAATAAAATAAAATAATGCAAGCTGAGCTTTCGATAGCAAGCTATCTTTATCAAAGCATTGTACCAAAATGCATTCTTGATAGAGGATGAGATCCTTTGTGGGAAGATGGAATTGACCAAATGATGGTTGCAGGAGGCAGGGCTGATTTTAAAGCTGCATCAAAGTTTCAAATCCAGCACACCAAACAAATCGGATCATAGACAAAGCTAAGGTGTGCTCCATTGCCTGTTTCAGTATGTTTGGCTCCACAGCCCCTCTGAGTTTATAGCATGTTTCTTTAAGCAAAGGCTGCTACTGATGTTTTGCTTGCACATTCTTTCAGAGGTGAGTGTGCTTAGACTGCCATTTGAATGGGATCTCCAAAGATGGTGTTTTAGAAACCTCACCCGACTGCAGCCATGTCGCAGGGGTAACTTGGATGCCCAGAATCTTTTCAGGAGCACATTAATTTGTATGCAAAGGTCATAAGAAAATACCCATGTTTCCCAAGGAAGTAAGTGCTCAGGTTGAGGCAGGTTTCGTATGGGAGGTGCTCAGTGGCCAAACTGCAACTATATCCTCTGGAAGGGGTGGCTTCTCGGATCTGTGATATATGATGTGTTGTTATTTTTACTACATTGTCTCCCTTCTGAGCTTGGCAAGGTCTATGCAATGGGTATATTAATTTGTAGCATCTCTATCCTGCATTCCAAGTAGCTTGCACTGGCAACAGCACAAAGTACACATTTATTAGTGAAATAAATCAAGAATCTCAGCTGCTGAATAATGATTAATCTATTAACTGTCTGGAATAGATAGAGCAGGGTCCCACTTTTAAGAACAGCAGAAACAGTTCCCCAGCAGCTGCTCTTTTGAGATGCTGCTTAAATAACAACGCTGATACAATAGAAAGAGGTTAGGGAGAAGACGCAAAAGTAAAGTCACTGCAGGACAGGGAAATATTATTTCCGGTGAAACTGAATTTTAAAAGTGTCCTCGACTATACTGTAACACAGGCAAATACATGCATCGTGTAGACCACAAGCTCTGTAGCACAGCTAAAGAATCCCACAGGCTGGAGGAGGTGGAACCAAAAGAAAATAAAAAAACCTGTGTCACAGATACAGGTCAAATTTTTAAATTCACAAGTAGAGATGGGCACGAATAAAAAAAAATGGTGTTTCGTTTGTCATTTGTCGTTTAGGGGGTCCGTTTCGGTTCATTTCCATTTTTCGTGAATGTTTGAAAAAAAATTGTTTTCGTTTTTGTTCGTTTGTTACCATTTTGTTACCATTTATTTCATTTTTTGTGATTTTTTTTAGCATTTAAAGCAGTTCAATGTATTGCCGTAACGAAAATGAAACAGACGACAAAATTTCTGGTGTTTCTGTTCGTTTCGTTTCATTTTAGAGACAAAATTCATTTGTCGTTTCATTGCGCAATGAAATGAAAAAATGAAAATGGAAATGAAAAATTGTTCATTTCGTGCCCATCTCTACTCACAAGGTACAGGGTTATTGACTTGAGATCTGTCAAGGGAGGTTGGCAGTCAAATTGTTTCTTGGAAGAGTGCATTAAAATGAATGAAGTTATGTCAGTCCAAATGTAGCCCCTATGATCTCTCATTGTACACACGCACTCAGTTTATATGAGGGAGGAAGTTTTCATTTGTGTGACTGGAGGGTCTTCCTGATCAGAATTGTGGCTGTAGGCACAGCAACACAAGCCATCCAGTTTCCCAGTGCAGACGGAGAACCAGGCTTGCAGTTCGTTGACAGGTGATGAGTAAGTTACCTTTATTTATAACATGATCCAACACAGTAGGATGTCTGACACTGTGATTGACTTACAGCAACTGCAAGGTCAGAAGTCTGATACGCTCAGGAAATAGCAGCCCTGCAACATATTTCCTTTACATTGTGATGAATCAGGAATAAGCAAAAGGTTAAGCAGGGCAAAGGCAGTCACTTGGCTTATCTGAAGTAGGCACAAAACTACCAGCAGCTATTTTGCAATCTCCCTTGGGAAGGAAGGGGGAGCAAGGGCCAGTAATGTACACTGAAGTTAGCTATTTTAAAGAAGAAAGTATACAAACACACACACATACACTCATTTCTTCTTAAACAAGCATGGAAATCAATATGCAAAGCAGAGCTATATAAAACAAGAAGAAAAGTTACCAAATGCAGTATTTCTAAGTTGTGAGCATAAATGATTGGAAAATATGAATTTTAGTTGTGAGCATAAATGTTTGGAAAATATGAATTAGACATATATCTGCTGATTTACTCTCTCTCTCTCTCTCTCTCTCTCTCTCTCTCACACACACACACACACACACACACACACACACACACACACACACAC
>JAHTLZ010000204.1:53385437-53397617 GCA_023846285.1 Phrynocephalus versicolor | reverse complement strand
AATAATAATAATAATAATAATAATAATAATAATAATAATAATAATAATAAATCTGTATGAATTTTCAGCAATGATATTGCAATGAGATTTGGATTAAACAAGTGTGCAACCCTCAACATCATCAGAGGAAAGATAGTAAAGAGTGAAGTAAATGATATGCCTAATAATTTCATAAAATCATTGAATGAAGAAGAATCATATAAGTATCTTGGAGTATTACAAGCAGATAACATCAAGCATACAGAAGTAAAGAATAAAGTTAGCCTAGAATACATCAGAAGAGTTAGAAAGATACTAAAATCAAAATTAAATGGCAGGAATACCATCCAAGCTATAAACACATGAGCTATTCCAGTCGTGCAATACACAGCAGGTATTATAAACTGGACCCAGGCAGAATTAGAAGAACTGGATTGATAGAGAAGAAAAGCAATGACAACAAACCATGCATTGCATCCACAAAGTGATGTCAGAAGGCTTTACTTACCAAGGAAAATAGGAGTCAAGGGTCTCTTGCAAGTTCATCAAACTGTTGAAGAAGAAAAACGCGGAACATTTGACTATCTTCAGCATAGTGAAAATGCTGTGCTTAGGTCAATAGTTACCAAAGGCACAATAAAGAAATATCAAGAAACTAAACAAGAATTTAAAAGTCAACAAATGCAAAGCCGAATAGAGAACTGGCATAGTAAAGCACTGCATGGTCATTTTATAAGAGGCACCAATGATAAGATCAACCAAGAACAAACATGGCTCTGGTTAAAAAAGCAACAATGAAGAAAGAAACTGAAGGACTACTCATGGCGGATCAAGATAAAGCCTTAAGAACAAATGCAATAAAGGCAAAAATTGATAAATCATAGAAAGATAGCAAAGGCCAATTGTGCAAAGAAAGGGATGAACACCAGCTGTTGCCTCAACATTGCTCAGACTGATTATTTAAGGTAAAGGTAAAGGTTCCCCCCCCCCCCACATGTGTGCTAATTGTGTTCGACTCTAGAGGTGGTGCTCACCTCCATATTCAAGCCGAAGAGCTAACATGGCAGAACACATTTCTGTGCATGGAACACTGTTTACCTTTCTGCTTTTTATGGCAGTACCTATTTTTCTACTTTCATTTACATGCTTTTGAACTGCTAGCTTGGCAAGAGCTGGGGTTAACAGTGGGAGCTCGCTTCCGCTACGTGGTACCTGGGATTCAAACTGCTGAGCTGCCAACTTTGCAGCCCATCATAATAAAGTAGCAGCAATGCTCCATTGGAAAATATGTAAAAATTACAACCTACCATCAGGCAAGAACTGGTGGAAACATCAGCCAGAAAAGTTTACCGAAAATGAAATTATCAAGGTGCTCTGTGATTTCAGAATCCAATGCGACAGAAACCTTGTCCACAATACTCCAGACATTACAATAGTTTACAAGCAAGAAAACAAAGTTTGAATCATCGATGTGGCAATACCAGGAGATGCGATAAAGAGCTAGAATAGGCAAAGATAAAGAGCTAGAAAAGATGAGGGCACATTTTCAGGGCCCCCCATGTCGATGCCCTTAAAATGGTCACAGTGAAACAAAGAGACTTCAAAGTCTTCAAAGATTAAAATGAGAGGCTCCAGAGCTGCATTTTATCACTAGGTTCCAGACTGTCTCCAGAGGCTTAAACTGGAATAGATTTATCACACTCACATTAATTGGTTCACCTAGTCCTGAGGTATTTGTGTCATCAGCAGTGCAACCACTTTGAGAATGGCCACTCTTAATAATATACTGTACTTAACACTGGCTGAAATCCTGTTGCTTAGTGTAAGAAAATTCATAAGTTTCAGCTTGTTCCTAATCTGCAAATAAAAAAATACCCACAATATACAAGAACTTTTTATTGTGGGGCAATATATTTGCTAGGTAGGAGAGGACTGCATTTTCTAATTTTTTTCTTGCACTAAGCAACATAATTTCAATTGCTATCTGTAACCTTTGCACTTAGTTTCCCTTTGACCGCTGTGCCTATATTCCCTGTTCCTTTTTACCACCATGGCTGAAATCTTGTGGCTTTTTTAATGCTTTATTTATTTGGCATTAGCCTTCAAGCACTGCAAGACTGGTTGTAGTGTCCCTGTTCTAAAGCCAGGAAGGCTTTAATGAGAACACTTAGCTGTCTAGTTCAATGATCTATACTGAAAAGGCGAGACAGCAACATACTGTACAACCTAAACAGAGAATAATCCAAGAGCATGGCACTTCAGATGGGAGTATATACAAAGGCATGATTTGGCAAGTTGAAGTCAAATAAGAGTAGAGCAATGCAGAGAGTAAACAAAGATTATTCCACAGCAGAAACACAGTCTAAGGTTAGACATGAGATAAGCAGTCAAAACAAGGGGCATAGTTTCTAAGGAAAGGCTGACACTTATCACAGTACAAACCCTGTTTCTAGCACTCTTCCAGCCTGGGTCTGATAATTTTGTAGTGGGTGTGCCCTGGGGGCATCTGAAGCTCATAATATCTCACCAGAAGAAGGGCACTCTGCAGAGGACCTCTGACTTCTGAAGATGTCACTGCTCATAGAGAGTTTTCCCCTACATATCTTTAATTTTCTCCAAAAATACAAACTCCCCCCCCCATTATTTTTTTAGATTTGGTTTATGTCAGCCATTTTTATGGTTGTGCTCCAGATCTAAGTGTATGCAAATTCTAACATTGCCTAATGCTGAATTAGAAAACGGTGTAGGAATCAAACAATACCAGCCTACAAATGTGAAAATAAGACTTTTAAAAACAACAAATGGGTCAGTGTACAAAAACAACCCTTTGGGAAAGCCTTTATTAATAGCAAATGTCACCTATATCATTGACCCCGATTGTCTCCCATCATTGGCTATGCTATAGGTCTGATAGGCATTATAGCTACACAACATATTGAAACACCGTATTCTTCAGGTTTATGCTGTACTTAGATGCCTGATACAAGAGTTTTTCTTTGTCTTTTCGTCGCTTGCTCATTCATCCCTTTAGATCCTGAGCATGGGAATTTTCAAAACCCTTATCATTCAGAATTCAGGCCAGGCGTCAGAGTGGAAAATGCTGTCACGGCTTCTGTGGACAATATATGTCAGGAGGCTGACAGGAGGATCATGACACTGTTGAATCTCTTTGACCTTCTGGACCATTTGATAGAAACTGGCTGGGAGAAGTCACTGGGAGAGGAATAGGAAACCATGGGAAACGTCCCCATCATTCTAACGTGCCTTTCTGTTTTTCCATTCTGTAGCCTCTCCTTATTTCACATTATCTTCCACCCCTAGTTTTGTATTCCAGTGCAACTACTAGGGATACTAGTCTCTTTCCCAGTTTGGTCTTATAAATTTAATGTCTGTCTCTGGTATACACATAATGTCTGTTTGGTTATTAGAGTGTTTGTTATGGTATAGTTGCCCTTGAAACCATGCCTAGCATTGATGCAAATAGTATTAAGTTATTGCACAAGAAAGAGAAATTGCCCCTGCACCTTTAGTCACCTTGAGGCTCGTCTAATCCAATACACATGGGACTCACTGTCCTCTACAGGTGGTAGACCTGTTCAGACTAACAAGCATAGGATTGCCCTGTGTGTATGTGTTCGCATGTGTACACGCATATCAAACTGAGAGGGCTAAAAAAAGGTATGGCCTCATAAGCATAATATTTAAATGCTTGTTCAGAATTGTAAGCAGCATTATATATCAGAAATATAGGCTGGTGGACAAGACAAAGAAAACTACTGTCCGTGAATCATGTTTATGAAATGAAAAGCTTTGACAATGCAGTACATCTCCATTTATCTGGACTAAACACTTCAAAAGCATACAAATTATTACCTTTCAAGGCATCCCATTGTATCCTCTTCTTAACAATCAGAAAATTGCACTTCATCCCCATAGATCATACATTGCTCTCAAGCGGTAATCTCTTTCACCATAATTGCAATGAAGGTATTGTGTAGCATCATCCAGATATGACAAATGTTAGTCTTGGCATAAAGAAAGAGCCATTTCTCATTTTAAACATCTTTCTGGTTTGTCCAGTTGTGAAATTTTGTGTATAGAAAGTAAAAATAATTAAGGGACGTATAGAAGAAAAAAACCCTGAAAATGAAAGGGCTTTTAGAATTGAGGCTTGAACAATAGTTTACTACAGTTCTTTCAAAACAATTAGCCAGCTCTCCAGCCAACTGAGGTCACAATACCATAACAACCTGACAGCTGAACATATTTATATTACTATTTGTAAATATGGAAGTGATATTTACAAGTCTAAAGCTTACATTTTTGTAGTTGCAATATCCTGCAATTACAATATACTATTGTTACATTCTTGTGTTCCAGAATTTGGGGGTTTTAAATGTTTTATGATACGGAGGCTTTTCCCATTCAGGTTTGCAAAATTTTAGTCACAACAATGACATTATTGTAATACTGGTAGCTTGCCAGATTTTATGTCATAGATTTTTGGAATTAGAGTAGGCAAAGGAACAATTGAGATTCTTAATGGAACTCTAGACTTTAGGACCTCCAAGCCCCACAGGAAGAGACTGCTGACAGATAGAGAGGGAGGTGTGGAAAGCTGAACAATAAATATAGGGAGATAACATACACACAGGAATTCAGGAATTAATTCAACACATCATCACAACGACATACAATTTGGGGCACCAGATATGAAAGAGCAAGAATCAACATGGATTTTCTCCATAGATTTGAACTGATTTGGCTGGGTGCGCACTAAGAACAATTTTTCATGTGTGTCCAGTAATATGCTTAAAGGCTTTATGTATTCTGATTTTTACGAACTCTTGATATATTTGCATGTTTTTAAAATAAAGCTAAATACGACTTAAAGTGCAGTGCTGGATCGGGGCCATGCAGCCAAGCCAGAGTTGCTGTCCATTTGCTTTCTGCCATGGGGGTATTTTATAGGGGTATTTTATATGGTTTCAACATACAAAAAAGAATTGACATTGATTTATCATTTCATCAGGGAAAAATCATAAATTCACTTTTTGTAATTCATCACCTTGATGAATAATGAATTGAAACAAATCACACTTTTTCTGATTCATGCCCTTATCGTGTCTGGAGCCAAGCCTTATAAGGCTTTGAAGGTCATAACAAGTGCTTTGCATTTGACCCAGAAATGGACTGGTAGTTGTAATATGGGAGAAACAGTATCCCTGTAACTGGATCCTATTAACAATCTGAATGCAGCGTTTTGTATCAGCTGAAGTTTCTGTACCATCTTTAAAGGTAGTCCTGTTTAGATAATGTTACAGTAATATAAACAGGATGTAATGAAGGCATGTGCCGCTGTAGACAAATCTGACATCTTAAGGAATGGGACAACCCGCACATCAGTTTTAAATGCACAAAATGCATTTCGTGCCACTGCCAAAACGCAGGCATCCAGGGTCAGAGATCAATTCAGGAGTAAATCTATATGGTGAACTTGCTTTTTCAGATGAATGTTTGGAAGCTTCTGACGGTCATTTGATGGAATAGATCAGTTAGTTGTACTGATATCTCCTACTACAAATTCCTATTGTGCAATCCTAGATAATATGAATGCTTTGGAGGAAGTCCCAATTAAAAATTACCTTGTAGTTAGTTAGAGGTGAAACACCTTTAAAGTAAAAGTAACAGAGTTTTTGACAGGTTAAAGATCAGTTACTGTAGTTTTGAGCCTAAAAACATAAAAGTGGAATATAAACAGGCTGAAAAATCACACAGATATGCCACCAGATGGCAGTGTATTTTGACAAGCATCTGCTTGTTACCAAAGTCTATTATCTGAAGTAGCAAGATGCTGTTACCTTGAACATGATGGGTCTCTCAAGGACAGTTGAACCCCATTATGGAATAATGTATCCTTTCAGCTTTTTTATTGACACAGATCTTGTAACTAGTTCTGAAAAAGTAAAAAATATAATTGGCATAAACTTCTTACAATTGTGTCCTTCAGATACAAATATATGGTAGAAATGGTGACTAGACATGATGAAAAGAAGATTCAGTTTGTGTTGTGTAAGAGCTTATGAGAGCAGTTAAAGCGTGTTCCAGGGACTATTTTAATTAGAGGGAATGAATGCCAAGTACTAAATGAATTTAACATATGATGGCAAGAGGTGTAGCTACCAGTGAAATACTTAGAGCCAGTTTGACAAGAATCTATAGTTAATCGGAAAAAAAAATATACAATATCCCTATATCTATGGATTCCAAGCCCTATGTGGATGGTAAAAGCTGCAGATATTAGTGAACCCTATATATATCATGATAAATCCATAATGCGAATTATTTCCAGATGCATTATCAAGACTGGACACTAGATGGCGACAGAGAACATGCTACATATTTTATATTAACAAGAATGTATATTGTGGTCTCTGGTTCCCTCTCGTGCCCACTTCTTGTAATAAATGTAAAAATATTTTTATCTGATTTTTTTTCTTTTAATATTTTCAGTGTTTTCATGAATAAGTGAAACCACAGATCCCGATCTGGGCATTCTACTGTACTGTGAAATCTTGTAGTAACAACCATGTGTATATGTAGGGCACTTAATAAACACTTAAAGTCAGTAGAATGTATAGATCAATTGCTAAGGAGCTCATTAATACTTTATAACTGCTTGAACTAACTCTGATAAGTATTTGTATAAACACTAGTAAATCTGACAGAAATGAAGAAAAGGAAAAAAAGGAATATTGGCAACAGATAGATGGTTCACATGCTGCCTGGCAAATATATTCCATCTTTTAGCAAAATAAATAGATTGGCATATCTTTATAATGTCTTTCTATTTTTAAACTTCAATAAATGATAAATACACTCTTTTTAGATTATGTGGTTGAAAATTCTGGCATATCTTTATAATGTCTTTCTATTTTTAAACTTCAATAAATGATAAATACACTCTTTTTAGATTATGTGGTTGAAAATTCTGTTACTAAGTATGTTTGGCATAACAATAACTTTTTAAAAATGTTCTTATTTATTTACTTACTTACTTACTTACTTACTTACTTACTGACTGACTGACTGACTGACTGACTGACTGACTGACATTGCAGTTTTTCCTTTCACCAACCATGCCTTGACCTCTTCCAGTTGAGACAGAACAGGTTTGCTATCAGAAGCGTCCTGCAATATTAAGAAACTCTTGTCATTTATAACAGTTGCGCCAGGGCTGCTGTGATAGAAGGGGGTGGATAAGAGAGTATCAGAACATACTGGAACAGGTGAGAGAAGCCATCTTAAATTCCTAGAATCCGACACACTGCTTGTTCCCCTGACATGCTCTCAAAAATAATAGAGAGGGTGAAATGTCGCCATGCTTGTTCTTATCTCATGGAAGGGAGTTATTTTTTTTAATTGAACAATAAATATGGGGACAAGGATGAAAATGGGCTTTGTGCCGCTGACTTGCACAAGCCTGGTGAGATTTACAGTGAGGGGAATCACCAAGGTGCAGTGAACTCACATCTTTCTTGTGTGGTCTTCTGGAAGAAGAACCGGAGAATGACCACACACTCAGTGCATGTACAAAGAGGGGCAACATTTGCCAAGCTTCCTGGTGGAGAGGGGCAGTCGAGCTCTCGGAATATCCTGGCCCTTAGAAGTACATTTGGGATGATGACAGTGCACCATTAGTACCTGAAGAAGCTGAAGCTCCAAAGAGCAGCAATTTGATGCCACGGATTAGAAGCTTCAGTAGGCTCCTATCAACAGAGGTGACCCCATTAGGCAACATGAGGTGGTTCCCTCTGTTTGCTAATCTGGGTACCATGAAAGGTGGTGGAAATGTCATTGTTTTAGCTATTGCTATGGTATTTTTATTGATGGAGAGAAGGGGGAGCACTTCTGCTCCTTTCCTTTCTCAGATACCAAATGTCTTGACCTTGGAGTATTCACCTGGACTTAATATAATTAGGAGGCCTTATTTCCTGCCATCTGAGACAGCAAAATTGCTTAGGCTGGACCTACAAACTAAAATAAATTCATGGGAAAGAGCAATACTGTACTATGAAGTCCCAGTTCATAGGTTTTAGGCACGTGTGAAGTTCAAAAAAAAAAAAAGTAAGAAAAGAGACCATATATTGGGGGTGTGTGTTGTACATTAATACCTGGTAAGACGAATGCCCCTTAAGACAAAAAATTCATAAGACGAATGAAACGTCCAGGAATAGGAAAACCTCACAAGATGAATTTTCCTATGGGATGCTTCGCAAGATGAATTCAATGCATTCCTATGGGAAACTGCATTATTCTGTGTTTTGTAGGATGAATTTCTCATACGACGAATTGATCTGTTGAATGAATTTAATTTGTCTTAAGAGGTACCACTGTATTATTAAAGCAGAGCGTGGAAATGTCACAATTCCCAGAATTCCCAGCTAGCATAGGGATTCTGGAAGCTGTAGTCCAACAAGTAGCATTTCAAAGCTTTGCTCCAACCCATTTGTCATGTTTCAGAGTTTAAAAAGAAACAGAAAATTTATAAAACATATAGAACATATGCATATAGATTTTGAATTTGAGTAAGGAAAATAAGTTTAAAAAACAACATGATATTGGCTTTTAACCTGTCAAAATACTATAAACCTCCAGTAACCTTTCTCTCCCCATATCCTTCCCATCACTCACTTAAAATTCTGATCATGCCAAACATCGTGTCAGGATAAAAGAGCAGCACTGGTTGCCATTGAGCAAACACTGGAGAGCACTTTTGCTGTGATTATTCATGTGAATTAGAACTTGCTTTGCATCTCTTTTGTTTCTCGATCCAGGAATATTTTAGCTTTCAATTTCTAGACAGGAATGCTAGCCAAAATTTCATATTTTATGTAATTATATCGGAATGCTACTTTAATTTCAGATTTATATGCATGAATACTTAACTTGAAAACTCTTGTT
This sequence comes from Phrynocephalus versicolor, assembly GCA_023846285.1. Classification (NCBI taxonomy): domain Eukaryota; kingdom Metazoa; phylum Chordata; class Lepidosauria; order Squamata; family Agamidae; genus Phrynocephalus; species Phrynocephalus versicolor. The sequence continues at coordinate 53,388,674 of JAHTLZ010000204.1, read as the reverse complement.
TATATGACAAAATGGTATATAATGTGAGCACCAGTAGTATAATAAATTGCTTGTGAATGTACTAAAGGAAAATCAGAAGGTATCAGAAAGTGTATCAGAATATGTGTCTTTGTTGTAGCTACTGCATAAGCAGGGGCAGCAGAAATACTTCACTGACCTGATGCACTGATGGCCTTGGAAAAGAACAGCTTCTGGTTTATATAGAAGCGAGGGAAACTTGTGGATGCCTGGTGTGGAAAGCTAGCTTTGCCTCTAGGATGGCACTGTACAAGTTCCTTAAATGCTCCAGTGGCAGAGGCGATTAGTTAGCACAGCTGGCTTTCTAGAATGTTTATGGGGCTACCAAGGCCAGTATCGTATTCCAGTTATGCGAGTGTAAGAGAAATAGCAAATGTTGATGTAGCTGGAGCTGTGCGGTAAGGTCCACTTGTATTTCAGGATAAACAGCCAAACTTTGCTGCTACCTAACTGTTGAAATTGCCACAGTTTTCCTTTCATACGTAGTAACTGGAAAAGGATACTGACACAAATGTACTTTTGGCTCCTGAAGGCAAAAGTGGCTCGATCAGTGGCTTGAAAGATGACAGAAGTAAATATGCCTGGATATTAGATATTCTGCATGTTCTGTCTAATTTATGACTTGAGTACCTCTCTGCTGATGGACAGATCCTGTTCTTCCTGATAAAAGCATAGGGATGGTGTTTTACAGCCCAGCTGAAGCAAGTCTACTTTCAATAAGGATCCATTGGCTTTACTGTGACTTTCTAAGAATCATATATGAGCATTGCCTCTTGAAATCCATAATCAAGCAATGAGTGCCCAAGTTTGTTTTATTTCTCTTACCTTCTGTCACTTGAAAAGCATTGGAAAATAATGCTCTATAGTGTATTCCCCTCACATATCACTGACATGAAACCAAATTACCTTACACTATATACAGCTCCTACATACAGCTGTATCCATTGGCATCTGCTGAATAGTTCAGTGGTTTGTTTAGGTATCTGGCTGTGGAGTCAGAGGTTGGGGGTTTGATTCCCTTCAGTACCTTCTTGACTTGATGACCCAACTCTGCAGTTCTAAGAATATAATTAAAATCCAGTTGTGTAAAGTTTGTTGTTGTTCAGTCGTTCAGTCATTTCCAACTCTTCGTGACCCCATGGACCAGAGCTCTCCAGGCCTTCCTGTCTTCCATTGCCTCCTGGAGTTTGGTCAAATCCATATTGGTTGCATCGATGACACCGTCCAACCATCTCATTCTCTGCTGCCCCCTTTTCCTTTTGCCTTCAATCTTTCCCAACATCAGGGACTTTTCCAAGGACTCCTCTCTTCTCATGAGATGGCCAAAGTACTGGAGCCTCAGCTTCAAAATCTGTCCTTCCAGTGAACATTCTGGGTTGATTTCTTTCAGAATGAATAGGTTTGATCTCCTTGCAGTCCAGGGGACTCTCAAGACTCTCCTCTAATGCCACAGCTCAAAAGCATTGATTCTGCGGCGATCAACCTTCTTTATAGTCCAGCTCTCAATTTCATACATCGCTACTGGAAAAACCATAGCTTTGACTATCCAGACCTTCGTTGGCAAAGTGATGTCTCTGCTCTTTAAGATGCTTCCTAGGTTTGCCATCATTTTCCTCCCAAGAAGCAGGTGACTTTTAATTTCATTGGTGCAGTCACCATCTGCAGTGATCAAGGAGCCCAAGAAAATAAACTCTGTCATTGCCTCCCTTTCTTCCCCTTTTATTTGCCAGGAGGTGATGGGACCGGTGCCCATGATCTTAGTTTTTGTTGATGTTGAGCTTCAGCCCATTTAGTTCACTTTCCTCTTTCACCCTTATTAAGAAGTTCTTTAATTCCTCCTCACTTTCTGCTATCAGAGTAGTATCATCTGCGTATCTGAGGTTGTTGATATTTCTTCCAGCAATCTTAATTCCGGCTTGTGATTCATGCAGACTGGCCTTTCGCATGATGTACTCTGCATATAAGTTACTCTACCGCAAACCAGATCTGGCATTAAAAATAAACTGAATTGGATAGAAGGCTTTATTTCCTTCCACCAAGGTTTGCAATGAGATGTAAGTGGATCTGTGTCTATTTTATACGATTCACTTTCCTTTCTCCCCATTTTGCCCTGCGGAAGATGGAGGTGGTTAACAGTTAAAAAAAAAAATACATTTGCCCAGTCCCAGTATTGGCAACAGTGAAGCAGTGGTGATTTTTGACTACTAAATGCTTCCCGCTTCCAACTCCAAAGCTTCCAAAGACTTCCCCAGGACAAAAGGGAGCTGCTGTAAGGGATTTCATAACCTGAAATGAATGGTGGAAGAAAAGGAAATATTCCGTTTATTCAAATCAAATGTTTAGGGTGCAAGACCTGGTTTACTCTGATGTAACTTTACACCATAGAATTTTGCCCATTTTTATATACAGCTCTAGCCATTAAGGTTCTCTGTCTTTTGCAGAGCGCATTTTTTTCAGGCTGCCAGATTCTTCTCTCTGCTTGTGGTATGCGTGGATTGCATATGCTGGCATTTTGCCCTAGGTATACACAGAAAACAAAACTGAAGCTATGACTTCCCTGCAAAGTACAAAGCTGATCACAATTGATCCTAGTTCAGTGAAGTGTTGGAGCAGGCTATAGTCGTGGGGTCTTTCCTTTTGCATACTCTCTCTCTCTCTCTTCTCCCTACATTGTGTCAACTCAAACAACAAGAGCAAACAGCATGTCAGAGATCAAAGCTGTTCACAGTCTCCTGCTTATTTTTGCAGGCGCTGTGATAAAGCCCCCACAGGCCACTGGTCAAAGAAGCACAATATAGGAAATAATTTGCTTGAGGGCACCTCAATGCCTATTTCACTCATTCACCTAAATCAAGTTCATTTCTCAGGGCAATGCTTTTTGATGATATTTCTGCTCCAATACTTCCCACATTTCCACCACTGAAAGGGGTCTCTATGAACATGTGTTTGTGTAAACAGACATTACACCCTACATTGGAGAGAGGGCACAGATGTCTCCCTACACTAATTGGAGTGTTTTCACAATATTACTCTCTCCTGCAGGTCTGTATGGATGTGTCTAAATCAGCCTAATTCAGATGTCAGTTCTAAGTGTGCCCCCTTTCTGATGTAAGATAAAAGGAATTAGGAGCAATGTCTCACAGAGTTTGATGATGCTTACTTGTATTCTCTGTTTATTTATTTATTTATTTATTTATTTATTTATTTATTTATTTATTT
>JAHTLZ010000204.1:53375136-53385427 GCA_023846285.1 Phrynocephalus versicolor | reverse complement strand
TTTATTTATTTATTTATTTATTTATTTATTTATTTATTTATTTATTTATTTATATGCTTGTTAACCATCCGATTTTCCCACGAGAACTCTGGGCGGTGTACAACACATTGAGAAAAACAACTGCCCAAACATACAAACCCAAGACAAACCCAATCAAAGTACAAATAATGAAAAAAATTTTTAAAATACTAATAGAAAAAAAATAATATAGAGAGTATTAAGAATAATAAAAATAAAAATGGACATAGCACAGCAAACAGCCAAATGACGAGACTAGGAGGGCTGGTGCTAGCAGTCATATAGACTAAATAAACACCACAATGTACTCAGAGGTCACCCAAAGCATTCCCTGAAGACCCAGGTCTTTAGTGCTCTTCTAAAGGCCAGCAGTGACTCCGCCAGCCTAATCTCCATCGGCAGTTTGTTCCAATATGCTGGGGCAGCCACCAAGAATGCCTGTGTCCAGGTAGACACCCTTCAGGCCTCTCTAGGTGTGGCCAACCGGAGTGAGAAGGACAACGAAGCTCTGGTTGGTCAGGATGAGGTTGATCTCTGGGAGATCTGCTCCACCAGATAGACGGAAGCTGTAGTTTGAAGGAGGCTGTCGAGCCCAAGAACCTATGGTTCTAAACACTATTTCCGTTGTCCTTATATCATCTATTGTACGGAGGCTGAATTCCTTAAGGGATGAATGTGTGAGATTGTAACAGTAGGAGTTTTCCTGTGTCCTCTAGTTGGCAAATTGGCTTGCCTTGTCTTTGACTGGCATTCAAGCCATTCTTCCTTCACAAGGCTCTGATAGCAATGTCTGCTTGAATCATGTCTCTAGTAGACTAATGTGATTTCAGCTCTAGTGATGGGTTATCTGCAAGCTGTGGTTAGGCTCTCAAATCCCAAGACCTTTCTGGATTTTATATTTCATATAATTTTGTAATATATTCATATATTACGGTTCATATACTGTGGTCCTGCTATATCACGGGACCGCAGTACCCCAAAAGGGCATGATGGAGGGGGGGGGAAGGTTTTAAAAGCCAGGGCTTTTAAAACTCCCCCCATTCCCCAAGCTCTGGGCTCCAGCTGATTGGCACTGGGGTGGGGAAACCAAAGGGATTTTCTCCCCCACCCCAGCACCAATCAGCTGGAGCCTGGGGCTTGCCTCCATGGAGGCATCACGCACTACTCCCCCACACTGGGAGTGGTCGGAAGAAGCATTGAGCAATCTTTAAAATGACTTTAAGCAACAAAGTCCTTGGATCATTTGCATATCATGGATTTTCACTGATCGTGGCTTGGGTCTGTCTCTAACTCCTGCAACAGATGGGGAGGGTTACTGTAGTATAGTTTATTATTCATCACTTTGGTTGACTAAACCTAGTCTTAAAGAAACATTTAATAAATAACTAGATACTGCTCTGTTTTGCATGGATCTCACTTAAGTCTCAGCATTCATCCTTCTTGGCTACATGCAAAGCATGTAAATGTACATTTGACAATTTAATGGGATCTGCCTTCCTTTCCTCTCCTATCCACTATCCCACCCGCCCCTTAAATTCTAGCAGGTCGTCCAGCTCCCAAAAGCAGATCCGGAGGCTAAGCTGCATTCATTCCACTAGCAGTGCTCATTCTAGATGCAACTTATTATCTGTACATCAATATACCTAAAGGATCAAAATAAAATCTCTCTCTCTCTCTCTCTATTTATCCCCTATGTATAAATTAAAAGCATCCCTACAATATTAATTTCTGTACTGATGTACATTGAAGGGTGCTGGAAATAAGAAATAAAGCAACTAGGATAAGAAATTAATAAACAAAAGCAACAATAATACAGTAAAAAGCAGTAGTTAGGAGAAAGAAGTTGATGAATCAAAAAAGCAATTGCTGAGGAAAAAACGGTATGGTGGAATACACACAGAGAGTCTTACATACCAACCAACTCTTTATGACTTCATTTGTTGGAGGAGTTTAAGTTCCCTGAAGTCTGCCAAAACAAAGTTACAATTAGATGCCGCTTACATAAGAACATAAGAAGAGCCGTGCTGGATCAGGCCAAAGGCCCATCTAGTCCAGCTTCCGGTATCTCACAGTGGCCGCACAAAATGCGTCTGGGAGCACATGAGACTAGATCTCTGTCACCTGATACCATTCCACTGCATCTGGACCTTGAAGTACCCTGGTTTTAAGCCTGTCACAGATCTATATTATTTTAACCAATGTTTTGTCCAATTGTTGGGGTATTGCAGTTTATTGTTTTTGGACACTGCATCTGTGACATTGAAGGCTGGAGGTTTTATATGTTGAACCCTGGAAATACAAAGATTTCATGAAATGCTAGGCAGCTCCTAACCCTTTTAAAAAACTTTTAAAAAGAAAAAGAAATTATTGTATCTGGAATGCTGTGAAAACGTTTTCTTGGCAACAGAAGCATTTCCTTGAGGGAAGATGCCATAACAACTGAATACTTTCTAACAAGTTGTTCTGTAAAGAAAGAGAAATCAGGCATTACCTCTAATCCTTTACATACCAATTAGGAGTCCTGTTTTGTAACATGCAGCTGATAGTTCTGTACAGAGTATCTCCTTTCAAACAGTGGCTTATGCCATTGTCTAGAGGCGTGCCCTCTGACTTGGTATCATTACTTGAATCTCTTTTAGTGTGCGTGTGTTTGTGTATTTAAGCAGACAAATGACATAAAGAATTGGACTTTTAAATAATGAACAGCCGATACCAAATGCCAGCGCGAGATTGTCCATTGACCCGCGTGACGTACTTTGCAGTTACAACTGTATTGTGTGTAAAACAATCGGTCCTCGACGTATCTCAGAAAACTATCTTTCCTGCCTTTGCCTTTTCTTTCTGGCAAAATGTCTGCAGACAGGATGCCCTTCCTTTTCCTTTTCCCTTCCCCTGGCCTCCACTCCAGCCCTTGTCTCAGGAAGAATTTCCTGTAGGATGGTTTTAGAACTATTGCACCTGGTGAACTGTTGAGCAAGTGGGGCCTCCTGTGAGGATGTTGCTTTGCAACACCGAGGCAATATCTCTCTGTGGACATGCCTGAGTACTAGGAAAGAGTGTCTGAGTTCTACTCATAACTCTTGTCACAGAATGACAGAAAAATAGAACTGTGTAGCTGGAAGGGAACCCAAAGGTCTAACTCCTGCTTAAGCAAGGAATGTAGAGCTCAAATACCCCTGACAGACGGCCATCCAACCTTTCTTAAAAACTTCCAATGAAGTGCAGTTCACAACATTCTAAGGCTGCCAATTCCTTTGTTTCTGTCAGGAATTCTCCCCCCCCCCCATGTTTAGTCATAGTTGTTTTCCTTAAAATTGAAATCCATTAGTTTAGGTCTTTACTAAGCTAGCTTCATCTTCCAGTTTTGCAGCCCTTCATCGCTCATACTTTTCTCCTCCTAGCTAGACATACAATTCTTCCTAGAGTTGAGTTTTCAGAACTTTTTGATCATCTTGGTCACCATCCTCTGGACATGTTGTAGACTGAAGCCTCACAGTATCCCCTATAAACTGTGCAGGCAAAACTGGATGTAATATTCTAGGAGAGGTTGATGAAAGTAGACCAGAGCAAAGATCAACTGTAACAAAAACAAAACTGTGTTAGAGAACCAAGTTTCTTTGGTAACTCTGTTTAATTTTTTTTATGCAGTCTTCACTGGCTCTCCATTTTACTTGGCCACATTTTTCTACTGAAGGTAGCCTCATTTTCCTCTTCCCCTAACCAGAACAGAAAGAGAACATTTTGGTGTGGCTAGGAGATCTTTGGAGTAAGTAGGAAAAACGACTCCGTATTTAAGACTGGGTAAGGATGGGTGGCTTGAAATTTTTATTCACTCCAAGAGTTATATATAAATTATTTACAGATCCCCCCTTTAAACTTGTGTGATGTGCCATTTATGCCCTCCTGTACAAAATGAATGAATGAATGAATAAATAAATAAATCTGCCTTCTTCCTATAAAGCACATTTCTTGTACAACGCCTCCTCCTTATATTGACACTTGTAGGCTAGATCAATCTAAGTGTTAATATACTTACCTCTTCCATTTTCCTCTTAGATTTTTGGTCTCTTTAACTAAATTGTTGGACTTTTCTCTTAACTTTTCCATATCTGACAAATGTAATTATTGTTTTTCTTGATCTGGGAACAGATATTCTGTTGATAGGGGATAGAATATTATTAGCTGCATTTGCTGCTGTATTATGCTGTTGTTGACTCATATATAATGCAGTCCTGATTTTTTCCTGTCTAACTGTAGCATGTTTGATTTTTTTTCCCTGCTGAAACTTCTTTTTTGGGATGTTATTCTTCAATCTGTGAAAGTTGTTGTGAATCCTGATTTTGTCCTCTTTGGAATCAGCTACACTTACCAGCTTGATGTGATCTGCCGATCTGATGGAGCAGCCTCAGTCAGTACGCCTCCATCCAAGTAATTTCTAAACATGTTGAATACTACTGGGTCCAAGACAGAACTTTGTGGCACCTCCTTGCTTGGATCTTACACTGAGAGGAATGTGCTTTAATTTTTACTTTTGACTGTCAGACCAGGATATGTTGCTACCTAAGGCAAAAAGAGGAAAGAGAAAAAAAGACAGTATCTTTCACATCCTATAAATATACCAAAGCCAACAGGCCTGGCCGTTGAATGCTATTCAACAAAATGGGAATGAGAGGTACAGCATTCTCCTATTCCTTCTGTCTTTCAAACCAGATCAGGATGCACAAAGCATTTGAAATAGCCCTCAAGCCTCCCTTCCAGCACTTTTCTCATACCCTCTAGCCTCGCCCAGCTAATATGACAGCCTTAGAATCTGAGATTACAATTTCTGTTGGTACAGCTACCTAAAGCACAGGATGTGCAAAAACATTAAAATACATTTTCATGCATGATATAGTCATAAAGGAATGGGTGATTTTTTAAAAAAAGAAATATCTTGTGATTTTTCATGTTTTAACATATGTATCGATATAAATGCAAAAATACTGAATCCTCTTTCTGTAGCCCTATACTAGAATCTGTAACTGTTGCTTTTGTTTTTCGTTGATAGAATATTAGTCTGTTTCTTCCCTCTGTCTTTCAACTTCTTTCCCATTTCTACAGCTGGACCAACACACTATGTGAATCCAGAGTATAAAAAGTACATAGCATTTAGACAGGTCTGCCTAGTCTACAAGCAAATGCAAATTGTAAACCAACAGCAAACTGCTTATGTGGAAATTTTCTTCCAGTGACCATGTTTTAAATTGAAGAGACAGATGTTATTGATTGGTTTGAAAATACTAAGAAGCAAGTTATTTCCTGAAATCTTTCTAGAAACATGAATGACCTTTTCATCTTTAACAATTTAAGCCTACAGTTCTCTATATATTTATCTGGCACTATGCCCCATCAAGTATGTCCATCTAGACATATTTAGGATTACACAATTTAACGTTTTCTACAAAATTTGAAGACATTTTCTCTCAAGAGGACATGTCAAAGGTAATTATTATTTGATGCTACAAACTAGGGATGTACACTAGCATCAAAAGTAAAATTTGGACTTCAGATTCAGAATTCAGAATTACAGGCCTTTGTATTTGGAATCTGGAATTTTAAAAACCTAGAATTTCAGGATATCAGGAACTCTGTTACAGAATGCGTTGTAGTCATTATTTTTCTCTTTTAAAAACCCTACAGACAGCTAAAATATTTTAAAACTATTTCATTCTATTTATGCTATGATACCTTCCCAGGGATTATGCCAAAATAAAAGTGTGCATACCAAGAGCCAGCCATGCCTACATATTAGGAAATGAGTGTAATGGGCATACTGATTAAATCCTGGACAGTCGGAATGCCAGCAGGAAATGCCAGCAGCGTTAGGGAAGCGAAGGACAGGTTACACAGGGGAGTGGACAGGCAGACAGGAGCAGCAGATAACCCGTAGTGCGTGGGAACTGTGACAGCAGCCTGTGGGTACAGCACAGATGAGTGAATGAGCACCACCTTGAAGTAGCAGTGGGAAAAATGAAACAGGCAGAAAAAGGGGGAAACAGAGTGAAGCATGGCATACCTAGTACTGTGAGCAGAGTGTACCACTCTCTCTTACTTTAGAGAAGCCTAGCAATATTAGGTTGGCCTGAAGGAAAATATGTATTTCTACAGATCCAGCTTCCTGGTGATAGCAGTGTGAACTGGGCAAACAAGTAAGTAAACAGATTTATTTGTATAGCCTTAGCCATTACAAACACATTCAAAGAGTTTAAAATAAAGACATTACTAATCTATGAACAGACAAGGGCTAATACAAAAGGATAAAATTCAATTGCCTTGAACGGTTGAATCCTTATCAATACAGAATTTCCTTATGAAAATGATGCTCTACAGTCTACTTTTTCTGAACTACATGGTACACTGTCCCCCAGCAGAAAGTTTATAAGATAGGCATCTGGTTTGTTGGGTACAAGACTAGAGATGGGCATGGAATGAAAAACAAAACACTGTTTCATTGTTTCGTTAGGTAACAAAACGGTAGGATGTGTTTCATAGAAGCATAGAAGCATAGACTTGGAAGAGACCTCAAGGGCCATCCAGTCCAACCCACTGCCATGCAGGAATCCCATCAAAGTACCTGCAACAGGTGGCCATCCAACCTTTGCTTAAAAACCTCCAAAGAACAAGACTCCACCACTTTGTCACGAAACACTATTTTCCCTTCTAGAATGGAACAATTCATCCTAGAGGAATCAACGGCAGGGGAACTCAAGCATTTCCCTGTAAACCCCTGAAATCAGGAAAAAATCTTTCTAATTGGAATCAGAAGCCATGCCACCACTGCGCTATGCTCGCCCACGGTTTGAGTTCCGAAGTTCTGATTCCAATAAAAAATTCCCTAGGGGCACCCCCTTTGGAGCTTTATAACTCAGCTCCCTGACCCCCAAACCTTTCCAAATTTCAGGGTGTTACCTAGAATCGCTTGAGGAAGATTCCGCTGCCACTTTGTTGCCGAAACATGGCTGGGATCAGTATCACTCAAAAATACTCATCCCATCCATGTTTTAGCACCAATGTTGGAGTGGTACTTTCCTAAAGCAATTTTAGGTAAGCCCCTTAAATTTGGAAAGGTTTGGGGGCCAGGGAGCTGAATTATGAAGGTGGTGTCTCTGAAGGACAGCCCTCTGAGACAGTGTCCTAGAAGACTTTCCTGTTGTTGCAGGCTGAAGGACTTGGACTACAACTGCCTGGCGCTGCTGTTTGGAGTGCTATGAACATTGATAGTTTCTTCCTGCTCTGTATGACACCTCAGTGCTAGCCAGACCATTTTTACCAGCTGCTGCTATATCTGATGGAAAACTGACTGGTGTGCCCGCACCTCTCATTGCTGCTTAGTATCCTTTGCCCATTTGGAGATCCAAGAGGGTTCCTAGCATGTAGTCTTCATTCCACAAAGAAGTAAACTTGTAGAGGAGCAGGCATAAGATAGACCTGTTGTTTTTCAGAATTGTCTTACAAGAAGCAAGTTATATTGTACAGAAGAAGGATGGCTAGGCTTCTTCACTCTTGAACAACGGCACCTAGGAAGTGACCTGATTGAAGTTTATAAAATCATACACAGTATGGACAAAGTAGATAAGGAAAAACTGTTTTCCCTATCACACAACACTAGAACTAGGGGGCACTCCATGAAACTTTTGGGTGCTAGATCTCAAACAAATAAGAGAAAGTACTTTTTCACCCAGAGGATCACTGGTCTGTGCAACTCCCTGCCAGAAGAAGTGATGACAGCTGTCAGCCTTGACATCTTTAAGAAAGGATTAAACAGTTCACGGAGAACAAGGATATCAATGGCTATCATTATGAATGCCTAAGGAAATGGAGATATAGGCAGGATATCTCTCAATGCCATTTGCAGGGAATGATAAGCAGGTGAAGACATCTGCTTGGGAATACCCTGAAGCAAATGGTGAGCCACTGTGTGAGACAGAATGCTGGACTGGATGGGCTGTGGCCTGTTCCAGCAAGGCTGTTATTATGTTCTTATGACAGAGTAGGAGATATGGTAGGCACAATTTCCAAATAGAAAACCGATATGGATTTAGGATGTGAAAATGAATGGGTGAAAGAGCTGGTTAGTTTCACATGCATTCCTCCATGTGCTGTGGGTGTTTGTCATCTGTAAGTTGTAATAATGTTAGCCATTTTTCATTTTCTAATGTTGTCTGATAAAGTAAGACCAGGATTCCACAGAAGCAGTTTTGAAGGTTGACTATTTGGCCCCTATAGAGTTTATTGAGGTCAGCAAGTCTTTGTTCCTTGATAAGTGCTCCATGGTAGATAAAGGCACTCTTTATATGCCTTTGGATAATGATACCAATATTTTTCCAGGAGAACTTGGGTTTTCCTATTGAAATTATCAAGATAACTATACTTCCTGTTCACAATTACAAAATAATACTGTATGTTAATACTGTGGTTTCCCATTTATTAATAGTGGTAATTTCTTGTTTTACACTGAGTTCTGTTTTATGTACTGTCTTTACTCTATTAAAACATTGTTCCTGAGTAATAATTGTTTCTGGTGGTTTACACTGAGGTGTCTATGCATGCCTAGATATTTAGGATTTCTGCTCCTCTAAGCATTGCATGGATCATTCATTCCTCTGTGAATTTGCCTCCTTTGATGTAGATAAATGCACATTTATCATCATCATCCACAACAACACTTTAATTCTTCTACTATAAGAAACAATTATGTTTAAGAGACTATTCGGTTCATCAGGACAGCTTGCAAATAACTACATGTCACGTGGGGCATTAAGTGTGAGACATTAAGTGTGTTTTTCTGATAATCAGGTTTATAGCCTTTGCCTCCTTTAGCACTATCACTCAGGTCTCTAGAACTAAGTCTAAGATTTGGGTTTTAAAACTAGACAGAACTATAAAGATTTCTGATGAGTGAGGGTATTGTTAGAGACAAGGACTCTGCACTTTAATTTTGTCTTTCACTTCACTAAGTGGACAAAAGAAGACATGCAATCAACTAGGGTCATGGTTGCCATCATCTCCTTATGCAGATTGAATTGTTATGATTCACCATTAGTCATTGTACATTTATGCACCTGGCATTTATACCAAACATGCACCTTGACTGTAAAGCATTTTTGTTTACTCGAACAGCATAATGTGTGATCTGACACTATTGCTATGGATGACAACTTCACAGGCTCAACTGTTGAACAAAAAACTGTTCTAGCTATCATGAAGCCATCTAACAGCAGCAAGCCAGGATTTAAGGAGAGTCCTATCTTTACAAGGCATGTCAGTGCCTCCCATTACCAGAGGCAATCTTCTCATGAATTTCATAGCAAGCTTTAGATATATTTCACTGGGGAGTGGGTGTGGATGAGCTGGTAATTTCTGCGTGAACCATTTTGGATGGATAGCCACTCTTTATTTTATTGCAAATAACATTTTCCCTCATAATCACTCTGGGGCATTGAGAGCAGTTATTCAGATTTCCCAAGAAGGGTCTGCTGAGCTCTTCTACGAGCAGTTATGCTTGCTGAAGCCAGTGAGACATAATGCTTTGCCTCAGTGTGAATATTCATGTTCTTTCAGGAGGATACAGTGATGCCTAATTATAAATGGGGCAGCCAAACACCAGCTTCTCTATATTGTTCCTATCCAATGCAGATGCCCTAACACAGTTGATTTTCAATTGAGAATTATCTGGCAACCTAGACGTTTAAAAGAATCTGGTTGTTTTATTTTTCATTCAGTTTTTCACATTTTTATTCCTATGATGCTAAGAAGGATGGAAAGACCCCACAAATGAATTGTGCCTCCAGGCAAGGCTCAGTTCATACATTTGAATGGTGTAAGGAGGAGGCTTCATAATCTCTTTATATATTGTCTTTCAGACGAACAACGCAGTTGACTTGCACATATGCTGCCACCCACGTCAAGTCCAAATATTTTGCAGCCTCAAGCAGAACCACAGGCTACAAACAGACAGAATTCTCTTGGAGCTCCACCAGTGATGTTCTGGGATCTCTGATTTTGCCATTATGAAAACCGGTGCTCATCCCATTTGACAGGGCTTATGCTTGAGATGTGGAATACTGTCTTGTGCAAGTTCCAGGGGTTAGAGGCACACCATTCATGTAAGGGAGCAGTGTATAAGGCAGAACAGGACAATAGGACTCTGGCCATAGTTCCTAAAATAGGATTTATTTATTTATTTATTTATTTATTTATTTATTTATTTATTTATTTATTTATTTATTTATTT
>JAHTLZ010000204.1:53346284-53368234 GCA_023846285.1 Phrynocephalus versicolor | reverse complement strand
GTGTGTGTGTGTGTGTGTGTGTGTGTGTGTGTGTGTGTGTGTGTGTGATGTCTAATAAAGGTGTCACTTGCTCCTGCATTTACACTTTGACACAGTGGCTCATGGTGGTACCTCAGAGAATGATATTGAACTGGTGTGAATACCACATACAAGGCCAAGTAATCTGAAAACAGCACAGCATAGCAGATACTGTCTTTGAATGTAGTCATACGGAGGGGAAGTGGGAATTAATTGTCCAAAATAATATTATTGCACATCAAACAGCCATATCTAAATGTTATAGTACATTACAATGTAGTGCAGCAAATTAATAGCCCTAAAAAGAGTGATAACAAGCATGGCTGGAAGAAGAAAAGATTTATTCCAGCTGCTGGCACTCAAATATAAATGGTATAAGGGAAACAAATCTATGATGACTTTTGATCAGGCTTAATGAAACATGAGCTAGTAATTTAGAGTGACTACAGCTGCATGAAAGCAGCTCTTAAGAATTATGCATTAGTAAAATGTCACCAGGAGATTTCATTTGGTCTTCTTCACCCAACAGCCCCATATGGTATTATGGTAGCTAACAGCAAGAAAGCTGGTATAAAATGCCCCAATCTGACAAGAATGGGGACAATTAGTTGTGATGATGATTCTGTGTAATCTCTATGATCAAGGATAAGATGCCCCTGAATATCAGTTGTGTTAAGGCAGGGTAGTAACAAAGCTGGCCAAAAACACTTTATTACCAAAAAAGGACTGCTTGGAAAATTTATGATATCAGTTGCTAGAATAGCTCACCCAGTCTGGCAGCTGAAACTTCATTCCTCATCGAATGTATTTAATTCTCCATTGTCTTCTTTGGTACCTTAAGAAATGTAGCTCAAGGAAGTGCAACATAGTTCTTTAAAATACAACATCACTAAATTACAATGCCTAGCATTCCATTGGATGCAGCCATGATGTTTAGAGTGGTCTCAAACTAATAAAACAGTGTACTGCAGAAGTACTGTATCTTCCACTCCAACACTCCAACAGATTCTAAATGGGATTAGAATCTTCCACCATTCCATAGGGACAACAACAACAACAACAACAAAGTGGTAGAGGCTGATTACATGGCACACTCTAGTCCTGTAAAGATCAGACTAGACTAGAAGTGACAAAGAGCACCTCATTGCAGAAGGGATTTCCTTACGTGTAGGAAATATCTGATAGCTCCAGAAACTTTCCACACTTCCCACACTTTGCAGATTAGCTTGTTTGCTTTTGTAGTTTGTTAGCAGGAGGTAAGCATGGATTGTTCCTGTCACCCCCCTCACTGTGCCCGATGGACCATAATAGGGCTTGTATGAGATGTATCAAGCTTCCCACAGGTTTCTGACTGTTTCTGAGAGAAACAGGATGCAGATTAGATGTGCCTCCAGATTGACCTTGCAGTCTTCTTTGAGTGTGACTGCTTTGAATGCCTCTCTTTGAACTTCACATTTCTAGCTGCTCATGAAGCAATACCAGGGAGTGGAGATGTGAATCTTGCAGGCTCTTGCTGTCAGTGACAAAGCCGAGTAGTGGGCAAATCCCTCTTTTTCCTCTGCAGTGGTGTTCCTCTTCACAAGATTCTTTCCTGAGAAATTTCCAGCGTTCTTGGCTATTTTGTGGTGATTTTCTTTCCTGGAAGAAAATGCTAGACTGTTGTGAGCACAGATCCGGATGTGATGCCCTCTAAATGTACTGGATTACAAGATGCATCCTGTCTCAGATGCCAGGAGGTGCATGTTCACTGGAGAGTGATGGGAGTTGTAGTCCAAACAATATGGTGGATCCTGGTTTGGGGAGGGCTAACTTGGGCACTGGGAAAATACAGCCTGCAGGGATCTGTAGCTCCACTATCAGAAAAAAAATATATGAGGCATTCTAATCTATTTTAAGTTTGCTTATGGCATAGTTTAAACATCACTGGCACAACAAAAGGACGCTCGACGGATGAAACAACAGTATTATGATGCAATGCACAGTCTGGTGAGGCTGTAATTGTGGGCATAATTGCAAAAGCAGACCTGTGTTGTCCAGCTAAATAGAAAATCTGTAATTCAGGCCATGAAGCTAGCAGAGCAAGTTGCTCTGCAGCTCTTCTCTGTCATAAATCTAAGGTCACTTTCCAACCCTGAATGCATTACTTTGAAGCTACCCTTTTTATGTGGCTTCACTGTTGACAGTAAAGATAAGCTTATTATGTCAGGCTGCTGCTGATAGGATTCACCAGCCAGGATCACCTGAGTGCTGCTAATCAATTAAAGATTTTAACTTCAGTCACTCCAACATAAAATATTCTTTAATGCCAATTAATGGAGCCCATCCATCATTATGATGGTATTATTGCAATGCTAAGTTTTGCTTCTTCTGCAATTGTGCAGAGCAGCAGCAAAGAGGGCTGGAATTGTAGCTGAAATGGAATTTTTACTGCATCTTGATATGTTTACAAGTGCAGTGATATCCTGTGGAAGTAATAATGTTTCCAGATAGAGCTTAAATTATGGTCTTGTTTCCCATTACATAAAGAACACTGCCACAAATTTAAAATTGTTTACGTACCCTGTATATCAAGAGACGTTATAAGTATTTGAAGCATGAACCGAATTCCTTCTAAAAATGATGCGAGGTATCTCTAGCCCTCTCAGTGAATTAGATTTGTTTCCAACAAAACAAAGTCAAAAATAAACAACACCCGCAGGGATGAAGCACATATTCAGTTTGGCAATAATGGAGTCAATAATCCTGACAAGTAGAAGAAATGGCCATGTTAAAAGCAATTACGATTTCTCTTTGTTATGGCCTTTGTCATTTCCCCCGTTTTAGCTTTGGGAGGATACAAGCAGCTAGTGCTGATCCCACCATGGCTCTCCAATCTCATTTTTCACTTACATTTCAGAAGTCTCCACTTTCATCGTCTTCTAACTGCTGGGTAGAACGATGTCTGATCTGCCATGGAGAAAAAGCTCAATTCATTTTAATTGATTTCTTTGACGTTAAACTAAATGTTTATTTTGTGGCTGTCAGTCCCCTAAAGCCTGACAGCTGTAAGTAATTGTAATAAAAATCCCACCCCACCCCACCCAAGCAACCAAGAGCAGGGTGGCCTAATAAACAAGATACTACTCAACATGTTTTCTTCCTAGGGACTATCATCAGGTCTTGCCCTGTTCTGTGTGACCTTGGTAAAATCAGCTCACCAAAAACTATCAACTATTTCTTTGCTTTGTTCAGCATGCAAGGACATCCTCCTAAGCTCATATACTGTGGAATGTGTTCTATTGAACCATATGTGACATATTTCTGAAAGCCGTGTATTTCAGAGATTCTTATAATAGCAGCAGAAGCAAGAACTCACTTGAAACAGCGGATCCTTTCTACTAGGTGTATTTGATGATACTACAATATTAGTTATTGACATTTTAATTTTTAACTGTTTTAATTCTTTTTGATTGTAAGCAATCCGTGGGTGGCATATAAGCTGTAACAATAAGTAAGTAAGTAAATAAATAAAAATTTGCCTCCTGGTGAAGTAGGGAGATACTCAGCTGTAATAATGCATGCATGTCATCCAGCCAGTTATAGAAACCTACTATTTAGAAGGCCTTTTATTGTTATGATAGTACAGTAACCCCCCCTACCTATAGTGGGGGTTAGAGACCCACCCGACCTGCGATGACTGAAAATCTGCTAAATGTGGATGCAGGTTGGGTGGGGCGGGGAGGGCACCGCACCACCGCGGCTCCCCTGGCTTGCTGGAAGACTTTTTAAAAAGCCTTCCAGCAGCCCGTGCAAGGGTAGCAGAGGATCTGATCCACCACACTTGTTGCAGGTGCCATTCCTCCCCCAGCCAGCACCAATCAGCTGCTTGGTGCTGGCTTGGGGCCAGCGCTCCCCTGCAATTTCCAGTGAAATGCATTGGCTCAATACATGCCAATGGGGGAAAATTTCTCAAATGAAATGCATTGAGCTAATGCAGTTCAATGGAGATGGCCCGGGACTGGGAGGGATTTTAAAAGGGGCACGGCCCTGGGGGGAAGTGGCATGGCCCTTTTAAAATCCCTTCCAGTTACAGAGGCAGACTTACCTCTGTAACTGGAAAGTATTTAAAAAGGGGTGCACCGCTTCTCCAGAGCCCCCGTGGGGGGGAGGGGGAAGAGGTGTGCCCCTTTTAAAATCCCTTCCAGTCACGGAGGCAGACTTACCTCCATGACTGGAAAGGATTTAAAAAGGGGTATTGCACTTCTCTGGAGCCTCCCACGGGGGGAGGGGGAAGCGGCACACCCATTTTAAAATTCCCCCCTGTCACAGAGGCAGACTTGCCTTCATGACTGGAAGGCATTTAAAAAGGGGCACGCTCCAACTGATTAGTGCTGGGGTGGGGAAATAAAGGTTTTTCTCTCTCACCCCAGCACTAATCATCTGGAGACCCAGCATGTACTGCGGTCCCACGATATAGTGGGACCACAGTACATGAACCGCGAAATGGTGGGGGTTATTGTATTGTGATTGGAATATTTTTCACTTGCAAGTTCCACTTACGTGTGATGGGAAGAAATTTGTGTGTGTAGAATTACTGATTTTTTCCACATTAAAAACAATGATGGGTGGTTACATGGGTATTCTCCAATGTGCAATGAAGGAGGTAGCATGCATTGGTAGGCCAAGTGTAATACAGTACTCCCCCGCTTATTGTGTGAGTTTGGTGCCTGATCCACCTGTGTTAAAGGAAAATTCAGGAAATGCAGACACCTTAGTAAACTGACCTTGGGCTGCTCCTGCCGGCTGCATTTCCAAACAGAGGCTTTTAACCCCCTCATGACACCTCAGGAAACCTTGCTGCCAGGAGCTCAAGGTCTGTTTGCTGAGATGTCAGGAGGGGGTTAAAAACCTCTCTTTGGAAACAGCAGCTGAACAGCCCAAGGTCAGTTTTATGAGGTGTTAGGTGTTGGTTAAAAAACTTTCTTTGCAAATGCAGCTGGCAGGAGCAGCACCAGTTCTGTTTGCTGAGATGTCAGGAGGGGGTTAAAAGCCTCTCTTTGGAAGCAAAATGTGGATGCCTCAGCAAGGGCTGCTCCTGCCAGCTCCACTTGCAAAGAGAAGGTTTTAACCCCCTCCTGGCACCTCACCTGTCAGGAGGGGATTAAAAACCTCTCTTTGCAAGTGCAGCCAGAAGGAACAGCTCCAGGTCTGTTTGCTGAGGTGCCAGGAGAGGGTTAAAAACCTCTTTTTGGAAGCCTGCTTCTCTCAAGAAAAAAATGCAATGTACTGACTCTGTAATATATGAACCGAATTGTGGCGGGGGACTACTGTTTCATGTTGATACAATGTTCATAGAAACATCAGATATAGAAAAAGGAAAAATATAACCAACCTATACTATATAAACAAACTTTCCAAATCTGCTGCTATCCATACTTTCTGAATCACACCTCCCATTATCCCTTGCCATTGGCCATGGTACCGGGGACTGCGGGAGATGGATCTGATGGGAGGTGCTGTCTTAATCACCTCTGGAGGGCACCACAATGCAAAAGTCTGGGAACTAAGACACTCAGACTGTTGAGATAACCAAGGTAGGGTGTTTTTTTTAAAAAGGAAATAAAAATGTTGTACAATACTTAGGTTCTTTCAGATTTTTGTGATTTTAGAAAACAGCTGGAGAATTCACATAATAGACTGTTCATCTGCCAATTCCTACCCTGAATAAGCTTAGATGTCAGCACCCTAAATGCATCCTATCAGTGAGATAATTTCCACTCTAGTTTTTTAGACATGTTCTATTTTACACAGAAAGCTTTTTAAAAAATAAACAGAAGCATTTAAAAACACGTCGACCATTCAGCTGCATTATGATATGGTGCGGTGCCTTTCTGAAACATGTAGATCAGTGTTAAGAAAAGGGAGAAACAGTTGGCTATTAATTGAGGAAGTGAAATCAAATGCCAAGGCCCTCCAACATTGGACCCTTTAATGATGTTTACTGTTATCTCTCTTTCCTTCATCTTTCTTTCTGTACCATCTTTATCTTTCCTCAGGGAAATGGAATTCCAACTGAAACAGCAATCTTAAGGCTTTAGTTTAGTTAGGTGAATTATTTCTTAATGCCATTGGCTTAGCCAGCCATACTTAAAGGGTAGAATCAGACATTAAAGATAATGTGCCATTAGAAGAAGGAATTAGTTGTTGTGAGTTTTTCTGGCAGTTTGGCCATGTTCTGTAAGTTTTTCTTCCTGGTGTTTTGCCAGACTCTATGGCTGGCATCTTCAGAGTCCAAGGAGCTCAGGGAGCTAGGAGTTCTCCCTGTGCTCTGGAGTATAGTGTGAGTGAGACTGTGGTTTTTTTTTAAAGTTGTGGGAAAGAGGAAACTTATCCTATGCAGGAAAATAGGTGTTAGTCATGGTATTGTGATGAAGGGACTGCAATTAGGGGAGGCAGATATCCTTGTCTGTCTATCAGATCCTGGCTGTGAAAGCCTTTGAGAATATAGAAGAAGGAATTCTTTGATTGGTGAAAATGTCAGAGTGATCAGCCATAGTTTTTCGCATCTCATGCAGTTTGCAAACCATCTGCCTTTATTTTGTGATGGTTCTTCAGAATAAAGTGGGGATTTCACTAAGGTCTGACTTCTGAAACATGCAAGTATGGCTGATTTCTGTCATTCCAGCTCTAATGGCACACTACTTTTAACATCTATTTTTGCTGATTGTCTGGGTGGATCTTCTCCTCTACATGCTTCAACATGGACTTCCCTTGAGTGTATGGGAGATCAGAATTCTAGACAACATAGTTCTCTAATGGCTACTAAATACAATTTCAGGTACTTCCAAAAAAACCCCCAAGCATCTGCCATATCTTGGATTCCCCACCCACCCACTCCTTTTAAATTGGGTCTCTTTGAATTCCATGCAATAATGGCTCTAGGAACTGTAGTCCAAACATTAGCTGTTTCCTAGATCTAATAACAAGTTGGTTTGGTTCTTTCTAGTATGGTAAGAAAGTATTGTATTAAGCTAGGTCTGGTTAGTACTGAATGTGAACACATTCCATTTCCCAAAAAACAAACAACACCAGCACTGGAAGTAGCAGATTCTCAGAGGACACTCTTGGCATTAAAAGCAATCAATGGGAAACAAAGGAAATGAATATATTTGCACTCTGGGTCTGCTGCATACAGGAGCAACCAACTGTTTACCTTTTTACAGTGACAGTGAGAAGCCAGTCTAATCAAGTATTTTCAAATCTACTGCTGGTAAGGAAACAACTGAAATAGCATTTCTTCAAAGATCCTTACGTCTTAAACTGCTGGATTCCCAATAGATTATATAGCATAGTTCCTGTTGATGTATCTATTCCATTTTCTTCCCACCTATATTAACTTATTATAATTGCAATGTTTTATGGCTTCATAGATTTGTATATGTTTTTGAATTACTCATTGCTACCATTACTACGACTATTATCATATTGGCAAAGAAGCTAACAGGTCGATTTTATTCCTGTGTGGCTTTTAAAAGCATTAAAATGCATATGCAATCTTGATTTGTCTTGTGAGATGGAGGGAAGACCTACCTGGTTTTCTCTTGTAACAATGTCTTAGACTTTATATTTGCAAAATCTGTAGGGAGGTTGTCTTGTACTAAATAAAAGTACTTATATCCTGCCCAGAGCTTGAAAATAGTTATAGTACGGTCCTAGTTTCCAAGCCTCCAAAGAAGTCACTCATTATTGATTCATTTTAAAAGTAACTCACCTATTTAGATGCTACTGCCGTGTGAATACTAGAGGTCTGGGGCCTTTGGTACATGTCTTACCTTGCCGCCTTCGGAACCTCTAGGCAATGGCACAAAGTCCAGCATTAGTCAGTGGTAGAACAATGAGATCATCCTTCTTCACCATTTAGAGAGACCACATCTCTATGATTAAAAACAAAACAAAAAACAAGTCACCACCTAAAACTACTTAGGAGAAAGAGGACAATCTCTAAGCAATGGATGTAAATTTAGTATCAGAATTGGTAACATACAGAAACCTGCTTTAAAAAAAATCAGTGTCCCAGAATACTTTGTAAATAACCTGAAGTTATTGTTGCACAGAAATCTAAGTGCCAAACAAGGCTGGAAAGAGAGACGGCTTATACGAGATGGATATGCAAACCCCAGAGCATATAAAAGAATTAAACATTGACCAGAGATTTCTGTCTCCTTATGCACATTAATAAATAAATAACTGTCCCTAAACTCTTCTGCATGGAACAAATGAGGCCCAATGTTGACCTAAGAATCAGTCAATTGATGTCTCAAGCACTGACCTTGCTTTATTTAAAGACATCAATGCAATTAATGATGTTGCAGCTAATTACTTGTGCCAATGCTGCTATTGAAACATTCCTGGGCCTACTTGATATGTACTGGTAGCTTCTCTTTGTCCTGGTGTGTCTTGTGAAATTTACTGATCTGCAAAAACTCACATTGGACTAGAGCAGTTATTCTTGAAGATGCCACGACAGCACATTTTGTTTCTCACTTTGTTTTTGTCTGGATAAAAATTCACAGCTGCACTGCAAACAGAATGAAAGGGTTCCTTGTTAACTTGCAACCACAACACGATGCGATTCTATCTTCCTTACTGGACAAATGAATTGACTGCAAGATCTGGTTCTAATTCTGTCAGCCCAACAAAAGGGTGCCAACTAACACTGGGAGGATGAGAAAATGACTCGTGAGAAAATTAGAACACCCCAAGGGCCCGACCACAAAGTGAAATAAGGAGGGGGGAAGGATGAACACCACCAATCCAGAAATGATAAATGGTTTCACCCAAATACAGAGAAGGAAATGGATGGCAACAACAAGCTGTGTCACAAGTACACAAGAGCAAGACAAAGAAACAGCTTTTTGTGCAAGTCAAAGTCCAGAGCTCTACTTTGTAATCACCACAGAGCCCCATCAGTCAAAAGCACTTCTTGAGCCGTCTTGACAGATCTGATCATTGGCAGCAGGACGCAGAAAAAAAAGAAAAGGGAAAAGGGAAAAGGCAAGACTGGAGGATGGAGTGAGGCAGAGAGAAGGATGCTTCAGTGATTAAGAGCAGAGAATAATGCAGTCACTGGATGGGAAAAGAGGAGAAGGGAAGAGGGGGTGAAAAAAAGAATGCACACTGCAAATAGATAGCATTTTCCGAGGAGGTCAGTTTATATTTAAAGAAGAAGAAAAAATGGTGGGGAGAGGGAACTCTTGTAGAGGAAAGAGGTGAACAAACATCAGAGAAACCTAAGTGGCAGCTTGGCATGGAATCAGAACATGAAAATATAGGGACGGGGTGTGTGATTAAAGGGGGAAAGTGTCAGAGACAAAATAGACAGTTGTTAATGGATAAAAATTGTCATCACTGCACTCTGTGAAAATCAGGTCAATTTAAGCAAGATACAAGCCAGGGAACAAAATATAGGATTCTGTTTACCCCTGCCTGGTACTGACTCTTAGCCAGCTCTGTGAGCATGTATAGAATGCAGCAGGAGTGGGTGATGGCAGAAGGGGGGTCGGGTGGGGGGAAAGGAATGCTTTACAAGTAGGGAAGAACTTCAAAATGTGAGCAACAAAAGCAGGGAGCAATTTCCAAGCCACCTCCCTCTGCAGCTTTAGAAGGTCTCTTTTCCCAGTGATTTAGAGCCAAGAAATCTAACCAGATGTTTAACCAGTAGATCTTCTGGTTCCTAAATGATGCCAGGACCTTAACCACATTCCCAGATGGCTGACCAATGGGAAGCTGCTGAAAGTGGGAGCACCATCAAGCAAGATAACCAATAGCAAGCTTGCTACTTGTGGTATGCCTAGGGATTCACATGATAACTTTCTCATTAGTTATATTGGATGACCAGCCCTACTCTTAACATACCTGTATATCCAAATGTGGAGATACTGTAGCAGATTCTGATGACCTATATCCAAATTGTCCCTTCCTGTCATTGCTGAAGGACTCCTCTTGCAGGCATCAGTTGCAGTCTATTGAATCGGAAGATGATGAGTTTGCTGACTAATCTCACAGATTAGTTCAACGAAGGAAGCTCTGCTCTGAAACAAAAGAGGAAGCTAGACTTCTTCTAGGTCAGAAGAATGGTGCAGGCGGAGCTGGAAGTTGAGTCATGGCAGCTGAACTTTTTTCCTGGAGAGATCGAAATGTTTCTCTGCTCATCCAGGCAGCTTTGTCAGTCTGATGAAAGGTATTGATGAGGCCTCCAATTTATAGTTCATCTTGATGTCATATCACCTTGGTCTGAATAGGTTCGTTAGGTGGACAGTGGCCTCGCTGGCCTGGGTTGCGTGAAAGTCCCACCTAAGCAACCCTTCCCAATACCCATAAGTATGGGTCATTAACTGTGACCTTCGTGGTAGAGGTATGGAGTGGCTCTGATTCGTCTAGGGATTGATGAAAGAGCAGCATGATAAGTGACAGATTGTGCCTTGGTCCCCCACCTCTGTTGAAAGAGGAATTTTCAATACATACATGAAGAGCTTTCAATCTGTTCCAATTGGGGTTCAGGCCGTGCCATAGTATGGACCTCTTAAAGGAATCCAATGGGACAAACCGTCCTTGTTGGTTCTCCTTGACATGTCACTGACCTTTGATACCATTGACCACGGTATCCTCGTGGGGAGGCTTTCCGAGCTGGGGATCAGAGTCACTGCTTTTCAGTAGTTCTGTTCCTTCTTGGGGGACTTTCCCCAGAGAGTTCACCTGGGGAATATGAGTTCCAGCCATTGGTTTCTTCACCCCTGTGTCACAGGGGTCAGTCATTTCCCCCATGCTCTTCAATATCTTTGTATACAAGACTGCTGGGTGAGGTCATCAGGAGGTTTGGGGTCTTGTGTCACCAGCATGTTGATGACCGCCAGCTCTATATCTCCTTTTTTCCATCTGCAGTGGATGCCGTTTCATTCCTGGATGACTGTCTGGATGCTGTTCTGGAATGGATGAAGGTGAATAGACTGAGGTTGAGCCCAGGCAAGACAGTGTCTCCATGTGAGGGCCACTGGGTGTTGGCAGGTTGGGAAACTCCCTCAGTTTTGGGGAGGGGTGGCATCGGTGGTCCATTCCACACGTGAACAATTACAGCAGATCACACAGCTGAGCGCCTTCCTCAACCCTGGGGCCCTCTCTACATTGGTCCATGCACTCATAGTCTCAGTATTAGACTACTATAGTACTCTCTATGTGGGGCTGCCCTTGAAGTTAATGCAGTGGCTCCAGTTAATGCAGCATACAACAGCTAGATTAGTAAAGGGTACAAAAAGACATCAGCATATTACCCCGACACTGGCCGCACTGCACTGGCTGCCGATCAGTTACAACATTGACTTCAAAGTCCTAACCTTGATAAACAAAGTCCTAAACAGTTTAGGACCTTATTATCTGTCAGAACTGCTTCTACCTCAGAATACTGCCCATAACACTCACTCTTCTCAAGCAGGTCACCTGAGGGTACTGATGCTGAGGGAAGCCCGTAAAATAGCCACTAGGAATTGGGCTTTCTTGGTGGTGGCACCATGTTTATGGAACCAGCTCCTCTCAGAGATCTGCCTGGCTTCCACGCTGTAGGTCTGAAGACATGGCTACTTGGAATGGCTTTCCCTGATTATTGATCAGCGCTGCTGCTGATCTGCACTTGATAACTCAATCCACCTCTGTTCTGTTTTAAGGATATCTTTGATTCTTATTATTGTTTTGTAACTTTTGATTTAATTATAGTTTATTATGTTTGTTTTATGTTGGATATAGTATATGTTATTACTTACATTGGAATTTTTATAAACGGCCCAGAATGGCACTGGTGCAAGATGGTGCAGTATATAGATCAAATGAATGAATGAACGAATGAATGGCTTCCCTTACCCGTCTCTCAGGCCATCTATCTTCTCTGTCTAATGTGTGTACATCTTCATCTTTGAATGAGTGGCCTTTGTCCTTCAGTAAAGAGTTAATGAAAGATAGCTGTTGTGAGTTTTTGGGGCTGTTTGGCTATCAGATCCCAGCCGTGAAAGCCTTAGAGAATACAGTTAATGAAAGAGTAGTATATATTGGATTTGAGATCTAAGATATTGATCTGATCATTTGTCCATCACATAGGCCGTCACTTCACGAGGCTCCTCGCTTCGGAGCGTCATTGCCTTCGATCTGAATTCGAAGGCGATCACGTGGTCTCCCTTCGCCCCCACCCCCTTTCCTATGTACTCACGCGGGCAGCTTTTCCGTTCGAATCTAGAATGACCTCACGAGCTCCATTCGCATCCAAAAACTCATGTTCTTTGTCCGTTTCCCGCGATCTCCGCTTTTTTAAAAAAAAAAGGAAACGGTGTATCGATGCATCGATGCTTGGCTGTCAGTTACGGCGAAGCGCTGTAAATGTGTGATTCTCTGCTTCATAATTATTACTTATATTATAATTTCCATTGGGGGGCTCCTAAAACTGCTGTTCCCCATCATGGTCACTAGGTGGGCTATCGCACAACGATTGTACTTCTTCTTTCAAAGGTCCTCCAGGACACTGGAGTAACCCCCTCCTTACTCCCTAGAGTATACACCAAGCCTCTTCCGCCTTCTTTCTGCCATTCTCCCGGTACCATGCCTCCATCGCGTTCTTCAGCCCGCCTGCAGAAACTCCATAGGTATACTCCATACATTATTGCTGTGTTGCACAATGTAAATTCTTTGTTGAGCACTGTAGCTTTGTTATTTCTGAGAAAGGGAAGACGAGTTTTCCGACGCCGAGTGCTATTTGGCGAGGCGTTGAGGGCATGCAACGCTTTGATATGGGTTACTTCGGCTTGGATGAAAAGCTCGCCTCGAGAGAAGCTTTTCTGGTGTTACCCAGGACGTTCTCAGTGGTTTCACGAGACGGTGCTTCAGCTTTGGGACGATCGCCAGTGGTTACAAAACTTCCGTATGACTAGAAGAACACTTTTTTGGGTGGCCGAAAAGCTGCGTCCGTTTCTGATGCGCAGGGACACAGTTATGCGCTCAGCTGTCCCAGTGGAAGAGAGAGTGGCAATCGGCGTGTATTTTTTGGCAAGCCGTTCTTGCTACAGAACCATCGCTCTAGTATTCCAGAAAGGAAGCTCAACTGTTGCAAGCATTGCAATCGAGGTTTGCCTTGCAATGGAACACGCTCTTCTTAAGGAAGAGGTCCGCCTGCCTGACTTCAATAAGGTAACCTGCTTTCGGTAATCCCAGTCTTTACTTGTATTCTGAACCATCGCCTTTACGGTTTAGGAAATTAATGATTCTTTATGTTTTTTTTCTCTGTTTCTACAGATGACATCATCTATGAAAATCTTCAGGTTCCCACATGCTATAGGTTGTATCGACGGAACGCACATTCCGATAAGCCCCCCGAAATTGCAGGGGCCTGCTTACTTTAACAGGAAATCATTTCATTCTGTATTGCTTCAGGCGGCTTGCGACGGAGAGGGAATTTTTTTCTCTATGTTGACTGGTCATTCAGGTGTTAATCATGATGCCCATGTGTTCAGATCATCTATGCTTTTTAGTCGGATGGAGGAAGGCACCCTTATACCTGGCAGTCCTATGTTCCACTATGCAGGGGTGTCAATTCCTCCAATTATATTAGGGGATGGTGCCTATCCATTGTGTAAGTGGCTAATGAAGCCCTTTGCTGTTGCTAGAAATGACAGGGAGCGCCACTTCAATAAGGTTTTTAATCGCTCAAGATGCGTCGTGGAGAGAGCATTTGGGCGGCTGAAGGCCAGATTCAGACGTTTGTCTGTTAGGATTGAGGCTCACATAGAGAACGTGAATTCAATTATTGCTTCTGCTGTGATTCTACACAATATATGTGAACGTGAAAACCATGACATACTTGATGATGAACAACATTCCATACCCCCACCTGAACCACAGGATGAGTGTGAACTAGGTGATTACCAGAGATCTGGAACTGCACGTGCAGAGGCTGAGGCCGTTCGTAATGCTATTGCGGAGTACCTGTTTACCCATGTGAAGTAACATGGGTAAAAAATAAAAAGTTCATCTACTCTATTTTTCTATTTTATGTTACACTATCATTTGCGGTTGAATTGTGTGGCTGTACAGTATGGGTTACTCCTGTTTACTTCCTTCTGTTAATAAATGTTTCTATTTAATTTGCATTACTTTTCCTTTAAATTAGGTGAGAAACACCATTAGGCTTTGCTAACTACTACACCGCCTATGCAAAAAGCATGCCTGACAGGGGTATTTGCTTCAAGATCATACAATGAACAGTAATATACCTTGCAAAAAAACAATGGACTGGACTAAATTAATAGCAGTTTCTGAACGCATACCACCCAAAAAAAAATAATGCCTTTACTAAGAGTGTATCTGCCCTGTTGTCTGTCAGATAAGTACTTTAGAAGACATGCCTTTCAGAGAGGCCCCCCTTTTAAGAAAACAACATTCCGATGTTGTTTTCTTATAACACCTCCCTCTTGAAATGCAGGGTACTGCTGCCAGAGTAGACTTGAGAAGGAAGTATCAAATTACAGTTCCCTCTGGAAGCATTTTATGGCATAATGGCTCTGAAGGAGAGGCAAAAATAAACTGTTTGTGTTGTCTTTAGCCACATAAGGAACCAAATCGCATATTTTTCATCCTTTGCTGTTAGCTTTTGAGGAATAAATCAGTTCATAATGCATTACAATCCATTTCTAGGTTATAAAGTGCATAATTCTTTGCACTTACCACACATTACTAACAATTTCTCTGGGTTAACAGTGTTACCAACAATCATTGCACTTAACCAAATCAGATTCCTGTACTAAGAGGAGCATTATGATACTATCAGGATCATACTATTAAAATAAATAATCATGCTACCCAAAATATACCTTCTAAAATAACATTTGTAAGAAATGCAGCCTATTTAGCAGGCTCGTTGTAAAACGTTTCCTAAAAAAGTTTTCCTGGAAGCTTTGAAAATAGAAAGGAGGCCCCTTCCAAGCTAAAACTTAGGGGCAGTACATTACACATGATTTTTCCTGAGTCAACAGTACAATTTTCATACTTTTTAAAAGACTATTCTGCACACAAGTTCAAATTGTCGCATCAGAGTTTGTTCAGTAACCGCTGCCATGCATAATAAGGGAAAAATTGATCACATGTTCACCATCCTCACAATGCTCCCTCATACCTGCAGAAAAAAACTCTAAATGCTGCTGTGCTCTGCAATTTGGAGTCATAAATAACTGCAGAACACAGTGTCAATCGCTTACTTTGCATTAATACATTAGGTAGGCACTCATTTCCAGACCACCATTGTACCAAAATGGATAAGATGGGAAGATTTACTTGCTGTGCTATTGCACATATACCAGCAAATAACATACTTCCTTCAATTAAGTCAGCAGTACTTTGTTTAGGCAAACCGAAAGTTAATGAAACATTTCTACACCACATCCTAGCCAGCTGAGACACAGGGCAGGGGGCCCCTTTGTAATCAATCACCCATCCCCCTTTACAAATTGAGATCACCTTTCTGTTGAAATGCTAATAAAGGGAGCCAAAAGGTGCAAGGGAAGGAAGTTAGCATTCAGGCAAGTGAGTTTAGTTGCTGGTGTCATTTGAAACAGAGGGCTTTTCCTAGGAAAAAAAAATCAATAAGGGAGCCATAGGGATGGATTCTGAGGACAATTCAGAGAATTGCACAGCCAGTTCTGTTCAATCCAAAATTAAGAGAGGGGTTATCTGGGGAAACGAGGAGACTTCAGCCTTAATTAAGGTTTGGGGCGAGGCAGAGATAAAATATGCCTTGTCTTCCCTCAAAAGGAATATTGAAATATATGAGGTTATTTCAAAAGAATTACGAAAAATTGGATTTTTTAGATCAGGTACCGAATGTAGAACTAAATGCAAATCGCTTCGAAAACTGTACAAACAGGCTGTTATTCAAAACAGTACTTCTGGAGCGGGGCGTGCAAAATTTATTTGGTACGAAGAAATGGCAAATATTTTCCGAACGGACACCTCAATTCACCCATTGCGGACAACCGAGAGCGAGTCCAGCGGGAGCACTGGTAAGTATTGACAATGTACCATTGAATATATATCGTACAATACGTCTCGTTTCCTGTATTTAATACAAGAATATGATGTTATTTATAGTAACTCAACTGCTATACCAAAGTTCAGACATTTGTTTTCAGAACACGTTGTGTCCTTCGATAAACCGAAACAACGAAGGAACGGGATTAGTTGTAAATCTCTCAGATTTACGGGGGGATGCGTTTAATTTCCGTCTCATATATTTATTTCGTTCTTTTATTAACAAACATTGCATTAATGCATCGATGTATCGGTATTTCTCTATTATTACAGATATTACATATGTAATTAAAAGTATCCGCAATATAATTTACTAAGGAAATTTTGTATCTCCGCATCCAGGAGATATTCGATGCATCGATTAACAGTTGAGATATGAGCAGAGAGTTCAATAGACTTTTTCTTTATTAAAAATGCCGTTTCCTTTGCTGAAAGGATATGCATCCTTCTTTAAGTGTAGCGGTTCTGAACGGTGGACATTCACTTTATTTTACCGGAAACTTATACTTTCATTGATTCGGGCAAAAATATAGGCGGGGCGGGACATGCTTAACAAGTAACCAATCATGTAACCTTAACCATTATGTGCTCCGGAAACTAAAAGACTGCTTCCTGTCCTTTGCCTTCTGGTGTGTTGCAAAGCGAGGGACATATGGCAACTTAAATTCCTCTTCTCACATGCAGCAACCACGGAGGCAATGCCTGGTGTTAGCGAAAATGCCGGATCTCAGTCCCTCTTCGATGACAGTGAAGGCATGAACCAAAGCTACGTGGCTTCGGAAGCTTCAGCAATGGGTAAGGAGGACTTATAAAGTAATGCTTGAAGGCCATCTTTTCCAAACGTCCTGTTGTTGTTTTAGTAGGAATATCATGTTAATGATATCCTTACAAACCATACCAGTGTAAGCTTAACATAAATAAAATAAAGTACTGCCTCTTAAATAAATTATGTCAATTTCAGACTACCAATCTACTGACGGATGTGAACCATCCACTTCTGGCTGTTCTTCTTCCCAGAGTCCACAAGCAATTTTAACTGAACGGCGTGGTAAAAAAGGTATGTTCTTTGCTGATTTTTAAATTGTAAACCAAACAAGAATAAATTGCCTTCATTAACCACTCTACTGCTACTGATTAATTTTGCCAAAATAAACTATTTGGTAACTAATAAAACACTGAGCTATTACAACTCCAGTACTTTAATATCTGGAGCAAATAGCTGTGGGGTTTTCTATGTAAACACAACTATTACATTTAATGCATTAACATGCTTGAATTATTAACATCTATGTTTTTAAATACTATATGAATTTTGTATTAATGTTTCTTAACTATTATGTAAATGTATAATCCGTTAGGGAGTTCACTGTGATTTTGACCTAACACCTCATTTAAACACAGCTAAAAATTATGTTTTATATTCCCCTTATTTATTTCAGACCCAGTGGAAACAACAAACTATGAAGCCACACTTGATCCAGCAACCAGGCTTGCATTACTAAGGAAAAGGAAGCAGAGATCTACTGCAGCAGCACGCCTGGACAACACTCTAAATGGTTTTGTTGACTGGGTAAAGTCTTCAGATGACAGGAAAGAGTCTACACTAAATGCTTGGAACCACCAGGATATGATGTTCCAGAAGCAGGTTATTGACAATCTAAGGGTGGCTTCAGATTCTCTTGCAAGACTAACCCAATTTTTAACAAACTCAGGGACTAAAAAAAGGGTTTACATGGAAGGAGAAACATCAAATATAGGTCAACACACTAAAAATCAATGTAAAATCATGCTCTCCAATGGTTCCCCAAACACTGATAATGTAGAGAACAGTGATTCTGATGGAGATTCAACTGGGACCACAGGGTCAGGAACAGCCTCCGAGCTGGAGAGTGACACTGAATGCTCAGTATCGCTCCTGCCCTCTAGGTCTTCAGCTTCCAATGTTTCCCTTGGAAAACCAAAAAAAGGAGCAACAGATCAGGGAGGTAAACAAGGGAAAAAGGTACTGCAGGGCCAAAAAAAAAGCCCAATGACTAGTACTCAGAAGCAGGGAGCAGTAGAACCTGAGTTCCCAGTGTCACCGTACCTAATTGTTAAGCAGGAGAGTGCTACTGAGAACATTGGTTCCAGAAAGTTAACCCCACCCAAAAGAAGACGTATCAAGAAAAAAATATTTTCACCCTAGTTGATTATTTTATCTACTTTGAAGTAATAAAATAGAACACCACAGTTGGGAGTAGGGACAGAATACCCAGACCCTGGTTTTTAAATGAGAACTGCTGAAGTGCTTCACATTTAAAGCAAGTTCACTTACAGTAAAACCAAAATCAGCATTACAACAATAATCTAGCAAATATATACTTTTGTGTGTGTTTTTAGCTTTAATTATTAAGCCTTTCTCTGATGTTTACAGTACAGGTGTATGCTCTGTAAGGAATGTATTTCTAGGATATTTAAAATCAGTGGGTATTCTCCCCCTTCACTCACGCAAAATACACTAACCCAGACAACAGAAGAAACAGAAACAGAGATGATTTTTTTAACAAACTTTTTATTTCTATCCACTCTTTAGGTAAAGTATAGGTATGTTCACTTTACTGTTATTTGGAGTACTTAAAAGTAAACTTTTTAAGAGGAGAAACTGACCTCTACCTGTTCTACATTTGGATGCTGGTCTCCAATGTAGGTAACAGTGGTCTGTGCTCTTTTACAAGACAACAAAACTTATACTTTAAAAGCACAGATAAGCTAGAAAGTACTTTTAAGTTATTTGCTCTAAACAGAACGAAAGGACATTGGTAATGAGATTCCTTAACAGATTCAAATACACATTCTTTTCTCCACATTACTTTACTTGGATACTTTTTTAAGCAAAAGTTTGTGGGCCCAATCAATCAACAGTTAAAAGGCAGAGAAAACAGTAAATGCTTCGATACTTAGAAGTCAGATTCATCCATCTTTACTCTAAGAGACTAGGATTTTCAGTGGTTTTTTGTGTCCAGGTTTAAGGACTTAAGTGTGAGGCTGCAAATTCTTCTGCCTTATACCTACTTAAACAATATTTAAAGCAGTATAACAAGAACAACATTTAAAGTGCATCACATCAGTAAATACCCTATTTAGTAGGAAAATTGTTCAAAGTGCACAAACAAGAACTAGAGAAAACTCAAATTAAGCAGCCCTAATATTTTCTTAGGAGCTTATTTATAAATAAAACTTGTAAATATAAGTAGCACATTCACAGATATGGCAAAAAAGGGTACACCCTGGGACGGTTCTTGGCACCAAAAAAGCCCTTTTACAGGTGATTCATGGACAATTTGGCCAAAAAAAAAAAAAAAGTGTTCATTCCCCCCTAAATTGTTCATGAAAAAAAAGAAATTTTCATCGCCTTCGGCGCCTTCTCCTGGCTGGAGCTCCTCCTCTATTTCCTGGGAGAACTATTTCTTCTAGAGCGGCTATTCTCTCAACCGCTTGTTGAAGAGCAGCCACCCAGTTCTGATGTTCAGCGCGGGTTACTGGTTGCAGCATAATGTCCAGCGGTTGATCCTCTTGTATCTCTGAAAATAAGAAAATTATATTTATTTATTGTTAAAGAACAGTCTAGTATGTGTACACACCTTACTGAAGCCCACAAATGACTCTCACACACCTTCATGTTCAACCTGTTGGTCCTGCACGTTGCCTGGAACATTCTCCAATGGCTGTTCTTCTGGACCTGCACCTTGATTTGCATGGCCTTGACCCTCTTGCTCCACTGGTGGTTGGAAATCCTGAGCCATTGCCTGTTCCTCGTCTTCATCTGAGTCATTGGCCTGTTGCTCCAATGCTTCCCTTCGGTTTGCTTGCCTTTGAGGCCTGAGATCACCACCCCTGTGGCCATGCCTCCTTCCTGGTCCAGCTCCTATTGAGACATAAGTGTGAAATACTTTTATATTGCTATTTGGCCCTGCAGTTACATTTTTTTAAGAATGCTACATCAGTGCATGCATGCTTTATTGTAGTGTAAGATATCCTTTCCAGAACTTTTAACTCAAGATATGATTTGTACAGCTTTGGTGTTCTTTTTTTTAATACAGAATATTTACTAGGGGGTCCAAGTTTTAAAGTAAATGGTTTTAAATGTCAGTTCAGGTATTTATTGGGAGCAAACAACCTTTTATAATTATTACCTGCTTTACTGTATGCTAATCTAGAGTTTCATCAACATTACATCAAAATTTGCCTTGAAACAGTAATATATTTGCCCTTAAGACTTTTCATATTACACTTCTAGGTGTTTTTACACATAATAGTTAAGCCAAAAATACTAATGTTTTTAAAAGACAGTTTGTATGACTTACCCAAAGGAAAAAGATGCTGAGGATCAGGCCTTCCTGCTTGAATCCAGAGTTCCAACAATTGATGCCAAAAAGCTGATTGCTGTCCCTCTTCAGCATCCTCTCCAAAATAGAACAGTGCCCTGTTGAAGTTCTGTCTTATTGTTTTAAATTTTGATCTTATTTGCGTGGCATTTCTGGCATAGTTCAGCCTTGCCAGCTCTCTTGCAGCCTGCCTGAAAGCCTGCTGGTTTCCTCTGGGGTGCAGATGAAACAGAACTGGGCCCATTTCATTCTCTATAAAAAAATCCAGCAGACTGGACACCTCTGCCTCCGTCCAGTAGCGGCCCCTCCCGCCCTCCATCTCCACAGCAAAGGCCTTGAAATCTTCTGACCAGAACAATAAGTTTTCAACTGCACAACTGCTCTCTAAGTAACTCCTAACTCTCCACGGGTGGCTGGGAAAACTTGAGGGGTTTTTATAAGGTTTGGCCTAGGGATCCTGCACATTTCTCTGGAAAATGAAACTAATTTTAACCAATAGGATGAAGGGTCAACGTAGAGTTCACTTGCCAGGTGCCTAGGAGTATGTTTATCTGGCCTTTTACATTGGTAACTTAAAATACTGCAATACTGTACCTGGGGTTGTGTTTTAAAAAGATGCATTAGTCCTAATGCAAGGAATACTAATTGATTTTACAATGCATTTGTTTATGAATACTTTTATTTAGCAGGAACAGTTACCTGCGCTAATTTGCAGAGCTCATGCAAAATACCTACAGATTGATCAGTTCAACCCAGCAACGTTTGGTGAAGGTCAGGAATGGAAACATTTTCTAGCTAGTGCTATGAGTTGGCCATTGTTTCTGGGGGAAAATGGGTGGAGTTTGTAATTGGAAGGCTCCAAGAAGGCCAGCACCTGCCTGCAGATAGCAAGGCTCTTTTGTTTGGAGCCTGATGGCCAGAGAAAGGTGAAAAGTTCATGGCTCAGGACTGACCATTACGAACAATCTTGGAATGTACCACTGCTACTGTTGGGCACAATTGGGGATGTTTATTTGTTGTTATAGTTCGGTGTTACTGTTATAATTTGTATTATTGCATTTAATGGTTATCACAATAAAGTTACAACATTCAGGAATTGATTAAGACCCGGACTGTTTGTTTGAAAAAATTTTTCAATAGCTGCTTTTATAATCAGTGCTATGGAACATTCCTGATCTGCTGAAAGGAAAGCATAGTCATATCTGCTCTTCGATACAGCGGTTTCTAAATGTCCGCATAAAAGCTGCTCAGCTGTACCGAACCAGTACATTGGTATAACCTTTGACTCCAACAATAGTGTTTAAAAATATTATTTTGGCACAAAGAATCTGAACTGCTATGAATTCTTCGTCTGCAGGGAGGATGGGGCAGTTTGTATTTTTGGCAGTGAACCCATATCCGCGCTGGCCGTGTTCCAAGCATTAAAAAAGGGGTTTCGAGGCATCGGCGGAGAAACGTCAACAGCAATAAATT
>JAHTLZ010000204.1:53282252-53343592 GCA_023846285.1 Phrynocephalus versicolor | reverse complement strand
AGTTGTGGTCCCAAACATCTGGAGTGCCGAAGGTTCGCCACCACTGTCCTAGAAGGTTCTGCCTACAATTGATTTAATTCCGCTGATGGATGCTGCCATGTCTGTTATTAAGTATAAGAGAGGTGTAAATACAGAACCTGCCTGGGTTTGGCATCCATACACGTCCAGCCTGTCCTTCTGTCCATTTCAGTTGCAACCTGTGAGTTCAGGAACCTTGGCAGTTGCTAATCAGAGGCTATTACTACACCGCAGAGTTGAATCCCATTGTATTTGATGATGCAGTTGCAACGTGGTTGTAATTTTGTGAAAGGAGCCATTCAGAACACTTGGAGGTTGGTTTTTTTTTCCTGTTGTGATTATTCCATAATTTGACCTTATTCTTTTAAGTCATTACATTAATTCCTCCTTTAATCTTCCTTTAAAGGTAAAGGTTCATGCTAGTCATGTCCAACTCTAGGGACAGTGCTTATCTCCATTTTCAAGCCAAAGAGCCAGTGTTGTGTAAGTCCGTGGCCATGTGGCTGGCATGGCTGCACAGAAAACTGTTTACCTTCCCGCTTTTTATGGTGGTACCTCTTTATCTACTTGCATTTACATGCTTTTGAACTGCTAGATTGGCAGGAGCTGGGGTTAACAACAGGAGCCCACTCTGCTGTGTGACACCCGGCATTCGAAACTGCTGAGCTGCTGACTTTGCAGCTGACAGTTTCACCGCTCTAGCCCTTTAAATATAAACTATTGTACTAACTTATGTTTATTTACAGGTTATGGTGTTAGTACTAAAGGCTGACTTATTTCTTTTTGCCACCCCCACCCCCCGATAAGGAGCTGTTTAGAATAGCTCTATCTTGCAAGGCTGAAAGCACTGTGGTTACATTTGTTTTGATGGCTAATTCCATTTGTACTGCCAGACTGTTGTAGATGGAGAGGGCAATAGCAAAAATAAACCAAAACAAACAAACAAATAAACAAACAAAAAACAAACAAAAAACAAAACCTTTCTGAGCAGATCCAGTTTTGGGTGGCTCTGGCAGATCATACTGAGAAGCAATTACTCTGGGTAGTTCACAACATAATTATGCAAGAATCACTTAGCTCCCACCCCAATGAGTTTGGTATTCATTTTACTGAACGTAGAAGGACAGAACCTTGAGTCACCCCTAAGCTCAGAATCGAACTCAGATTATGATCAGAGTCTTCATTGCAGTGCAACAGTTTAACCTCTATGTCATGAGGTTGCACAACCAGAAACAACGGAGATGCTGTTTTTTTCCTGTTGTTTTTGAAGATTTTTTAGAAGGGGCATTTAACTGCAAAGGTGGTGTGGTTTATCCTCTTATGCCTCAACTAGGGATGGGCACCAAACAAAAAACAACATGTTGTTTTGTCATTTCATTAGCTAACGAAATGAAATGAAACGAAATGGGGACATGCCATTTCATTATTAATGAAGCGAATTGGCACTTTTTACGTTGAAATGAACTGGTTCGTTTCTCTATAACGTGGCCTCTGGGGTCCTAGAGGCACCAAATTTGGTGGGTACCTTCCTTGGAACCTCCCCTTTAAGCCCTCCAAATTTGGAGCGATTTGGGGTTGGGGAGCCCATGTTATTAATTTTTAAAATGGATGCCCCCTTGAAAAAAAAAACATTTCTAAGCACCATTTTCTGTGCTTGGAAATACTGTTCCCGGGTAGCTAGCAGCATGTAAATTGTGATGAACCTTCCTCAAGGTTTCCCCTTTAAGCATTCCAAATTTGGAGAGCTTTCAGGTATGGGGGGGCAATTTATTCAACTCCAAATGGGGTGCCCATAGGAAAAAAAAATATGTAATTTAAAAGTACCTGAAAATATTGATTCCAGGCAGAAAGCAACATGGAAATTGTTGTGGAGCATCCTCAAACTCTCCCCTTGAAGCACCCTGAATCTAGAGAGCTTTGGGCTATGGTGGGCCAAGTTTTTCACTCCAAACGGGGTGCCCATAGAAATCCATGGTATTTTTTTTAGTTTTTGGTGGGGTGTGGTTTCTAACTGCCTCGTGGCAGCAGGGTGTAAAAAGACCATGGGCTAATTTCACTTCCCAACATCTGTAGTAGAAGGAGAGAGACAGAATCTCTGGTAGTGTGGGGGGTTAAGGTTAGCTGAAGGCCTGAAGCAGTTGATTTGGCTAGCTTGCTTCTTCTCACTGCTGCTGTGCTGATCTCCTTCATTGCTTTGCTCAGCTTAAAGAAAAGCTAAACTCAAGCTGCTTTGTGTAGCTGTGTGTGTGTGTGTGTGTGTGTGTGTGTGGTTTGTGTGGACAGTGCAGAGAGAGCCTTCAGCCCAATGTGCCTTGGGATGCTTCAAGAGGAGAGTTTGAGGATGCTCTAGCAATTTCCATGCTGCTAGCTGCCTGGGATCAATATTTTCAGGTACTTTAAAATTACATATTTTTTACTGGGGGCACCCCATTTGTAGTTGAATAACTTGGGCCCCCATACCCCAAAGCTCTCTAAATTTGGAGTGCTTCAAGGGAAGAGCTTGAGAATGGTCCACAGCAATTTTCATGGTGCTACTTGCCTGGGATCACTATTTTCTAGCACAGAAAATTACACTTAGAAACATTTTCCAGGGGGCATCTCCTTTGACATTTAATAACTCGCCCCCCCAAACCCCACATATCTCTAAATTTGGAGGGCTTAAAGGGGAGAGTCCAAGCAAGGTACCCACCAAATTTAGCACCTTTAGGAGCCACAGAACCCATTTTAAGAAAAATTAAAAAAATGAATCTTTGGTCACGGTTGTGGATACCCATGGTCAGCACCTAAAACTGAGGTGGAAGACAGAAAAGAAAGGACTAGGAGGGAGTAGATGATCCTGAAAAGGGATGTGGTTGCACAAGTAACTCTGAATAGTGGTGTTCCATGCTGCAATGTTTTGTTGCATCTCTTATCTGTCTCAATTGTTCTGAAATTCCTGGCTCTGCAATCTACCTCTCTGAATCACCATACTTTTCTTTACTGCTAGTCTTTGCAAGTAAACAAGAACATTAAAGTATTTCAAAGTGAACTTTTAAAGCAGAATAAATTATGCAAGGCAAAATTTGCCATTTTGCATGATTTATTCTGATTGTAGAACGCAGGCTTCCTTTGGGTTTCTTTTTTAAGAGGTACAAGTCCTAGTACAGCTAATGTACTTTCCAGTGCTTGTTGCTTTCTGAATAAATAATGCCACCAGCCAAGTAAAATACCTCTCCTACTAAGACTTTCTAATGTGTCTATCATTGTAGTGCACAAGCTCTAGTGGAACTATCGGCAATGCTGATATTACAGCAGCTGCTGTCATTTTGTTCTATCATCTCACCTTTTAATAGACTAGCTGAGAAAGGAAGGGACAGTGCCTTGACTTCCATACAAGCAAGCTACTGGGCTCAGTTACATATGTGCACATCAATTTGAAACATTATTGTTTCTTTTGTGTGTTCCTCCCCCTCCCTGAAATCATTAAAGTAATCACTGCTGCTGTTCTGTCCCCCCCCCAAAAAAAAAGCAGAAAATTTGTTGCCATATTTCAGAGACAACAGCCACAAAATTCATTGCAATCAGCAGGCCTGACAAATAGAACCTTTCAATGAAACAATGTGAAAGGGTTGGGTAGGTGGAAGGGCACAGAATTGCCTCTCCAAGATGCTGAAATGGCAGTAAATCCTTCTCTTTCCAACAGTTGCATGACAAACACCCAACCAGAGATTGAGGATGATGGTGGTGCCCCATTTGTTTTACTATCTTAAATGTAGCACTAGATGTCACTGGACATGGAAGGTCTACCTAGGGCAAATTGAAAATGACTATGATTATTATTTCAAAGGTGTACTACTCACACTGAGGTTGGTTGTTTCTATTTATTAATGTTCTGGTGGCATGACAAAACTTATACACACACAGTATCTTGCAAATTTCCAAAGGCTTTCTTCCCCTACCTTACTTATCTAATTATTTTTGGCAAAGAGAGGGAAATAAAGATCAAAGAGTACAATACCTTGCACAATTTAATAACGAACAAACACCAATACAGTAACCTCAATGCGATTTACTTCTGGCTAAATATAGTGATCAATCAGCAGAAGAAAGTGAGGGGGAAGCCATTCCACAAAACTATTCTCCCTAAATTATGGAGTTAGTTCTACAGATTTCTGATCAGATCTCTGCCTCACATCAGCTCTTGGGTTCTAATAATTTATTAGAAAATACTAGTCTGAAGGAAATTTTGAAATGGTATCCAGGCCCGCATATTCTTTCTGATCAGACTCTTAATGCATCATCCTGTCCCCTGTTCTCCAGTTTTATTTGTTGCTGCTTCCGACCTCAGTGCCAAATAGCTTTCAGACACTTTTCAGGACATATTAGATAAACACAAACACAAACACAAATACACAGAGACACACAGATACACAGACACACAGAGGCACACACAGAGACACACAGACACACAAAGTAGTCCCCAAGAACTGTTGCCACAGCAGGATTTCCTGCTTGGTGCAGTGTGGTTCCTGAGAGATCCAAGTGCCCTCTGTATTTGTAAAGAGAAAGACTTGGAGCCAAGGAAGAGGCCAGGATTGGTTGGTGGAGTGGGAGAAGTAATGCCAGTCTCCTGCGCAGGTTGCCAGCGCTGCAATACAGAAGAATGATTCCCTTCATAATTTCTTCCAAGGACTATGCACACTTGGGGAGCATAGCATTCTGAACAACGGCATTTCTGGGAAAGGGATTAGCACAATCAGTAGGGCATCTTGAAATGCACCAGGGGTGTTTAAACAGAAAGCATTTTGGAAAACAGAAGCTTTTTCTTCTTTCGGAGCAGAAATTGTGTCGAGCATTGCAACCTTATTTTCTCCAAACCCTCCTCCCAGAGAACCAGGCTCCATCTGTTTCTGAAACAGCTTAGCGTTCATAAAGTAACAAATTATGTTTCACATTGTGGCTGTTTCACAAGTTAATGGGGCTAAGGAAAGATTTTATAAGATTCTCATGACTGTAGCACAGGCCCAGAGGACACAAAAGAAGCAGTCTGGAGATGCAATAAAGACATAATTGTTTGGTTACAAGGTAACCTCCTCTAACCAGAAAGTCAGAAAACAACACAAAGAAAGACACTCTGCTCACCCCAGAACACATGGCAGAAGTCAAAGCCTGTCAAACATTAGCTGAGCTTCAAAATCCTTCTTCCCAGTTGATGTGTTTGGATGTTGCAAAGGTCAAGAGAGGTCCAAGGGGGCAAGTTTGGTTTAAAGGGGCGGGGCAGCTGTCAGGTCATCCTTTGACTAGGCCAGGGGTGCCCAAACTTTGTTCTCCAGATGTTTTGAACAACAACTCCCAGAATTCCGAGCATGCATTGCCAATGACAAAGGACTGTGGGAGTGGTGGTCAAAAACATTTGGAGGGCCAAAGTTTGGACACCACTGAACTAGGCCCATTGCCCCTCTCTCCTTCCTTGCAAACTGGAGTGTGTGGGTGGGGTTGAACAGCTTGCGCTTCCACACGAGAGAAAAGATGGAAGGATGGCACAATGGCTGTACCTCCCACCCCAAGTATTCCTTTTGATTTTTTTAGGAAAGCAGGTTGCCTCTCTGATTTGTTAATTGGTAACTTCCCTTAAGCAGTGCTGAGGTGGCCATGTATGAAGTGCAGCTGCACATCACGTCCCTTACCACCCGTATCTCCTTATCTCCTCAAGGAGACTAACAAATTTAGGCAGCTATGTTAATCCATACTAACCACTCAGTTCTGGCAGTCATCATCTTGTCAGGAGCAGGTCTTTTTTAAAAAAGAGAAATGGTCCTAATTACTTATTTACACAAAACCAAATCAACTCCAAATATTCTGGGCAGTAAGAAGGATTGCTCACAATGATATGGTATTACAGGGTAAATCTAATCCTCCTATCCCCACAGGGAACCGTGAAATCTTGGGAGAAGGACATGTTACCATCCTTGATGATGATGATGATGATGATGATGATGAT
The DNA here is from genome assembly GCA_023846285.1 of Phrynocephalus versicolor. NCBI lineage: Eukaryota > Metazoa > Chordata > Lepidosauria > Squamata > Agamidae > Phrynocephalus > Phrynocephalus versicolor. The sequence goes on along the minus strand of JAHTLZ010000204.1, from coordinate 53,337,594 downwards.
GATGATGATGATGACGATGACGATGACGATGACGACGATGACGATGACAACAGCAGCAGCAGCAGCAACAACAATAACAACAATGGCAAGAGAAGCATCATCATCAACAGCAACAACACAACTCCCAGCGCCTTGATCAAGTGAGCCCTGGTTCACAACATTGTTGCCCCTAAGGGAACCTTTAATACCAAACAATAATAAAAAAGAAATGAGGTGACATTCTGAGATGTCTTCCATTAATGTAAGTCACTGAGAGGAAATCTATCATATAGGGCATTCTCTTGAGCTCTGAAGTTAGAAAACTAATAAGAACTGAGCACAGTCTTCATCCTGTTATATAACAATAACCACTTCTTGAACGTTTCACAATGGGGAGCCAATGGTTGGGTCTGCTGTCTTTTGCTGACTTATGCCTTTGTCACATGACAAAAAAGTTTTCTAGTTCTCTCAATATTTTCCATACCTCTCTTCTACTGATTCATGGTGATGTGGTACGTATTGCCAGGGCAAATGGCCCAGAGCTTTTCAGTTGTCATGATTTATTTCTTCCTATTTGAATCATTTTGGCTGTCTTCACCATGGTACCAGTCTATTCTTTCTCTTACTTTGAGGGGCAATGTATGGGCTCTATCCCACGGCTGCCAAAATGCACTTTTAACTTCCAGAAAAGCCAACTACAAAAATCATGCCCTCATGAGCAGCAGTAGGCTTTTCAGGAAAATAAAGTCAGCCACACCCCCTGAAGTGCATTTTCCAGGTACTATCACTGGGGGGTCATAGTTTTTGGAGTCGCATGATGAAGCGCCTGTTTAGCCTACTCTAAGGGCACTGGGGACTAGAAAAGCCACTTTGTATCCCCATTTTTCAGCAAGGCGGTGATTCCAACTCAGCTGAAGGTTGTGCGGGGGGGGGGGAGAGCGGGCGTGGGGTGTTGGGGGGGGGAAAGCGCGCGGGGGGCGGAAGGCTTGCAAAGCAGTGAGAGAGGGTGTGCGTGTGTGTATGCTGAGAAAGAGGTGTGTGTGTGTGAGAGAGAGAGAGTGTCTGCCTCTCTCTGTGTGTGTGTGTGTGTGTGTCTGTGTCTCTCTGTGTGTTTACTGAGGAAGGAGCTACCCCTTTTTCAGTGTTTATCACATGATTGTGGAGCCAAGAGGGGAAAGGCTTCGAAGGTGCAGTTAACTGCCTGCCTGCCTGCCTGTCAACCACAGCCTCCTCTTTAAGGGGGGAGTAGGAGGTGGAGGGCGCTGTTTTGATTTCCCCTCCTCCCCTTTCCCTCCAATGAACGAAGCCTTTCCAGTGCTTTCTGTGCAACACACACACACACACACACACACACACACACACACACACACAGCCAAAGAGGAATAGATGGCAATTGACTCATGGAAGGCATTCCTTTTTGCTAGATTCCCAACTCTCCGGGAAGGGGGGGGGAAGGAAGATGCTGTTTTGAAGGGGCTTCCGGATGTGTGAATGCATCCAAGCCGGATACGATTTCAGCAATTGTGGGGACAAAACAAAGTGGTTCTTCAACCACATGACCATTGGGGTGGAGAAACCGCCTTTTATTTTGAGTCGCTCTTTCTGGCCGTGGGATAGTGGCCTATATTAATATATTTACTGATACAGTACAAAAAAGTTTTGTTTGGGAATGTGTCCGCGGTTGTGCTAGCTGCTCCTGCAGCGTTGCATGAGTCTGTCTGCTTTCCCCACCACATCTTCTGCCTTCCAGCTGAATCTGCCATCCCCTCCCCCATCCCACCGCACTCCATTGGGGACTGTCTCCTCACAATGATTGGTGAAATGTGGTGTGTCAAAATGACAATTGGCTCTGATTGCTCTGTGGTATATTTTTACTAATGTATTGATGCAATGGCCACCGAAAAATAAATAATGTTTGCCTCAACGTTTGCCTCGATAATGGCAGACGCCTTCCTGGCTTCCATTCTGAAAAGAAGCACACAGGCAATTCTAGTAAGGAATGTGGCAATACAACAGAGGTACAAAATAACACAGCCATTCCAGGAAATGTAAAGTAAACCACAGTTACACTGCTGGCCAGGAAAATGTTTCAATCATGATGGTGCATCATGCAATTAGGGGAGAAAGCAATGATCTAACAGGGGTATTACTAGAAAACATTTCACTCGTGTGACCAGGGACTTAGCCAGCATCCTGCCCTTTGCCAATGTTCTCCTTCTTCCCTTGCCTTCTTTTGTTGTAGAAAAATGTGACATGCCACCACAGAAGCAAGAACACTACAATATGAGCTCAAGAGACTATTTGTGAGAGGGGAGTAATGATTCAGACTTTGCTTCAAAGTGGGTGGTGAGGAATAATTTAAGGCTACCTGCTCACCTTATGGCAAAGCTATGCCTGTGGAGTTTCCTCACCACTAAGTTTCCTGCATCCAGGTGAGGCTGTGCTGGCTACCCAAAGCGCTATCATGCCAGCCTAAAAATGCCCAGTCTTGCCTCGTTTGAAAGCCAAGAAGAGTTGGGTCTGTTCAGCACTTGGTGCAATAAAAGAAACCTTGAGAATCTACTATCAGCCAGAGCTAGCAATATTGGCCTAATGGACCAAAACATAAGACAGTCAGGATCCTATGTTCCACTTCATGATGAGCTTACTTGTAATCCCTCTGTGCATAAAGAAAGAGAGGGATCTCCAAATAGAAGAAATGGGGCAGGGTAGGCTTCTCATTCTCCATGGCCAGATGATTTGTATGACTTTCTCTACGTAAAGGAAAGGCTAGCTTCTTCTGAGCCAAAAACAAAACAAAACAAAACAAAACAAAACAAAACCCCAAAGCAAACCAAAACAAAGCAAAAACAAAAAAACAAAAAAACATGTCTGAATGGAGTCTATGATCTAGATCAGTGGTGCAGTGGTGGCTAACCTTCAGCACTTCAGATGTTTTGGACCACAACTCCCAGAAGTCCGAGCCTAAATAGCCAATGACAATGGATTGTGGGAGATGTGGTCCAAAACATCTGGAGTGCTGAAGGTTTGCCACCACTGATCTAGATACTTGCTTGCATGGAACATTTGGATGAGCAGAAGTCCCATGTAACCTCCAGTATGTTTTCCAGGCTGACACTCCCTCGCCCTCTACCCATTGACCTAAAGCAGGCCTGCCCAACAAGTAGACCGGGGGCTACCAGTAGCCTGGGATGGGTTCAAAAGTAGCCCACCAGATATCAATACAAAAGTGAGGGGATAAGTTCTCCACCCCTCCCTCCCCCATCCCAAGGACCACCACTGCCCCAGCAAAATTCTCAGTCTGAGAGCCCACTGTCTCAGCTGAGTGGGGCAGTTCAAGGGCCATGACGCAGTCCCCTGCTCAAGCTGGGTGCAAGGGAGGCATGTGTATGGTCATGTGGGTTGCCCCTTGGAAGTGGCAATCTGTGCAAGCATGCAAATGCCTCCCTTGCACCCGCCCACACTGGTTCAAGCGAGTGCAAGGGAAGCATGTGCATGGTCAGCCTTCCCATTGGAATGTATTGAAATCTGTTCCCTCCAGAACAGATTAATTGATTTTCAATGCATCTCTATGGGAAACTGCTGCTCTACTTACAATTGTTTTACTGATGAGCCTGTGCTCAGAATGGATGAAATGCGTAAGTAGAGGTTTTAGTGTAGTAGCCCTCAGGCACTTTGGGCCGGAAAAAGTAGACCTTGGCCTGTTGGACATGCCTGACCTAAATTAAGCCTGGCATGGAAGACCCATCTTATGCATTTTGTTTCACTGATGATTTCTTCCTCTTTAATATTTCTTGCACAGTTCCTTGCTCTTGGATGCTATGGTGAAGACTGAAGGCTTGTGTGCCTTGTTTGCCACTCTGTATTATGGCTCATAAGCTGCAGCTTACAGGGTGCAACCCTCCTCCCACCAAGACCTTAAGAATGGCCTTGGCCCATTTAACAATGAGCCTATCTTAGTGACCTATCAATCAGCCACTTTGACCATGACATCTACTGCCTTCATTAGTCCCCCCCCCCCGCAACACCAGCCAGTTTTCGCCACCACCTTTTTTTGTGGGCAGTGCCACCGCACTCCCATCAGTCATTGCCTATATGTGTATTCCCAGCACATACACTAGACACCGCTCTTGTGGGTAAGGCTTGTGAATCCTGCTCTATCTAATGCCAAATAAAAGAACATCCCTTCTGAACAAAATTTGTTATTTTCTTTCATGCCTTTTTATGAATTTTACTGATAAGGTAGTGTACCATTCGGGGGGAAATGATAAAGCAGAGTAGCCAAGAAGGATTCCACTTTCTCAGATGGGCTTTGTTTGCAGAACGGCGAACCTTTATGAATATGATGGGTTGGGACTTGTGTGCAATGATTCTAAAACAGATTCAGCAGGCAGGACAACCCTTGTTGTGTTTCCTTAAGTAGAAATCAAATAGCAAAAAGAAATACTGCTGCACATTTAAGGAGACATAATGCATTTGCCTGCTTGACTTGGCATACCCTGATCTTATTTTCCTTTCAATTTACCACTGCTGCCCATGTAAGCTAAAGAAAACAGTGGCACCTCTACTTACAGCTGCCAGCTGCCAGAGACAGATTCAACTCTAGACGTTTTTGCTGTCTGTTGTATTTAATCCTGTCAGGCCTTTAAGAATTCGCCATGATTATATGCTAAAGCGAATGAGCCTGCTGTATATTATCAAAGTGATCCACATTCTTCTTAAGATTAACAATTTCAGGATTAGAAAACTACTAAGAATGGTTTTCTGTATTCAGATACCTCATTGCTTAAGCACGTATTAACTGTAATCCTCATGTAGATGTTGGGGACAGGAGAAGCACAATATTCAGAAGCAGAAATAAAAATATTTTTTTCCTTATGATTTCACTTGAGGTGTCTTTTACATATTCTGCTCTTAGATTAATTGTTAGGATCTGGTTTCTGGTCCTATGGAGTTTAATGTCCCACAACCAAACTAAACAACTAGCCTGCTATTAAAATAATATGGTCTGTCTTGTCAACCCCCCCCCCCCCGGAAGGTCAACTTCACCCATTTTGAGCCTGGGTGTGATCCCAAGCAAAGCTGCTGCTGAGAGAGCCAAACAAACAGAAACAGGTGAGCACTGGTACGTTTCCGGGCTGCTAGAAGTTGGACTAGAGCTGCTTTAGATGCCTCCGCTAATTTAAACTGCTAATTTAAATTGCAAAGAGCCACATTTATTCAATGAAAGGAAGCAAATAGAAGCTTCATCAAACAAAGGAAGCAGGGTGGTAGTGCCAGACTAATCCTTTCTCTGAGCAAGGGGGTGGAGTCACACTAATCCTTTTTCCCCTGAGGAAGGTCAGCTTCATCCATTTTGACCCTGGGTGTGATCCTAAGCAGAGCTGCTGCTGAAAGAGCCAAACAAAAAGAAAGAAGTGAGCACTGGCAAGTTTCTGGGCTGCTAGCAGCTGGACTAGAGCTGCTTTAGAGGTCCACGTGCCTGACAGCTCATGAGATTTCATATAAACAACAAAGGAAGAAACTATTCTTACTAGCTAGAAAGGTAGTAAACGTGTAAATTTTTGAGGCCCAGAATACTGCACTCATTAAAATAGAGTCTGAGGGAGCAGCTGTAGTTACCTGCAACACTTGTGCCATGTTTGTCATCTTGCCAAAGCACATTTGCAATAAGCACAAGCTGGTTGCACTATTAGAAGAGAAGGTCCAGCAGCTAGAGGCCAGCATGTCTAACCAGCAACATATTAAGGAGCTTGCACTGTTCTTGGATAGAGTGGAGCAGACTATCCTGAACAAAGAAGAGACAGGGCAAAGTTCTGATAAAGAAGTCACTTCACCAACTCAGGAGGTAGATGCATGGAGGAATGTAACTACATGAAGTAGAAGGGCAAGGTTTCACTCTGAGAGTCTGAAATTACAGAATCAATTTGAGGCTCTTTCCCTCATCACACCTCATGAGGAATGCACAGAGTAACAACTGTTTCCACCTGAGGTCCTCTTCCTCATCACACTTGATGAGATATAGGAAGACAAACAACAGGAACAGACTAAGACCTCTCCCCTAATATAGTTGAGGAACAGGCAGATGAACAGACTGCAAGAGAGAGGCTCCTTGTACTAGGTGATTTAATTATTAGAAATACAGAGGGATGGATTTGTGATGCACATTATAGTTTTTTTGCATTTTTATTTATATTGATATCTCACATAATATACAAACACTCATTATAACCGTATGGTGATTTGCCTGCCAGGTGCAAAGGTTGCAGACATAACAGAGGTCTAGATAGTTTGTTACAGAGAACTGGGAAGGACCCAGTCGTCATGGTACACGTTGGTACCAATGATGTTGGGAAGACAAAGTGGTCAGTCCTGAAAGCCAAATTCAAGTTATTAGGAAGAAGATTGAAATCCTGTACTTCCAAGGTAGCATTTTCAGAAGTGCTGCCTGTTCCTTGTGCAGGACCCACCAGGCAGGCAGAGCTCAGAAGCCTCAACACATGGATGAGGTGATGGTGTCGAGAGGAGGGCTTCAGATTTGCCAGGAACTGGAGAACATTTTGGACAAGCCAAACCTGTTCAGAAGGGAGGGGTTACACTTGAACCATGATGGGAGCAGATTGCTGGCACTGAACATCAAAAAGGCTACAGAGCAGCTTTTAAACTGATAACTGGGGGAAAGCTGACAGGAGCTGAGTGGCATCCGGTTTGGAACACCTCATCCCCATGGAACGAGGTTGGAGAGGGTAGAGAAACACAAAGTGATGACATAGTAAGTATTAGCACTGGGAGAATAATGGGATGTGGTAGTTTGTGTATTAGAATGAAAAGCTGCAGGGGGAGGGAGGAATAAAGAAGCAGCCATTCTTAGGGAATCCACTGTACAGGGGCTTCTATGCAAATGCTTGAAGCCTCCAAGCAAAGATGGGAGAACTTGAAGATTTGGTAACTAAAGATAACATTGATATAATAGACATAACAGAAACCTGGTGGAATGCGGAGAACCAGCGGGATACTGCAACCCCAGGCTTTAAACTCTATAGAAGAGATAGAGAGGGGAGGGTTGGAGGTGGAGTGGCCATCTATGTCAAAGAAGGGGTAAAATCCAGCAGAATAGAGATTGATGGAGGGTCAGACTCCACCATAGAATCACTGTGGGTTAAACTACCAGGTCCAAGGAGCGATGTGATAGTGGGGGTGTTTGTATCATCCACTAGATCAAAAAGCTTGAGGGGGACAAATCATGGAGGTGTCTAAGAGGGACAGGATAGTAATCATGGAGGACTTCAACCAGGTTTCTCAACATGCTAAATGACTGTGCCTCAGAGTAACATGTCATGGAGCCCACCTGAGAACAGGCAACTCTAGATCTATTACTGTGTGATAGTCAGGACCTGATCATGGATGTGAATGTCACTGAGCCTCTGGGGAACAGTTGCCATGCATGTCAAGGGAAGAGTGTCAAGCAAATCAAACACAAAAACTCTTGATTTCCAAAGGACAGACTTCCCTCAGATGAGGAAACTAGTTAGAAAGAAATTGAAAGGGGAGGTAAAAAGAATCTAATCACTCCAGACTGCATGGAGTCTGTATAAAACAATGGTAGTAGAGGCCCAGCACAAGTGCATACCACAAAGAAAAAAGAGCTCATCTAAGTCCAGGAGTGTGGTGGCATGGTTAACGACTGGAGGTAGAGAGGCTCTAAAGCACAAGGAGATGTGTTTCCCAAAATTGAAATCCTCCCCAAATTAGGAATATAAAAAGGAACACAAACTCTTGCAAAAGAAATGTAAGAAGATGATAAGAGAGGCAAAGAAAGACTTTGAAGAACGTATGGCTAGCAATATAAAGGGAAATAGAAAACCTGCAAGAGAACTGTTGGCCCTCTGGATGCTGAGGGAGGAAAGGGGAGGTAAAGGAGGACTTGGAAACTGCAGAGAAATTAAATGATTTCTTTGCATCTGTCTTCATGACAGAAGACCTTGGGCAGATTCCGCTGCCCGAACAGCCCCTCTTGTCTAAAGAATTGTGACGACACCTCCCTTTTAAATGTGTGATTGATATGAAAATGTGATGTGTAGGGAACCAACTTATTAATCTTCACATGATCCACTTGGTAATGCTGCCACCTTTTAAATTAAAATAATGATTATGCTTATTGAGAAAATAAATAGATACAACAATGACTGAAGTTGGTATGCGTTGCCTTAAACATAGAATAGATTAATTCAGCTCTTCAAGCCTCCCTGTCTTTAATAACCAGTAAACAGTAAAGCCCTCACTGCCTGACTGAACTCTAACAGAGCTGTGCTCTCTCTCTGCACTCACTCTCAAAAACACTCAACTCTTAACTCTTCTTAACTGACTCTCACAGACCAGGCTCCACCCTTTTTATACCATACATCCCCCGCCCTCCTGCTGGGATTGGCTGATAATTTGCATATGTATTTCTCCTGAATCCAGGGTGTTGTCACAAGAATTAAATCAAATCAGGTTAAAAGAGAGGATGTTTTAGGATTAATTGATAAATTGAAGATTCACAAGTTGCCAGGCCCAGATGGCTTCCACCCAAGGGTTATTAAGGAACTAAGAAATGACAGCGCAGATGTAACTTGTCTCTTAAAATGGCCACAGTGCTGGAGGACTGGAACATAGCGTATATCATACCAAGTTTTTGAAAAAGGAAGCTCCCCCCCCACCCAGGAAACTACAGGATGGTTAGCCTTACATCTGTCCCAAGAAAGATGGTAGAAAGCCTCATCCAAGACACATAGAAGAATGAACCTTGTTGAGGGGAAATCAGCATAGCTTCTGTAAGGGCAAGTCTTGCCTGACAAACCTTTTAGAATTCTTTGAGAAAGGTCAACAGGCATGTGGATTTGGGTGAACTGGTGGATATTGTCTATCTTGATTTTCCGAAGGCTTTTGACACAGTCCCTCACCAAAGGCTGCTGAGAAACTGAACACTCAGGGGATAAGAGGGCAGGTCCTCTTACGGATTGAGAACTGGTTGAGATCCAGGAAACAAAGAGTAGGTGTCAATGGGCAATTTTCACCATGGAGAGAGGTAAAAAGTGGTTGGCCCCAGGGATCTGTCCTGGGACCGGTCCTTTTCAGTCTGTTCATAAATGACCTGGAGACAGGGATAAGCAGTGAGGTAGCCAAGTTTGCGGATGACATGAAACTTTTCTGTGTGGTAAAAACCAGAGAAGATTGTGAAGAGCTCCAGAAGGATCTCTCCAAACTGGGGGAAGGGGCTGTGAAATGGCAAATGCGTTTCAATGTAGGAAAATGTAAAGTAAAACATATGGGGGGGGGAAGAGGAAACAGATCTTGGTGTGTTGGTGAATAGCTCAATGAAGGTGTCTACTCAGTGTGTGGCAGCAGTGAAGAAGGCCAATTCCATGCTAGGGGTTATCAAAAAGGGGCTTGAAATTAAACAGCCAACATTATAATGCCATTATACAAAACAATAGTAAGGCTGCACCTGGAGTATTGTGTACAATTCTGGTCACCACATGTCATAAAAGACCTAGTGGAACTGGAAAAGGTGCAGAAGAGAGCAACTAAAATGATTACTGGGCTGGGGCACCTCCCTTATGAGGAAAGGCTAAAACATTTGGGGCTCTTTAGTCTGGAAAAAAGGTGCCTGAGGGGGGGATATGATTGAGACGTATAAAATAATGCATGAGTAAAGTGAATAGAAGGATACTCTTGTCCCACTCACAAAATATCAGAGCTAGGGAACATCCACTCAAACTGATGGTTGGAAGAGTGAAAATAGACAAAAGAAAATATTTTTTTTTTACCCAGCATGTTGTTAGTCTGTGGAACTCCCAGCCACAGGAAGTGGTGATGGAATCTGGCCTGGATGCCTTCAAAAGGGGATTGGACAGATTCCTGGAGGAAAAGTCCATCACAGGTTACAAACCATGATGGAGATGTATAATCTCCAGATTTAAAATCAGGGTACTTCAGAGACCAGATGCAGGGCAGTGGTATCAGGAGACAGATATCTAGTCTCGTGCACTCCCAGAGGCATTTGGTGGGGCCACTGTGAGATATAGGAAGCTGGACTAGTTGGGCCTTTGGCCTGATCCAGCATGGCTTTTCTTATGTTCTTATGTTCTTTTGTTTATGATTCTGGCTTGTGGTGACCCTTTCCAGGTGTTGTTTTTCGATGTATTCAGAACAGAATATATTTGCCAGATCCTTCTTCTGGGGGTGCTCTGGGATTGTGTTCAAGGCTAAACATGCTGGCATTACTCACAAGAGGTGCAGTGAGGAATTCTCCTCCTAGCCTCTGTCTCTGCAGCTACATACCCAACACACTAGGCAACCCTGTTATGAATAGTTGAAACCTGTTAGTGTTCCAAAGAAGTGCTTGAAGCAGATCTTACCATAGAAGTTGGTGTGGTTACCATCTGAAGGCCAGCCCAAAAAAAACAGTTTAAGCTAATTAGCAAAATGGAGACGATGACAAAAGTGCCTGCCATAATAGTCAAATATTCTTGGGGTTGCAGACTTGCTGCACAGCAGATGCGCAGGGATTCACAGAGCATAATAGTTTCAATTTCTCCCAAGAATTCTATCCCCTTTCTCACTAACTAGTACTTACAAACTCTATAGCTTAGTCTGAGACATTAGTAGTACAAAGAATAAAATATTTCATTCCTTACAATTGAATAGATTGAACAGCAAACTAACAAAAAACTGCTTTCAGCAGCAGAACTCAAGAAATGGAAAGAATCATGAGTCAGAAAGACTCCCTTCTAAATCAGAGGCATGATGGAACTTCCTATTGGTGCTGGATAGATTGAAAGTCACTCCAGCACAGCCACAGCTACTGGAGCAGCATGCAAGGTTGTAAAAAAAAACCCAATACTCCGCACTTACAGATGTTTGTCTTCTACTGATTGATTCTCTCTGCAATATATTTTGCCAACATGTTGCATATCAGGCAGATGCAAGGATTGATTCTCTCTGCAATATACTTTGCCAACATGTCGCATATCAGGCAGATGCAAGGATCCATGAAATGGCTGCTCTGACATAAAGATGCTGGAGCAGGACTTCCATGTACACCTTGATTCCCATCACACCTCTCACCATTACATTCTGCCAGCTTGAATGAACTCCTTCACAATGAATAGACTGGAACCTCAGCCTTACTGTCAATCCTAGAATGGGCTTCCATAACGCTGACATTAGGTCAATACGGTTTCAAGATTTAGAAACAAACTGAAAGACAGGATGCCCCCTCTAATTTTCATGCCACACATGTAGTAAAGATGGACAAATAGCTTTAACTTAGCTGATGGATTAAAAAGGGAGCATGAGGAATACACAGCCAAGTTGCATTGAGCTGGGGAAGTGAACGGCAGAGACAAAAGCTTTTATTTATTTATTTTGACAGCATCTAAGCCAGCAAAAAGGAAAGGAACTCATAATAAAAGCTCTGAGTTCAGCAAGATGCTTTCAGGGTATTGATTTGATTGTTTATAACAGCTTGCCTACTGTTATGGCACTAGGAATACACTCTTTCTGCTCCACCAACAGCAGTAGCAGAAGCAGCAGCTGCAGAGGAAGGAAGAATAGCAGGAGGAGTTATTTCCCAATGAGGTCTCCCTGAGTTGTCTTCCAGATATTAGAATTCTGGCATAGAGTATCAAGTCCTTTAGAACCTCCCCAGCTTTTCCATTGTGTGTTCAGAAAAAGAAATGTGAGCAGTGTTTCTAATGATAGATCCTTCAATTTTTCGCCTGTAAAACTGGGCACAAACCTCCAGAGATATCATGAAGGAGCGCTATGAAGAGTGGAGGATGGCTAGGCTGAAAGCCGCCAATGTGAAATATTGGGAAGAAAGAAAGCTATTGAAAACAAAATGCGCCGACTAAAAGGCCTCAGTGAAGGAGACTGTCTCCTTTTCAAATCCTTACCCTTTGTGAGGCTAAAAGACAAAAAGTTAAAGGCAGCAGGGAAAATTATGCAAAATCACCGAGCATTTCCCCCCCCCACACACTTCTAAAAAGCCAGTTCATTTTTTGCCTATAATTATAAACATAAAAGCGGGATATAATAACATGCAAACATATTTTAGAACTATAACAAGGATATGTAAAATGTAATAAGGAAATGGAGACTGTTTCAATGTGACAAGCACTTATGCTGGAAAGAATCAATAGAAATGTTCCCTATATGGTGGAAGATAATTTCTTAAAATTGTTTGTTAGAAGATCTTGGTGTTAATGCCTTTTAAAAAAGTATCTGTGCCTGTTTCTCCCTTACCCCTTTTCTTTTTTCTTTTTTCTTTTCTTTTCTTTCATAGAATCATGGAATCACTGAGCAATGAAGTAGGAAAGGGTCTACAAGGCCATCAAGTCCAACTCCCTGCTGCCTGCAAGAATACAAATCAAAGGCTATTTGCCAGCTGGTTGTCCAAATTTCTCTTGAATGCCTCCAGTGCTGGAGCACTCACCACATCTGGCGGCCATTGGTTCCATTGGCATACGGCTCTAAGAGTTAGGAAGTTGTTCCTGATATTCAGCCAAAAGCTGGGTTCTCTTAGATTGTGCCCATTGTTGCACATCCTGCACTCTGGGGTGACTGAGAACAGATCCTGCCCCTCCTCTGTATGACATCCTTTAAATACAGTGGACCCTCTTATAACAAACGGTATGTATAACATAAAATCTGTACAACATAAAAAAAATTCCGGAGATAGAGGAAATTTACTTAACAGATTCATCTATGGGGTGAATCCTTACAACATAAAAAGGTCACAATTAGGGATTACTCTGTTTTCAATGCATTCCTATGGGATGCATCTTTGTATAAAGGAAATTTTGCTTAACATATTTTCATTTGGAACAAATTAATTCTTTCATACAAGGTACCACTGTATTTCAAAAGTGCTATCATATTATCCCTCAGTCCTCTTTTCTCTAGGCTAAACATTTTCTTTCTTTCTTTCTTTCTTTCTTTCTTTCTTTCTTTCTTTCTTTCTTTCTTTCTTTCTTTCTTTCTTTGAGTAAGAAGGGGGCAACATTAATACTTTCAGAACCAACCTCAACCAAATGAAGCTGTGATATTGGGCAGGACATTTCAGTCCTTCCCAAGTGTGCCATGGTGAAGAGTAGACTGCCCCGCTCAGGTCTACATAAGAACATCCCATGCCCTGGCATTTCATGGGCTGGAGTGGCACAGAGGGGCACAAAGCCCTCTGGGAGCTGCTAGAAAGCTACCTAGACAGGCCATGTGACAACGAAATGATGTTGATGTCCTTGTTCACAGTTATAGGGCTATAAACAAGACAGCTGGTAGAATGGCCGAAGGGACCCTGGTGCCTCTTTATTATACAAAGAGTCTTGATTATCTTATACTGACTTTCATGGTGTCAGGTTGCCTTCTCTGACAACTGCAGAGACCAAGAAATGTATAAGGAATCCATTCCCATTCCCTCCCTTCCTTGAATACCTAGTGGAGAAGCTATATAAATGTACTGCATGTTGTTTAGAATATGCCAGAATCGCCCTGAAGTAGTCTTCAATCCCCCTGGTATAAGTGGAGCTCTGAACAGGATTTCAGCCATTGTTTTAAATATTTGAAAGAGAAGTAAGCTGGATAAAAAGTGAACTGCTGGATAATTAAATGGTTTATGTATCTGACTGCTGAACCAGAGTTCAGTTCCCCACTGTACCCCCTTGTCAGACTGCTTAGAGTTCCGAATATGTCTGTGAAGATTCTCAGTCATCCAGGTGAGTTTAGCTGGAAGTTGAGTCGTGGTAACTGGACTTCTGTTCTTGAGAGATTGAAATGTTTTGCTGCTCATCCAAGCAGCTTCATCAGTCTGACAAAGCTGCTTGGATGAGCAGTGAAATGTTTCAGTCTCTCAAGAAAAGAAGTCCAGTTGCCATGACTCAACTTTCAGTTACAGTTCTGAAGTTCTAAAATGTTTATGATTACTGGACTCAACCTCAAATTAAAAAATGCCAGAAGCTTCAGGTTTCATATTAAGACAATTTTGGCTGAAAGTGATTTAAAATAAAATTTGAGGAAAATTACCAGCTTGTAGTATAATATGGACTGTGATATCTCCATGTAAATGAAAAAGGAAGCAAAATCAGAAATATGTATATTAAAACGTCAATTTATAGATGCTTCTTCTGAAACATTTGCAAGTCAGACAGCTTGGCTCATATAAGAGTAGCAGACTTTTGTTAAGGAATAACATACCTTTATTTCACAGCCTATTATTTTAAAAGCAGAGTAATCTACATTGAAATGATCATGCCAAATTGCTCTTCAATTTATATTTTATTGGCTGGAACTCTACTGGTGTTTGTATGAGGTTTGCATAACTTACCGCAAATAATTGCCACCAATTGATAAGGCAGCAGCTCACATCTTGGCTGTGCAGTTGGCCATAAGCTCACACATGTGACAGAGACACATCTTGGCTCCTTGCTGAGTTCATTACCGTAACTCTTTTTAACAAAATTCCTTCCAGAAGTAGGGAAGGGCACAAGCATTTTCCAAATGCCACATTCAGCCATGTTCCTAAACTGGTTAGTGTTTATGACAAAAAAAAGGTTTCAGGGGATGTGGGCTGAGCACAAAAAGTAATCTTTTTCTTTTAAGCATCTGTCTCACTTGGTGGCAGGCTCTGTTGTTCTGTTTTTTTGTCCTCCACTTTGTGCTGTCACGGGTTTGGTCTGGGCGAACCCAGGACAACTTCATGTCATTGTTAAGGGTGTTCATCCAGTGCTCTGTTGGTTGTCCCCTCAGTCAGGATCTGCTGACCTACAGGGTGAGCACTTTTTTGGCGAGAGTTTCCTCATCAGCACACAAGAAGTATCCATACAAACACAATAGGATTTTAGGCATCTTGTTGGTGATTGTTGGATGTCATCATTGTGCACATGATCATTTCACATGAGGTCCACTGTAGCATCCTTGACTCCATGACACCAAGATGGCTTTGACATCTTTCGTTTCCAGTCACCATTTTGTGCCATAGAGCACCACAGGTCATGCCACAGTGAAATAGGTCTTTGAATTTAAATCGTCACTAATCTTTTTGCTGCACATGTCAGTTGATGTCGTATGCTATTTTTGCCAGGCACTGTTGATCCTTAATGTGACTTTGTGGTTCAGATTCCCATTGAGTGCAATTGTAGAACCAAGGTATTTGAACTCTTTAGTTCCTGGTAGTTCAATACCATCAGTTTGCATCATACCCCACTCATTTGCTCAGTTGTCAGATACTCCATCTTCCTCACATTCAGGCACAGGCCAAACATCACCAGATGGTTACTGCATGCTTGGGCTTGGCGCACAAGATCTGCTTCACTCTCTGATGCAGTCATGGTGTCGTCAGTTGTAAAGGAGTGTCCAGGGTGTCAGTTTCTCAAGACCATGAGAGACTGCATCCATAACCATGATGAAAAGAAGTGGCGAGAGTGCCAATCCTTGGTGAACCCCAAATGTGACATGAAAATCCTTTGATGTACCAGCTGTAGACTGTACATTGCTCTTCAGTGACTATGTTGAGCAGTTCGGCCCAACTAACTTGTCTGACTCAGTCAAACAATTGCATCAAATGTTTCACAGTTCTTGATGAAGCCAGCTTAGTTTGGACTATGGTACAGATTCATGTGTCAATGACTCACTCAAAGATTTTAAGGGAACATGAAAGTAATCCAATTGGTCTGTAATTGGTGCATTTGTCAGGGTTTCCCTTCTTTTTCCAGACTGGCACTGCCATGGTACATTGCCAATTGGTGGGTAACTTCATCTCCAGCACAATCTGGTTAAAGAGTTCCATCAGCCAGTCACAGAGATTCCAGTGTTGTGACTTTCACAGTTCCATCACCACATCATCTCTTCTTGTGGCCTTGTATGTTTTCATCTGCTTCATTGCCACAGCAACTTCATCAGATGGATAGGTTGTACAGGTTCTAAAACTGGAGGTACATATGGCAGTTGTGGCAACTCTTCTGTGGAAAATTTCTCAAACTACAATCATTGTACAATCATTGATCACCTTTCCATTCTATTCATTGACACCATGGAATCTCTCAATATCCTTGGTCTTTTTGTGGTGAGCTTCCACTAGCTGGCAAGTGTCACGTTCGCCTTCGCACATATCACAGTTTCTGTGCAATTCCTCAAAATGTGTGGATTTTGTTATAGCTACCGCTTTCTTTGCACTACGTCAAGTGTCACGGTACATCTGCCAGTTGTCAGATGTCTTTTCAGCTATAAAAATGTGATAATGCCATTTTTTTCCTCATGGACTGCTGTTTTGACTTCATCTGTTCAAAGCTATGTTTGTTTGTCAAT
This sequence comes from Phrynocephalus versicolor, assembly GCA_023846285.1. Classification (NCBI taxonomy): domain Eukaryota; kingdom Metazoa; phylum Chordata; class Lepidosauria; order Squamata; family Agamidae; genus Phrynocephalus; species Phrynocephalus versicolor. The sequence continues at coordinate 53,321,271 of JAHTLZ010000204.1, read as the reverse complement.
CTGTTTATGGCCAGGCTTTGTCACACCAAGTTCAGCCTGGGCAGCTGATTTAATCACCTATTTTGCTTTGGCCTATGTAGTGTCTACTGTTGTAATGGGAGGCAGTTATATTTGTGAGATGGTTCTTGCCCCCCCTTTTTTGTAGTCTCCGCCACTTGATTCTTGCTGGACTATTGTGATCTGTTTTCCCTGGATGGGTCCATGTGAAGGTCACAGATAAACAGGTGCTCTTAGGGAGTGATTGTCCCATACAGGATAACTTGGGTGTTGAGCGCTGTTTTAAGGTCTCATCTCTGGATGAGTATGAAGTCAAAGTGTTGCCACTGTAGTAGGTCACAAGGTGCATTGGACCCTTGTGAAACCAGGTTTTGGTAAGGACAAGGTTTTGAGCATCACTGAATTCAAGGATTCATTCGCTGACTTTGTCAAGAGTATTGAAACCATGCCCGCCATGCCCGCCATGGTTCCTAGAATTTTCATGATTGCCTGCAATTACCTACTTCTTTCATATTCCACATAAATACATTTATATAATATGTTTTGGAACTGAAACACTGAAGGAGTTTCTGGAATAGTTATCTGTGCAACTGAAAATACATGGCAAAGGGCAACTGAAAAATTTCTAGAGCCTGTCTGTCAAAATGATCTGGTGGAATCCTGAGTCCCATTCTCTGCTCCCATTCTCAATACAAAAATGCCATAATGGATGCAGCAGTCTCTGCATCTAGCTAAGGAAGCCTCCTGGCCACATAAAGCCACCTAAGGCCATTGCTAAACACCTCCTACCATTGAAACATCTCATCTGCAGTTTAATTGAAGTTGGCCTCTCTTCAATGTCTCCACTTTTGTTCTAGTGCTGCCCTTAGAATAGTGAAACCTGACCTTGTGCATGACAGTCTTTCTTTCAGAGAGTTAATGACTCTTAAATTTCATGCAGCAGGTTTACGAGGCAACATCTTGCACTGGGTGCAATTGTGATTTTTATTTTACCTCTTAATTCTAATGTTTCTTTTTTGCAATTAGATGTAGGCATGAATCCCACCTCCTAATTGGATTCAACTGGCTGCCTGCCTGAGGAGCTCCTTCCCAGACTGGTGAAGGACCCTAGCAGCGCACCACCAATGGTCCGTGGGCCTGATGGCTGTGGAGGAAGAGAGAGGTTATGATTAGCACCTGTGGTGTTGTGCACAAAATTGGGCACAAAGCACATTGTCATTGTTTGTAATGTATTGAGGACTAGCAGCAGGGCTGGGGTATTGTGACTCATGTGAGTGTTAGCAGAAGTATTGTAGCATCTTTAAGACTAATTCATTTTTTAAATTTTCTATAAGCTTTGTGAGTTCAAGGACATTTATCCACTCAAAAGCTTATGAAAAAAATCAACTAGATGGTCTTTTGAGTGTCACAAGACCTCTCGTTTCCCTTTTGCTAGCACATTTGCCCATTAGACTACTTTTCCTGAAATGACTAAAGTAAGGCCAGCAAAAAGGTAGGTGTTAATTTGCCCGCAAAAGTATTCAGGATTGGAAGCCTCACCTCATTGCTGTGGAATAACATGCCATCTGCTTCTAGATGTGAACTTCCCTTCTTGTTTCATTTACCTGGAAGTTTACTCAAATCAAAAGATATATTGTGGCTACATGCATTTTGTAAAATGGGACTGAAGGCCATCTGTGTAAGTAAAGCATACTTTCAGCCTTTGGGTATGAAAGTTTAGGAAATAAAAATGAAACTCTGAGTTTAAGTATAGTTTGTATTTCATTACTTTCTCTAGGCCAGTGATGGCGGACCTTTTAGAAACTGAGTGCCCAAACTGTGATTCAAGACCTACTAAATTTTCGCAAAGTGCCAATACAGCAATTTAACCAGAATACAGGTGTCTGGGAAGAGATGATGTTGGATGCCCACAGAAAGGGCTCTGAGTGCCCCCTTTGGCACCTGTACCATACATTTGCCAATGCTGCTCTAGGCTGTATCCAAATGTTGCCATTCCATCAAAAAGACTAGAACAGGACTCCTAAAAAGGCATCTCTGTCTGATCTCAAGGATAGCACCTCTCCTTTCTCAGCATTGTAACTCCACAAATCACCACAACTCTCTGCATGGCATTTCCAGGAGACCTTGGAGGCTACTTGGGATGGGGTGGGTAGGGGTGGGGAAGTGAGGGAGAAATCCATTTCCATTAAGTCTCTTCTGCTGGCACAGCACTGGACTTATGTAACCCACCATTTTATCCTACACTGAGCAGTTGAGCTCATGTAACTGTTAGTTTCCAGTTACAGTTCCATCATCTCAGTAGCTCTTGGGGGCAATAATAGATATAGTTGAGATCCTTCTTCTTCCGTTTATCATCATGCTCGCCCTCTGTGCAGAGGGAGTGCCACAGAGAAACAAAAAGCTAATGATAAAAAAAAATTGAAACTGAATGTGACAGACATGGCTAAACCTAATTCATGGAAAAAAACACCTAGGAGCAAAATAAAGCCTTCTTAACACTGTATCTCACAGATACTCACAGATACTCACAGACACACAATCATCTTTCCAAAATTGAACACATTGCAACTAGAGAAACATAAAAGACTCTTGAAACACCCAGCCTAGTAGCTCCTGAAATGTCCTCTAAAAATCCCACAAATTACAATTATGTTTGTGACAGAGACGGATGATTGATTCTCTGCTGCACCTGAATAATATATATACTTCCTATATTGCTAAATATTTTACACTGAACTGCAATATCTCTGTTAATAAGACGACGTAAAATGAAATATGCGTTTCACTGTTCTTTTAAACTATAAAACATATTCTGCAAATCAGAGAGATAACTATATTTAGCAATCCTTTGTATGCTGACACTTAAAAGAATGCCATTATTACTGAAGTAAACAATTAACATCACTTGTATGGGTAGAGGGATACGTACTATATTGTAGAAAATGTGTTTCCATATTGGAATTGTAACTCAGAATTAGCTGTGTGGCTTCACCTTCACTCAAATAGATTATTTTTGGTATTTTATAATGTGAATGCAGCTGTTTCTTTATAATTAAGTAGCATCTGGAAAGTGTGGGGGTTGCAGAGAAAGAGTTAATACAAGGAGGAGAAAACCTCTACTGCTATCTTTTGATCAGCTTTGTTTAAAATACATGTCCTTGTTTGTAACAGTGCAAATCCAGCCTCATTGAATATGGTGAGCCCTTCACTCCAAGAAGTGATGTTCCTGTCACATTGTCTATTGAAGTACTTAAGTGGTTCTTTCAGTGCTCAAGAGGCAAGGGCAGACTTTCATAAACACAATCCTTTCATGTTGTGTTGCATGCATCTGGCCCCATTATGAGATCACCTGGAGCAAAGAAGGGGTCCTTTTCTTGTGTTAACTCTTTAGGATGACAGTTCAATACTGTTGTGATCTGGTGTAGTCAATATTTTTTAATGAATTCTAACAGTCCAGTGGAAAATGTCTATGCCCTTTGAATGACAAAAAAACAAAAAAAAACACCTTCCAATATGTGTGTACAAGAAAGCTTTAATTAGCCTTGTAAACCTTTGTACGGCCTTCGGATATAATAGACAAAGTAGTTAATGGCAGGACAAGAATCTTGCATTTTAATTTTATGTCTTTTCAGTTAGTAGATGCTACAAAAAAGAAGATTGAATGTCAACAGAGGGGTGTTGACCCAGTACAAGCACTTACCTTATTACATGGGAGACGTCACATAAATAACTAATAAATAAACAACTACCTAAATTCTTCCCTTATTTTGTCCTAACATGCCATCTTACAGTGCAACCAGAACTTAGAAGCTTTCTTTTTTTGGCTGCAGATTCGAAATTCTTCAGCTGTGACCAGGGCCTACACATGGGGAGGGAAACCAATTTGACAGGGTGCTCCACTCAGCTAAAGTACACTACTATAAGGCATTCTATGATTTTTTAAAAAAACACACAGACCATACCTTATTTATTTATTTATTATTTGCGTTTATAAGCTGCCCGACTTTTCCCATAGGGAGCTCTGGGTGGTGAACAGCATAGGTGAACAAGAAAAGAAGAACTATAAATACAAAATATTCAAAGAGATCAAAACAAATAAAAAGTAGCCAAAAAGTGCAGGATGGCAGCAAACAATAAATAAGACAACAAATAAACAAACTAACAAAACAACCACAACCTCAGCTATTGCCAAAAGCGGCCTTATATAACCCGGTTTTTAATAGTTTCTTAAAGGCCGAGAGGGGCTCCCCCATCCTCATCTCACTTGGGAAATGGTTCCATAGAATCGGGCCCACCACTGAAAAGGCTCGGCTCTGACTCGAAGCCTTATGAGCCTCCGGAGAGGTGCCGACCTGAAGTAAGAGGGCCTGCAATGCTCTGGTGAGCCAGGCCGAAGCTGAACTTTCGGTGACACACTCCACCAGATATTCTGGCCCCAAGCCATGGAGGGTTCCATAAATCAAAACCAGTACCTTGAACCTTATTTATGAGGCAACGGGAAGCCAATGCAGATGAGTCAGAATAGGGGTGATACGGTCAAATCTGCATGCACCAACCACCAATCTAGCCATCACATTCCGCACCTGCTGCAGTTGCCGAACAAAGGTTAAGGAAAGCCCCATGTAGAGAGCATTACAATAGACAACCAGCACTTGCAATACTGTCCTTAGAGAGTGCCCACTGAGGTATAAGCAAATCTGGACAATGAGCCTAAGTTGGTAAAAGGCTGCCCTGGAAACGGCTGACACCTGGGATACCAGGGACAACGCCAGATCCAAAACAATGCCCAGACTCCTCACTCTATCTACCAGCCGAAGGGCAGTCCCACCCAGGCTGGAAAAAGGGCCTCTGTACCCATTCAGTTCCCCCCCCCCAAGGAACAGAACCTCTGTCTACTCAGGGTTGACCCTCAGCCTGTTAGTCCTGGTCCATTCCATAACCACAGCCAGACAGCAATCAAGGGTCTGCACAGCATCCATTGCAGAAGTGGAAAAGGAGAGGTAAAACTGTGTATCATCAGCATACTGATGACAGTGAACTCCATATCTCCAAATGACCTCTGCCAATGGTCTCATATAGATGTTGAACAGCATGGGGGAGATTGCCGACCCCTGGGGCACCCCACAAGAGACTGACCAAGGGGCCAACAGCACCCCACTCAACCTCACTCGCTGGGCACAGTCCTCAAGGAAGGAGCAGAGCTATCTCAAAGCTAGACCCCCAATCCCCACCTCAGAGAGCCTGCCCAGGAGGATACCATGGCCGACAGTATCAAAGGCCACAGACAGGTCGAGGAGGACCAGCAAGGTAGAACAAACCCTGTCAGCACCCTGCAAGAGGTCATCTTGCACATGACCAAGGCTGTTTCAATCCCACAACGTGGCCTGAACCCGGACTGGAACGGATCCAGGATGTGATCCTCCAGGAATTACTGGAGCTTCTTGATGGCAACCCACTCAACCATCTTGCCCAGAAAGGGAACATTGGCTATCGGATAATAGTTGGTCATATCATCCACACAGCCGTACATTATAATTCTTTTTACCTTTCTTTCCAAGCAATGAGAAGGCCTCACAATGTGAATCTGGAAGTTGAGTCATGGCTACTGAACTTCTTTTTGAGAGAGATAAACATTTTGCTGTTCATCCAAACAGCTTCATCGGTCTTCACAGACTCACAATGTGAAATAGCCCAGGCCTCATCTGAACTCTTGTAGGTCCCACCCATGGTCATGTGAACTCTAGGTTTCTTGGAGTTGTACCACAAAATAGTAACACCTTAAAGAAGACTATAGAGGTGCAGTTCTATAAACATTTATGTAGCCATCAGTGCCCTTGACCCTCTGCAGCTGCGCGCCAGGTGAGCGGTGAAGCAAGCAAGTAGGCAGGTGTGTGAGTGCGGTGGCTGTGGCGCCCTCCTCCTCCTCCTCCTCCTCCTCCAACTCTTCCTTGCCTTGCTCTGGGCTTCCATGGGAGAGGTAAGGTGCATGCACACTACTGCACACAGGCACACGCAAACACCCACCCATGTGCCTGCCGGCACGCTTACCCGTGTACCTGCCCGCCCCACACCTGCAGAATTGCCCCCCTTGCTGGGTGGATGTGATGGGGTTGGGGAGGGCCAGAGGGGCGCAAAACCAACTTTGTCCCCAGGCGCCCCAAAACCTTGCTATGCCGTTGTCTGTGGCAAAACACTAACTGGGTATACACAATGTGCCACCTTAAATTCTTCTGTCTGCTCAACTAGCAAAAATAAACTACTTCATATTCGATTGGTCTCTTTGTAATTTGTGAGCTATTTTCTGCAGAGTGTATAATTGGTGCCCATGTTAACATAACATCTGGATTTCCTTAGCCTTTAGCAGCCTATATTGCAGGTTTCTCAGCATAAGAGTAGTACACGTTTTAACGGGTACTATACATACACTGTTGTTTAAACACTATATTACATTGTGTTACATTTATTTGCAACAGATGAGATCTTAATGTTCACCCAACTTATACTGTGTGAATAACAACCTAGTGCAAAATAGTCTAGATAAGTGTCCTAATGAGGCTGGATGGCAGTAAGTATGTAAAAATAATGAATACTGTGAAGATGTGCATTGGAGTGCAGAAAACCAGAAGTAGGGATATGCTAAACGAAAGGCCTGGCTTGTAAAGAAATAAAGCTGACAGTCCGTTATAATTCACTTTTGTGGATTTCACCTTTGAAGTCAGTGCTGCTGTATTCATTGGTGGCAACTCTCTTTCACGCGTATTTAGAAAGGAACTGATGACCAGACCAACAGGGCAGGAACTATAAAGGACAGACACTTCAATATAGATTGTACCACTGCAATTGCGTCTGACTTGGCACGACTCCAATGTATTAAAAATATATGATCGCACAATATTGAGTTAAGTGTATGCAAAGCCTTTTTTTTAATAGTAGGCATTTGTTTCTGTTTGAGCACCCATCAGGAGGCTTTTAGTTTTATACTACTTTTCAGCTCTGCGTTTTTGGAACCATTTGCACATATATGATTGGTGGAATCAATGTGTTCTATGTTGAACAAGAAGGACAAAAACAAATTGAGGCACTCAATTCAATTTCTTTAATTGGTTTTTAAGATTAAATGAGGAGCCTCATGGCACAGTGGTTAAATGCCTGTACAGCAGCTAAAACTGTGCTCACAACCTAGGGTTCAATCCCAGGTAGCTGGCTCATGGTAGACTTATCCTTCCGAGGTCGGTAAAATGAGTAGCTAACTTGCTGGAGGTGGGGGGGGCAATGTGTAGCCTGCATAATTAAATTGCAAACTGCTTAGAGAGTGCTTGAAATGCTATGGGCGGTATATAAGCAGAACACATAATGCTGTTGTATTTAACCACATTCAATACAAGAAAACACTGTGATAAAACATGGATCGGTCAGCTTTACTTGCAGTCTTATATACAGCAGAACTGGCTTTCTATAGTGTTCCTCCTGCTGTTTAAAATCAACTACAAGCACAACCTTATCTGTATCTTTTCATCAGTAATCCTCACTGAATTTTAATGAGATGTGTGGAGGGATGAAGGGGACATAAGACTGTCATTCTGCCCAATGCTGACTGTGCGCTAAGTCTACAAAGCAAATCATACTCAGAAGTAGTTGTGTACCTTGTCCTCCAGCTGGATTTTCCCCTCTTACAAAATCTTATTGAAGTCTGCATCTTGAGCATCTTCTGTTTAGGTGTAATCTCATTAGAGAAAAATGCATTTATCTGTCCATGTGGCATAGGTGGATAGTTGCAGATCTTAATTGGGCTATATAGTAAATATCTAGAATTATTTTCTTGTTTTATGCATTCTGTTGCCAAGGGGATGGGAAGATTGATAAAAATTTAAAAACCTGAAGAATTAAGGGGGGGGGGGGCTAAAATGAAATTTCATATCTTTCTCAATAACACTTTGTATCTTCTTGTGGGAAGCTGAAACACACTTTAAAAACACTAGAGACATCAAAGACAGAATCCAATACAAATCCCCTGAAAATGCAGATAATACATGTTTGAGAAATTTCTATCAACCTGTTACCTAAGATAACTGTCAGGGAATCAAATAGTTCTGATTAACACAATATTTTATTTTATGTATTTATTTACATAGTTCTGTTGTACATATTTACATAGTTCTGTATGTACAAGGAATTATCTTATCCGCTGACATTCAAAGTTCTAAATGCACCGAAACCTTAGGCAAGTCACAATACATTTTAAAAATAATAATTTAAATAAATAAAAACAATTCAAAAATAATGTAAATATTCCAACAAAATCAACATAAAATCCACTTTTCAACAGACCAGAACTAAACCATGATTACTCCACAAGCTTGGTTGAACAGCTAGGCACTGAAATGAAGCCATCTAAAGCGCCAAGCAGGCTGTCATGACCCACAGATCCACACACAGCTAAGTTCAGAGTTTTTACTGCAAGCTCAAAGTCAAGACAACAATACAGCAAGGCAGGAGTTAAGCAGAGTCCAGAAACACACACAGCTAGAGTCACATCAAGCCAGAAGACAAAACAGAGTCCAAGATAAACAGTCCAGAGGCCAAAAGCCAGAATGCAAACAGTAGCTTATGCCAGGTTCACGGAGTGATGAAGTCCAAGGTCAAGAAACGTAGTCTAGGGTTGCCAATCAGGAACAAGGATCTTCAGAGGTCAGGAATCACAGCAGGAAGGCAGAAGCAGGTCGAGTTGACTTGTTGCTCCCACAAATTGCCCTAACTCTGGGTGCTTGTTTTATGTCTCCAGAGAGCAACTCCCACTTCCCCGAAGATCCATTCTGTCAAAGCTCAGGACTTTGTGAGCATAACCACCGCCTGGTCAGAGGGCTGATGATGTTCCCACCCATTGCTGAAAGGGCCTACAATGGGGCATGTATGTCAGAACTGGACCATGGAGAATGGAAGAAGGTTTCCCAGTCTGATGAATCAGATTTTCTTTTGGATCAGGTGGATGGCTGGGTGCATGTTTATTATTTACTTGGGGAACAGATGGCAGCAGGATGTACCATGGGAAGAAGGCAGTGATGTCCCCTGATGGCAGTGACAGCTTTCAGCACAATAACGCACCCTGTCACATTGCAAAACTGTTTGAGAAATATGAGTTTGAGGTGTTGGAGCGTCTATGGGAAGTGCTAGAATGCCTTCATGGAGGCCCCACCTTACACCTGCAGGGCTTAAATGATCTACTGCCCGATATCTTTGTGTCAAATACCACAGGACATGTTCAGAGGTCTCGTAGAGTCCGCGCCTCAATGCTTCAGAGTGGTTTCAGCAGCACACGGGCGGTGGGGGACCTACCCAATATTAGGCAGGTGGTTAAATGTTGGGGCTGATCGGTGTACATTCAGAATAAAGAAAAAGGCTGCATCTCAGCTTGTGCTCAGTCCAGAAATTTGTTTCCTGGACCAGTGGCAAGTTCAAACTCTTGGTTTTCATCTGAGTTTACTTAATTTCAGAAGCCTCACCTTAGGCACAGGAGCCATTTTAGTTTTCATTATTAACTACTGGGATTTAGGTATCATTGCCAGCTGGGAATCTACCAAAAGGCACTCCTCTAGCTTTGACTTGATAGAAATGAATCTGATGGATTGAAAAATTAGAAATATATCTGCTGGAAAAAGTGTGAAGTAGAACTGAGGGCAAATTAAATATGCACCCATTGATTACTTACTGTCTCCATCATCTTGTGCTCTTTTTCTCAAGGGTCCAAATTAGAACACCACCTCCCTTCATGGGTTGGAATCTGCTCTTTGTACCATGTAGGGTTTTGCTTCTTTGGACAAAATGGATGGAAGAGATGCTGCAAGAATGAAAAGACTGTGAATGGCATATTCTGAATGACATTTGAACTGGTAGAAGAGGAAAAGAAAGAAAGAAGGCTTTGATTTCATGTATGCTTACCTTACAGTAAGCACCACTGAATACCATGTTGTTTATATTTGCGTAAATACCCATAGGACTGTACTGTGACATGTGAGGCACACCGCACTGGGATTGAACATAACTCATGTTGCACAATTTATCTTGCCCAAGTCAGAGCACATTCTCAAAAATTAACATATTTTTAATCTATTGAGACTGCTTAGACCACTGGTTACTTGGTCCTGCAGAACAAATTCAGTCAAACACTAAGGGTTCATTGAAATGCTTATGTCAGAATTGTGGAATTGGCTGTATATCCTGCCAAAAATGTTTCCTGTCAAAAATGCCTTCAAAATAAGCTGGCATTTATCCCTTTGATCAAAAACTGCCAATTTCTTTTTAAGAGGTTGGCAGTCACTCAGCTATTGGCTACTTTCCAGCAGTCATTTGGGGAAAAATATGAGTGGAAGGTGATCTGGTCAGATCATGTTGAGTCATGTCTAATTGCTTACTATAAGCTGATGGCCATTTTATTAGCAAGTATCAACAGTTTCATTTTTTAAAGATCTATTTTTATTCACACTGATATTTTATTGGCTTAGAGAGAATCTTCTCCCCTCTAAAGCTAATCAGAATACAGTGCTTAAAAAATACACATTGAACAAATTGTCACTCGGTTGCCCTAAGCATCCATCAATCATACACTTTAATAGAAATAGTGTCATTGTAATGAAATGTTGTCAACGAATATGAGTCTCTTGCTTTGAAAAAATATGCCTTTGACTTGATAGTTTTTGATAAATGTCTGTGATTTGTCATTTTTTTTAAATCTTGCAAATGGAGCTCATTGTCTTATGATGAAGCTCTATCCAAATGACATTATCTCTTAATTATTTTTGCAATATATTTTTGTAGTGGGTTTTTTTTGGAGCAAGACTTTATTGTCTAATTTTCATGATTGATGTGTTAATTTTGTGAGTATCAGATTAGCAGACAATATATATTTTTCCATTAGCATATGTTTTCTTACTGCCTTATTGCAGGGAACATGCAAGGCTTGGTTTTAAAGCTCCAATTTATTGTACCCTGATAATAGCAGCACATGCCTGTGGTTTGCCTTATATTCCAGCAGATAAAGTATTGACTAACACCAGTGCTGTCTGTAGCGACTCTGTCTCCTAGAGAAGGACTAGCCAAGGTAAGGTGTCTGCCTCGCTCAATGCTCTTGCTCCCTGAGAGTAAGCATTGGGTAGCAATAATGTTGTTGGCAGGGCTGTTTTACACATTTCTGCTTTATTTTCAGCCATGGCTCATGCTGAGTGGTCGTTTTAGCCTGCAGAAACACAAGAGGACAGGTAAGGATCTTTTCTCCATCCTCACTGCTGAGGACATCACAGTGTTTTCCAGTGGGCGAGCAGTTCAGTTCACTTCATTCTTGATAGAATGACTTCATATCTGGAATAGAAAGAACTTGAGCATATTTTTAAAAAGTCAAGTATGGGAGAAAGCAAAACGTGCAAACACTCAGATCCACATGCCATGTGCTTGTGCTTAACTCATTGGCCAGTACCTTCTTGGTGCCTGCATAACATAGAGCTACACTGGTGTAAATATGTCAGGTGTTACACCCTTAACTACAATTATACGATTGAATTGCACAATTAATCTTTGAACTGCAGAGCTGGAAGAGGATGGTTGAGTCTGGCTCCTCTCAATTGAATTGAGAGAACTGAATTCCCAACCTGTACCTCTGCAGCCAGGGACCTAAGCCATGGTGCTATCCAGCAGTTGGTCATGCATCCTGCATGACAGATTACATAGTATTGATTGATTGAGTGAGTGAGTGTTTTACAGTATATACCACAAAGCTTAGTTCAGAGAACAACTCCAGGTGGTGTACATCAATGGAAGTGCTTTGGGGATAACACTTTTGCTTTAGCTATATTACAAGTAGCACACATGAAACCCTGAGTTATGCGCCTGTACCTGTCCACTGTGTATTCAACCCTCAATTCAAGTTATATCCAAGGTTCCTTCTATTTATCCCTATGCTGGTCAGCAACAGTGGAATCATTTTCATGCTGTAATTGCTGTCCCGTTCGAATTTGGTCTCTGCAAATTGGAAGGTGAGGGTGTCATTTCAGTAGCTTTTACAGAGTGCAGCTAAATCTTCATGTTTGACATAGAAAGAACTAGAGGTTTATAAATTTTGAATGAGGGAAAAGGCGAAACTGCCAGGCGTCTACACCTCTGCAGTGGGGTGTGTGTAACCAAGTCCAGTTGTTCTGTTAAGATAAAATAAGATACCCCTTACTGGCATAATAGGCAAAAACACAGAAGTTTCACAGCATGCGTTAAGATCCACGAGGTGTGCCTTTTAAATAAGGTTAATGCAAATCAGACTCACTTCTTGACAATCAGACATAAAAAGGTTGCTACTCTTCCAATTGTATCATCCAATGTGGATGAGAGCATAGATCGAACTTTATCCAAATATGATCTTCCATTTTAAAAAAACTGGAACAAGATTTTTTTTGCATAGCTCCTTATTAAGGGACAGAACACAATCATGTGTGCAAGAGTTTCCACACTGCCCAGTTTACAAGAGCAGCACCTCTTGTCATAAGGGATACCATTAAATCTGCCGAAGAAAATTGCTGATGGCAAAACATTCCATCTAGCCAGTTAAAAGGCTCTACGTTTTTGCAGTTGCTCTGTTATGAGAAGTCAGTGTTGTATCCAGAGACAACACAAAAACAACAAAAAAGTTATGTTACTCCCCACTCTAAACCAGAACTTGTCAGATAATGGGAATGTTACACTCCATTCAATTGCTCATAAAGTGAAACAAAACTCTAGGTAAAAGCTGTCCTTTCCCCTTTCCTATCAAAGTCTGGACAGCATCATAGCCAAAACCTGTAGTACAGGAGCTTGACATGTACCCAAAGCATTCTCTAAAATAAGTGCGCTTTTACACGAGCCCTAAAATTCGACGCAAAGGGCTCCAAGATGCGGAGCTTAAAATTGTTTTCCCACCAGCTCCGGACTAAAAAAAAAAATTATTAAGTACGACCATGCCCACCTAAGCGCATCCCAGCGTATTTTCCAAGTACCTGGTCTCCGAAGGTGACAAATTTCTGATGCGAATTGCAAAGCAGTGAGTGCCGGGCTCTCCTCGCCTTCTTTGTTGTTGTTTTTTGCCCCCGCCCCTTTAAGAGACTGGAATGCTTCCCGGAGCAGCTCTGATGGCAGAGCAGAGGTAAGCCTGCATTCTTTCCTCCCTTTTTTTCTCCCTCCCCTCACACAGACAGGAGCAAGGGAGTGTGGAGGGGTGGGAACACAGCAAGAGGAGCAAACTCCCAAGATCTCTGGTCCAAATTTAAGTTGCCAGCGGATCTTAGGGGTTGTGTAAAAGCACCCTAAGATTTAGCTAATAGGTGCTTTTCCTTCCTACAATCCCATCACCCCTTGACTTTATTTTGCTTTGGGTGTTTATGTATCACTATTTGTACTTTCCTGTTCTCATTGCACAAAGTATTCCTCCTTTCTGAGCTATACAGTATTTACTTTCCTTGGTCTTGATTCTTTCACCTTAGTACCTTTTCACCCTCTCAGTTCCATCAGTTCCAGAAATGATTACTATCTTGTGATGAATCCACATTCCAGTGTTTATACAGTGGCACCTTGTATAAAGGAATTAATTTGTTCCAAATGAAATTATGTTAAATAAATTTTCCTTTATACAAATTTTCCACAGGAATGCATTGAAAATGGAGTAATCTCATTTTATGTTGTACGGATTCACCCATAGGTTAAGCAAATTTCCCCTATCTCCGGAATTTTTTATGTTGTACAGAGTTTATGATATATATACAGTGGACCCTTGTATAACAAAGAGCTTGTATAACATAAAATTTGTACAGCATAAAAAATTCTGGAGATAGGGGGAATTTGCTTAACATAATCGCCTATGGGAAAAATCCGTACAACATAAAAATGGGATTACTCCATTTTCAATGCATTTCCTAAAGGAAAATTTGCTTAACATAATTTCATTTGGAACAAATTAATTCCTTTATACAAGGTGCCACTGTATATATAATTCCATGCTATGTAGAATATGTAGCTTGATAGAATGCATGCTCCCAAAGCCAATTTTAAATTTTTATTACATATTACATTCTTCATTCTAAGAAAGCTCCTCTGAGCCATTTCACTGTGCATCCCCCTGTGAGGTGGGTAAGTGGTTGTTGCTCATAATTTATGAGCAAGGAACAGAAAGTGAGATGTATGACTTCTTGAAGGCCATCCACCAAGGCGACACCAAGCATCTTGTTTGGCTCTTATTCAGATGACTCAACTCGTTAGCCTAATTGTATCTAATCAGTGCACATCTAGGATTCAGTCAGTTTAATGAAAATTACAATTAACCTTTCAGCATTATTCTTCTGGAGTTTTTCTTAACACATATGCATGATTCTGGGGCCATGGTTACCGTTCTGAATCATCCCCATGGATTGTGTATCCTCCCACATGAACCAGCCCATGTGCCTATCTTGTGTGTGTGTGTGTGTGTGTGTGTGTGTGTGTGTGTACTGTGTATGCATGTGAGAGAAAGAGAGGGAAGGAGAAAATGTTTACAGGCTTGGCTGTTGGCAATGTGGAGGAGGATTTTCATGGTTGTGACACCCGCTGTGTGGGACTATCTGTCATGCGACATTAGGCTGTTGTTGTGCTCTTTATTTGTGTCCTATTGGCAACTGAAGACATTTATCCCGCACTTCTGGTCTTTATCCTTCTTATTGCTTTTATCTGGCAACAAATTTATTTTCAAATATTTGAAGATTTTTATTTTGTTTTATTTTATTTTCCAGATTATTTAATCAGCTACTTTGTGGCAGGTAAAAATTGCAGTAAATGTTTGAGGGGAAAACACAGAGAGACACACAGAAACAGAACCCCCCCCCCACAATAGCAAAAACGTATTGGTTATTTATGCTGGTGTAGGCATGAAGCAAAAAAAAAACAAAAAAAAAACTGTAGGAGCAAATTGCTAGTAATTAACTAGTTGTCAATTGGGATATCTTATCATGCCCCAATAGAAACCATGACTAGTTAACTACCTGCAATTTACCACTGCTGTTTTCACCATTGCACTTATGCCAGCATAATTTACTAATTGGATCCTGTCCTATACTATATAGTATTTCATTGTTTGTTTGCTCATATAATATATGTTTGTTAATCTATAATATTCCTATGTCTCTTGATACTGTAAGATCTCCAGGTGGTTTATGCTAAAAGTAAATATAAACTCCATATAAAATAACTGTATATATCTTAAAACAATAAATTATTAAAAACAAAAAAATGTTCAATAATCATCTGATTGCAGAGAAAACAAAGACATGAGAGGTTAAAGCCCGGATAAACTGCCTTGGTTTAGCAAGTGTTGTGAGGTGAAAACTATCCTGCAGGGGAGAAGAGTTCCAAAGGGGAGGTTTATTACTGAATAAGCACACTTTTTGTGATGTTGCCAGATGATATACCATTGGGTGTGGAATAACCTATGGTATTGATACCATGAAAAATCAGGCTCCAAAACATTTATTCTAGCTAGATAAATTATAGGAACTTGAATACATTAAGAATGTAAATTAACTGGAAGTATATGACTCCAGGAAGTGGCAGAACACCTGGATGAGAGGATTATCCCCAAGGTAAACTGTGCCTGAGGGACAGGAGATTGTTTCATTGTTTGGAGTTCCTCATTCCCTGTCTCCGCTAAACTGGGCCCAGTTGAACAATAGGACACCAATTTATGGAACATTGACTCAAAGATTTGGACCATCAAGAGCTTGATGACATAGGAAATTGGATCATCAGGGCAACTGTGAACAATCACCCACCAATGCAGATTGAAGGAAACCTTGAACTGGTTTGTATGTATAAAAACTGATGTTGATCCAATGTTCATTGCTCACTCACACTATCCAGGGTGAGACCACTGACTGTTACTTTTGGCTTGGCTTCAATAAATCAGACTTAATAGTTCAGTGTTTGCGCTTCCTTATTTTATTGCAATTTAATTATTGGACACTGGTTCCGAGCCAAGCACGGACTCAAAAATAACCTGTAAAAACTGGTAACAGTTTTAACTGAAGATTTTAGGGGAGATGTACATGGTGGTCATGGGGTGAGTTTGCGAATCATCTGGGTCCCAAAAGCCAGTGGCATTTTTTCCTGCACATACACAGCTTGGTGCTAGTTCAAGCACCCTACCTGTTGGATTCTGCACTAGCTACTACATCTTCCAAACTAGACAGTCTCGTTGATAGCTCATTACATTATTAATCTACTCTATTAGCTTATGCCATGCTACTTTCTTAGTCCTTAAGATGCAAATGGCACCTGCGAGGCATCTCTAATATTACAGCATTGAACACCTCAAAAGGTTATTCAGAGAACCTGCAAGTGAAGCAGATACTTTTGCCATTCTTATCTAGAAATGCGTTCTACAAATCACGTCCGGCTTCTGGGTCACCCAGTTGGACAGCTCTGCTCCAGAGCTCAATGAAATGAAACTTTGTTTGTTGTCCTTGGTGTATGAGCTAATGGCAGTCCAATGGGGGAAGGGGAAAATAATGGACTGTTTGATATAATAATTTCAAATACATTTTAGTGAAAGAGGAAACAATTCCTTGAGCTCCCTCTTTCTTGGTCTCTCTCTCTCTTACACACACACACACACAAATTTGAACAGCTGAAGTGCACTTTGAACACCTGAAGTCAACTATTGGTGTGTTTAGAAGACTAATGTCTGCTCTGACTGGTCCAAGATTTGGACCAAGATTTCTTGCTGTGCTGCTGTGAAGGATGGGAGACAGAGCACCCTATATATAGGTTTTTCAAGTTAGATCTCTTTTCTTCCTAAATCATATTATGTGTCATCAAATCAGCAGCAATGTATAGAGCTCATATGAGGGCTTTCAAGGTACAATATTTTTCCATGTGTACAATGCTATTTTTTCCTAAAATCATGACACTAAAATTTAAGGGGTGTTGTATACATGGAAGTAAGCCTTTCTCAAGGGGTGGGGTGGGGTTGGGTGGAGGAGAACCCACACTGACCTTGCTGCTTCCTTTCCTTTTAGTGTCCTGAAGACTCCTCTCTGCTTGGTTCTTTCAAGAATGGACCCTTCTCTTCAGTTGGGAAAGTCTTGGAGGTGGAGCAACCCATTAAGAAGTGCCTTTCATGCTGAAATGGAGGATCCGTTCCTGCAAGAACAAAGAATAGAGGAGTCTTCAGGACACCCAAAGGAAAGGAAACAGCATGGAGTGGGGTGAGGAAGAGTTTGGGGTCTTACAATAGGGAGCATCTAATATATTGCAGCGTCTTGTAAATGGAAAAATACAGTGTTAGATATTTAAGGAGTGGTTTTGCCAGTACCTTTCTCTTCAGTGAGTTTCAATAGGTGAGTGGGGAGGTAGACCCAGATCTTCTAATCCTAATGTGTCATTGTATCAACTGGGTGTCTCTTCTCTATATACATACATAAAATACTTTGCTTTCAACAGATCTAAACAATAAGGGTTGCCATTTGTGCATATTCTAGGTTCAAGGTCTCTTTAATTGATTGTAAGGGGGATCCATTTGAAACCTTCCCATGTTTTCTTCCTACTGGAACTTAGTTTAGGGAGATGTTATGGGAGTACAGGATCTTTTGTTTGTCAGTGGTTTGAATCTTCCATGCTGGAGCATTCTAAGAAGAGGGGAAAAAAATCAGTTACCATTAGTATTCCTTCACTCAAGCCAGTTTGATAAATATCAGAGCAGCAGATGCAATGATACAAACAGAATAATTCTCTGGAGCATATTTAGAAAAGAGGCAAACGTCTTTCTTACAGAATTCAGTGGATGCAATTATGATTCCAACTTCCCAGACTGCTACTGTAATCCAAAGAAAACGTTTCTCAAATGTTAAAAACTCATTTAAACTAGGCATACACGGGGACCACTGAGAATACATTAATATGCAAATGCAGTTGAGTTTCCCCTCCTTCCCTACTACATGAAGCAAGTGCTTTGAGTCAACACTCTCCACCCACTAGTTCCACAATGTTCTTTATCCAGATAGATGCACAAACATGTAAATAACAAAGAATCCCACATTATATAGCAGAATAGATGAAGAGGGGGAACAGCCCTCCTCATTGGTAAAATTGTTAGAGAATAATGGCATGGAAAAAAGGAGAGCAAATTCAGGGAAGCCAGGGAAGGTGCCTGTGGTTCTTGTTTCCTAAACAATAGCACCATCTGCTGTCCAGTTTAATGGGATCTTATTTTGATTTTCCCACAGATTTTTTTCAGATGTGAATAGAGGATACAGAAAACCATAATCTTCAAAACATTTTGCATACTGATTTTAAAGAAGCAGGGAGGAGGACGTTGTACTGCATCTTGACGAAACACCACCTTTTTGAAATGGTATCTTCTTTCATCAGAGCATTGAGAACCTAGAGGTCTAAGGCAAGCCAGATTCTGTAGATCTGTTGCTTAACCAGGATGATTTGTACTGAGAATTTAGACATGTAAATGCATTTTATAGTGCAAAGCTATTCTACTTATCCATTTCACTGTCCTTAGTAAAGAAAAACACAAGGTAGGTTACTAATATTGTAGTTTTTAAAACAACGTTACAGGCAGCAGAAAAAGGAACTAATTCCCTACACTTTTTCTTCATGTAACAGTCAGATCCAAGAGCAATGTTTTCTTTTCTTTTAGGCTTTCTGCAAGTCAGTTATGGCCTGACATCACATAACAACAACAAATGGAGTTTGAACTGCGCAATTCATAATGTGAAAATAATACAAGAAGTAAAAGAGCACCAAACACCTTAACTGAGAGAATGAACTACCCGTATAGGTCTATGAAGATTCTCAGTCATCCACGTGAGTTTATCTGGAAGTTGAGTTATGGCAACTGGACTTCTTTTTCTTGAGAGATAGAAAATGTTTTGCTGCTCATCCAAACAGCTTCGTCAGTCTGAGGAAAGCTAGTTGTGAGACCTCCATTTTATATTCCACTTTGACCTCTTGTCATCCTGGTCTGAAATAGGCTCATAAGATGTACAATGGCCTGAACAGGCTCACTAGGTAGACAACACCCTCAATAGCCTTAACGTGAAAGATAGCCTGAGGTGCTCCCAGGGACAACACCATCCCACTGGTTCAAGTATGTAGATTGTAGATGATACCTGGGTGAAGATCAGGACTCAGGAAGTACAGGCCTTTACGAACCACATCAATGTGGGGGACCCTAATATTAAGTTCACTAGGGAAGACACCCAAGACAACAGGCTGGGTTTCCTGGATTGTGCAGTCATCATTAGACCCAACCGTGGCCTGGGAGTAGACGTTTACAGGAAACCCACCCACACAGATGAGTACTTACTGTTTGACTCCCACCATCCATTACATCACAAATTAGGAGTCATCAGGACCCTAAACCACAGAGCAGAAAGCGTCCCCAACTCCACAGAAGACAAGAAGAAGGAAGACAGGAACCTGAAGACAGCTCTTAAGGCCTGTGGATATCCAAAGTGGGCCTTCAACAAAGCAGTGTGCCGACCCAGAAGAAAAAGGGATCGGCCTGAGACCCAGACCTAACGGAAGAAACTGGTCATTCCCTACATGGCTTGAGTGTCTGAGAAGCATAAAGGTGGTTTTTTTTTTTTTTTGGAAAACACCACATCCCTGTTTATTTCAAACCCACAAACATACTAAAGCAGAGACTCATCCACCCAAAGGACCTGATACCCAAAACACAAAAGGAGCAATACAGCATATGCGGTCCAATGCAGTGAGGAGTGTGCAGACCTCTACATTGGAGAAACTAAGCAGCCATTTAACAGAAGTATGGCCCAACACAGGAGTGGGAACAGCTCTGGACCAGAATCAGCTCTACACCTCCACTTGATGGACAAAGGGCACTCATTCAAATATGAGGATGTACACATATTAGACAGAGAAGAGAGGTGGTTTGAGAGAGGTGTCAGGAAAGCATAGAAAACCCCTCTCTCAACAGAGGTGGAGGGCTCAGGCACAGTCTATCTGCCACTTATCAGGCTGTGATTTTAACAATACCCAGACAAATCAAAGATACTTCACGCCTTCACCACCAAGGCCATAGCTAATGACTCATACTTTATGGCAGGTCTGCCCAATGCGTCGACTGCGGGCGAACAGTCTCCTGTGGCGCCGTTGGAGGTCACCCGCTGGGTCCCTGCCAGCCTCCCAGCGCATCCCCTCTGGCGGCGTGTTGGGGGAAGTTCCCCCCACTTGTGCACTGATGAGGTGTGTGGGAGCCCAGGCTGGCACTGGGCCAGGCACATCCTCCCAGCTGTCCTCGGCTGCCCACCGAGCTGGGAGGGATGGCCAGCAGCAGGAGTGACCACCACTGAGAGGGGGAGGCAGTGGAGGAGGAGGGGGACTGCCACCGCCACCTGGCTCTGCCCACCCTGCACCACCTTGCCCTCCATCGGCTGGGTGGATAAATGGGGAAGCTCCGAGTGGAGGCTTCCTCCTCCTCCTTTTCCTCCCAGGGCAGGGCCAGGTGCAGGCAGCCTGGAGCCAGTAGGCAGGGAGCACTGGGCTGCCTCTCAGCCTGCTAGCTTCCTCATGGCCGCTGCCACCGCTCCTCCTTGTCTCTGTGTGTGCATGTTGGGGGGGGGAACATTATTGTGCATGTGTGTGTGTGTGTGCATGTGGGGGGGCAGGCGTTTGTGTGTGTGTGTGTGTGTGTGTGTGTAGACACATGTGCGCAGAGCATGAGGAGCACCAAGGAACTGGGGGCAGAACAGCAGTGAGGAGTGTGTTCACGTGCACACTTGTGTGCGATTCTGCGCACATGCAAACACTTTACAAAGGAGCCCACTAGGACGTGGGGTGGGCAAAAAGGAGCCCACAGGCTATTCAAAGTTGGACAGCCCTCCTTTATGAGTTTCAGCACCTTACGCCATTCTTCACCTGAAGGCTATTGAGGCTGTTGTCTACCTAATGAGCCTATTCAGGCCATTGTTCATCTTAAGATACTATTTCAGACCAGGGTGACAAGAGATGGGGAACTTGCAATTAGCTTTCCTCAGAATGACAAAGCTGTTTGGATGAACAGCAAAATGTTTCAATCTCTCAATAAAAAGAAGTCCAGCTGCCATGACTCAACTTCCAGAACCATCAATATATTTAGATGGGATGGAAAACTCTGGAATCTCGTCCTCCTCCTCTTCCTCCAGGCCTGTAGCTCTTATGCTCTATATGACTTCATTGTGACATACATTTAATTAAAGCTATATTTAAAATAAATAATGAAGAGAGGGGATTTTTAAAAATGAACAAAGTGAATAGGCATTTCGTGCCCATCTCTAAACAAAGCGAATAACAAATAATGAAACAAAAAAATTCATTTCGTGCCCATCTCTAAACCTGAATACAGAGGTACCCTGGGTAACAAATGCTTCAGGTGCTACCCTTCAGGTAAGCGAGGATCAAAGAGCAGGCTTTTGAGTTTCCCACAGCCACAGCACGCCACTTGAATGGGCCCACAAACTGCTGCCTCCCCTTCTCCCGGCTCTCTGGAGGGGAAAGTGTCTTACCTATGAGGGGGTGATGTCACGTGCTCACAGAAAGGGCTTTGTGTGCCACTTTTGGTACCAGTGCCATAGATTTGCCAACACTGTCCTAGGGTGATAATGACATCTACAATGGGAAGTGGAGTGCCAGTGTATAACTGGAACACCCTGTTCCCTGCTGTTCTCTGCTTTGCTTTTTTTTTTCATTTTTTTCTCCATTTCTGCATTAAATCAAATGAGCTCTGCAAGAGGTTTGTCTTGCAAGAGAGACATGCCAAGCTGGACCAACCAGAAGAAAACCACAGTAGCAAAGGTTTAGCTTTCAGCACAGATCAACCCATTGCCTCCCCGATAAGTTCCCCGAACCCCATGCTTTGCACTCAGTTTGTTACTCCACTAAAAGGATGTTTTCCTGCCTGTAATAATGATGTTTTCCCTGGAAACTGTAAAAACCAAGTCTAGCCTTTGCCAAACACACACAGGTACACACATCAAAGTGAAGTGAACTCTGCAACAGAGGCTTGATGGGTGCCTTCCTCACCTCTCCCTCCAATCAGTCACGCCAATGGGGAATGTCACAATATTTGCTTTACTTTTCCCACAGATGCAAATTAGAACTTGGAAAGTGTGCACAGATGGGGGAGGAGGAAAAACAACAACACAGAGAGTCTTTAATTGTTTGGGGGCTGGCTTGCTCCTGCCTCCACCCTTCTGCTTCTAGCCTTTCCCTGCAATGGGCTGTAAATCTTCTGTTCAAAGTTTTTTTTTAAAGCCCAACTGATCCATATTCAAAAGAGCACCATCTGGGCAGGTGAGAAGTGCTGCTACTATTTACAGATCTTACACAGCCCATTTGGGATTGGATTGGATGAAACAGAAATTCTCCCCTCCAAAAGCTCCAGCCTTGGATTGCCTTCCTCTGCTTTCTCCTCCTAACATGGTATTCAGGTCCATGCAGGGTCTTCTTCTCAGGTGTACCTCTTGGGAAGCTGGAGGGGCATCCTAATGTTGCTCTGTAATTCTTTTGCAATAGGATCACATACACACATCATTCATAAACAGTGCATGGACAATCTTATCTGGGTAGTGTGATTGCCCAACATGGAGAAGTAGAGGTGAACGTTAAGTGCCACACTGGGAAGGCAACAGCAAGTTTTCAGAAGATGAACAAGTTTTGCTCCTCACCATCCATATTGTTGAAGATTAAGTTCCTCTTGTTTGGGTCTATCGTGATTGTGACAGCTTTTTATATTAGTGAGACTTGGATAGCCTCACCAAGTGTCAGCCACAGGCTAGGTGTCTTCCAACAGAGGTGCCTCTGTCAAATTCCAAAGGTCGAATATTTTGACCACTTCACTAATGGGGAGGTTATCCAAAAGAGTGGATTATCCAAACTTCATAATATTGTTGCATGTAGAAGCCTCCAACTGACTGGCCACTTTTTTCCATATGGAGAAAAATTGGATCCCTATGGAGATATCCAGCCAACTAACTTGTAGTACATATATACACCTGATACATTCTTATAAAATGTAGACCCAGTACGTTCGCTTGAGGTCCATATGAGAGTTGGCAGTAAGTAGAGATGGGAATTAAATCATCCACAAACCAACAAAACTCATGAACGGCTCCAGTTCATAGTTCATTTTGTGGGCAGCCTGGGGAACTGCTCTTTCATAAAGTAAAATGGAACATTGAACTTTGGTATTTTGATTCACTTCAGCCCTGGCCCCCATCCAAAGGCCTGCCTTCATGGGAGCCAGCCAGCACCTACCTTACTCGCTCTGGACTTTCTCTTCCTCCCCTTTGCCACCACTGCTGTGCTGCCCAGAGGAGTAGGACAACAGGCTGTCTCAATCCTACTTCCTGTCCCAATTAGAGATGGGCACGAAATGACAATTTTTCCGTTACCATTCTCCATTATTCGTTCTGTTAAGTAACGGTATGAATAACGACCATTGTGATGGGTCAGGCTCGAACCAATCAGAAACAAGAAAATTTTCTTTCTGTTCTGTTTGTTTCCGTTACTGGTGTCATGCCGCTCGTGCGAGGAAAAATGGAGCAGTTTAATGTTAGAAAAACCCCATGGAACTCCGTGAAACCCAGCGAAAATTAATTAATGTGCCTGATAATGCCTACCAGGGGGTGTTGGGGTCCGTTTGTCTGTTCTGTTATTCTCCCATCATGGATGTCCACCTGGCTGGGTCCACTGTCCGGCATAGGGCTCATCGCGTCGCGCGATGAATGGACCTGTGGTTTTTTAAATGTATCCCAAACCTTCTTGGGAGGCTTAAGGCACTGCGAGAAGTGCAGTCTTGCTTCCCATTGGGCTATAGAGAGGGAACACCCAAAGAACGACACTTGCCATAATTCCCTAAGGTTCCCAGGAAGCATTGGAGCAAGAAGTGGGACCCAGAGAGCCTACTGTCCTGTTCAGCTGGGCACAAGGTTGGGGGTGGGGTGGGGGCAGAGGAAGAGAGGTGCAGAGGCCAAGGAAGTGGGTCATGGGATGTGAAACCCAGGAGCTGAGCTACACAGAAAGTGTCTCTTCATTTCAAGATGGGCCATACCGAACAAACCAGTTCATTTTTTTTAATGGCACAGTTCATGGTTTGTGGGCACCGACAAACCATCATCATGAAGCACTATCGTGCTGGTATGTGCCCATCTCTGATTGTGAAGATCACCCCGAATGGCATCCTTGACCTCTTAATGACCTGTGTAGCCTGCTTCAGCCTGCTAAAACCTAGGCATGTAGACAAGATAAGGAGGGAAAACAACATTCTTCATTGCCATCCTCACTGTATCCTGTATTTTGCTGAGCTCCTTATGAGTCTTTCTCCACCATTATTCTGTATGGATTTTTAAAAAACTTCCTCCCACCTCTCTCACTCCCTGTACAGGGAACACACAATGTCTCTGAAATTTGAATGTGTTTATCTAGTGGGCTGCTAGAATAAATACAGAATGCCTTTGGTTTGTTCAGGTTGCAACTCCCTTACTCCCTCTCTCTCTTTTTTTCTCTCCCTCCCCTCCCCCAGTCTGTCTCATTGGTACTTTGCAAGATTACTTTAGATTAAAGTAGCTGTGAGATCTGGCTGCATCATTAATTATTTAACACGTATGGGAGGGTATTATGTTTCAGGCCTCCCAAATCAGAAGCTGGAAGCTTTGTTC
The DNA here is from genome assembly GCA_023846285.1 of Phrynocephalus versicolor. NCBI lineage: Eukaryota > Metazoa > Chordata > Lepidosauria > Squamata > Agamidae > Phrynocephalus > Phrynocephalus versicolor. The sequence continues at coordinate 53,296,570 of JAHTLZ010000204.1, read as the reverse complement.
ATCTAGAGTATCTTTGGACCTCTGAGATTATTGTGAAGAAGGTTGCAGGGAGAAATCAAATAAACCTATGCTGCCTTTTTAGAAAATTGCATCCCAGTGCTATGTAAGCTTTCTTCTCAATAAGTACTGTTGAGTCTATTGGTAAAAGGGGAGGGGGGGAGAGACGGCTTTGTAAGCATGCATGGAAAATCCTTTTAACTGACTCCCATTTGTCTTCTAATAAATAAATTAGATGGGCTAACCTTCCTCGATATATATCCTGGCACTGTTCAAGATAATTTTAGGGGTGTTCAAAGGAGGCTTAGCACTGATATTAAGGCAAACATTCTTCATTCCAATGGAAAATATGGCCTTATGGCTTAATGCTGATATAAGAGAATAATGGGACGTGGTTATTTGCTCTCCAAAGACAAATGAATTTCAGCTCCTGTATTCACATTTAGGTTTGACAGTGGGATAACAGAGGAAGGATAACAGGGATGTTGAACATTTACCTATTTGTTTTATTTATAGCCTGCCACTCTCTGCAAACTGGGGCTTTAGGTGGTTTATAACATAATCAAGAACAGGTACAGATAAAAACACAATGTTATAATTTTAAAGATACCCGGTGTGGTGTAGTGGATAGATTGATGGGCTAGAATTCTGGAGATTGGGGTTTGAATACCCACTTAGCTATAGAAATGAACTGGAGAGATGGAACTCACAAGCCAGTACTTAAATATAGCAGTTACTTGAAAGCCATTTAGGATTGCTTTAAGTCAGTTCCTACCTGTTGACCCACAGCAACATGTAGTATTAAAGGACAAGTCAACAAATTATATTGTAATACCATTGAATTTTATTTATTTATTTATTTATTTTGAATATTTTTACCCCAGACCCACACTGTTTAGAGCTTGAACTGGGGCTGGATTTGGGCCTGTAGCCAGAAGGGTTGTAAGATGAGTTATCATCAACACTGGGGCTGTTACATTTTGGACCCACTGAAATTTTTCAATGCTTTTTCAAAAATAAATCCACAGACCGTAAATCACATTCATCCAACTTATTTATAACTAAGGCACATGCCACTGTGTAACACTTCACCCCCATGAAGAAATGTCTAGAGACACTGCTCTGGCAACACTCTCTTGACCATTCAGTGTCTTAAAGAGTAAGTATTACACTCACAGGCTTGAATTCCCATTTCCTGAAATGCCCTTTGGATGACCAAGAAGCAACATTACAGTTTGCTCTCACTTACAAATTACTGACATCGCCACTGAATGCTGACAGAAAGAAAGGGGAACCCTGTGTTCAACACCAAATTAAATACAAATGCAAAATAGAAATAGTAGTTGTTTTAAAGCAGGCCTACCCAAAGTCCGGCCCGGGGGGGGGGGGGCAAATCCGGCCCGCCAGGCCATTCTGAGTGGCCCGTGGCTGGCTGGCCCGCCCCTCCCTCCCCCTCCTTCACCCCATGTTTTTTTTTAAAGAAAGTAGGTGGGGCTTGCAGTGGGGTGGCAGGGTTGGGGAGCAACCGGCCCCTGACACATTCTCAGCCACGAAATCTGGCCCTCCTTACAAAAAGTTTGGGCACCCCTGTTTTAAAGTAAAAGATGAAATGAGCCACAGATCTGAGACCTCCCTGGCTGACTTAGTCTGCCTTATCTACTTCGCAAGGAGGTTCTGAAGGCAATATCGGGGAAAAAGGAAAGCCCCATGCAGTCTTGGGCAGGTCATAATGAGATGATCTGGAGAGGAGGAGGAGGAGTCAACACAGACATTGAAACACCATATCTGAGAAGATTGGGGCATGTGTGTGTGTGTGTGTGTGCGCGTGCGCATGCGCTGCTACCAGCTTGTCTCCCCCACCAACCCACATAAACCTTACATGTGCGCACATGTGCACATACATAGCTCACCCATCTGTCCCAGCTGTAGTGGTAGCCCCTTTCCTCCTCCCCCGCCTCCTTCCCTTCCTCTCATCTGCTCCTCCCTCTCCTCTTCCGAGTGAAGGAGGCTGCCTGTTTCAGTAAGTTGCTTGCGACCCTCTAACATCAATGTAGAGCCCTAAGATCACCGTGCCTGGCGGAATTTGCCCCTGTTGCCCCTCCCCTAGTTACCCCACTGCACCTTAGCAAGCTCTCGTGGGAAGTTAAAGACAATGTTCCTCAGTTCCAATAAAGACTATTCTTGTTTATTCTCCCAACATGGAATTATTGCTAAATGACCTGGCTGTTGCCAGCACCACCAGGGGTGGGACCAGCAGATCTCACATTCATATCTCAAAACACCCTTATTGCCTTCCCCACTGGAGCTCAGGAAGAATAAACATAATATGGCAACAGCTGTCCTGCTATACATTCCTATTGTGCTTCCAAAACTTTTCATGAAAATGAGAACCTGTTTTCCTTTCTGGGCTTCTTGTTAAACCATGATGAAAGCTGGTTCAGAGGCAGCATTTGCTGTTGTGTCATCAGTAATGTGTTCATGCAGACAAGAATCACTAGTGAAAAGTTAGATTTTCCCCCTCAACTCTGAACACCTTAGATTGGCTACTGTTTGAATGTCTACTAATGTGCAGCTACATCACAAATGAAAGCTTGTTTATCAGCAGCTGTCTCTGTTGCTTTGTTTTTCTGTCACCATCCTGACATAGTGATACACACATGGCTTGAGGTTTATAATGTCAGTACAGGTGTGTTGGGAATGAGATTTTTCCTCCCCAGTCTATCACATAGAAATGATGATGGAACAGCCTATTGTGATCCTGGCATTGTTAATGTCCATATGATCTGCTTGAGTTGTGGAATGGTTTCACTGTGCACGGTTTTCGTTCATGTGGAGATTAAAAAAGCCCATGCTGTGGAAATACAAGATGGACATCCACAATAGACTGTATTTATTCAGTGGGTGGCTTCCATCAAAAGCACTGTGAGCAGAGCCTGTTGGAAGTTATAGTCTGAGCTAACAGGAGAGGTGACAAGAGATTATAGGCTTTCCAAGAATTCCTAAACATATTATTTGTTAAAATGGAGGGTGTGGGGGCAATCACAGTGAAATGGTGTGTGTGTGTTGTTTCAATACAGTCGTGACTGATTCTTCGTGACACCATGGGCATGGAGTTTCCTTGGCAGGAATACTGGAGTGGTTTGCTGGTTCCTACTCCAGGTGCCTATAGCACCTGGTATTCCCTGGTGGTCACCCATCCAAGTACTAACCAGAGCTGACCCTACTTAGCAATAGGGAAGTAGGAAATAAAAATCCTGTAAGAACTACAAAAGGTCTCCTTCCTTCTTCCGCATTGATGGATCAATAATGATTTTACCTTCAAAGGAAATACTCTGGAACAATATCTGTGACAAATTACTCCCTCAGATCCTTTAGGGAGCCCTGGCATGGTCCTTTTCAAATGTCATGATAGTATAGTCTACGCAACATAATTTTTTAGACTGGAACATTTTTAAACCAAGATCTGCCTCCAAGGTTTCAGTTTGACTAGAGAGACATCATGTTATTCTGTAGGTACCCTTCTTCAGAAAGCAACCATTTTGTTTTGGCTTAAGATAGTCTTCCAGTTGGTCTCACCCAGGATTCTACTGGCCTATGAGAAGAAGGGGCTCTGTTGCAACTAGGATGTCTGTGGAATGTCCAGCACATTTACAATGGTGTAAATTCATGTTTTTCCTTGACAAATTGGGTTCTAGCCAATCTGTACAATCATTCGACCCATTTAAGGGTCGAATGATTGTACAATCATGAAAACCTGTGCCCTTAAGTTGAGTTAGCTTAGCAACTCTATTTTGAATATCATGTAGCTTTTCTCAGTAGCTTCAGGCACTTGTATTGTGTCCTAAATCATTGATTCAGTGGAGCACATTTAACATGGCACACTTTGTTCACATCTACTCTTTTCCCAGACACAGTATGACCCTTATGTTGTGGACTGATTGCACAAGAATATACAACTCTGAGTCATGCGAGATGCAGAATTTTAGGTTCTCATATTTAGAAATGCACTATGGCTGTTCAGCTTTAGGAATCCGGAAGATGACTATTAGGCTTGGACTGCCACTCTGCTGTCCTGGTCACTAATTGTCTATATGCATCGGGCAAGAGGATTAGTTCCCCCCGTCCAGACTCCTACATTTACTTGTTACTTTGAGGGATAGAAATAGACACAGTGTCTGGATCCTTCTGATACAACTCTCTGTCAAAAGGTTGATTATTTCAGCAGCCACACCGTTTTATCTTTAGTTATCAGCAGCAGTGATTTTTTGATATTAATGTTTCTCTGCCATCCTGTGTTTTCCCAGGTCTAATGGAATCCTTAGGGAACGTCCGAAGCAGAGGGATGGGATAGGAAACATTTTCTTAAAGATCAAAGGCTACAGGTGATAGTGACATGAGCTTTACACATGAGGAGTTGCACCAACAAGATTCCACCCGCTGTGTTACAGTGGTGGACAGTATGCACACAGCTTATGCCATTTTGCAACGCATACCTTTCCTGCAAACATTTTTGCTGCCCACTAGTACCTTTGTTCTGGATGTGTGATTGAGGGACTGAAATGCAAAACCTGCTTAGCTAGCCCAATGTGCAAAGACACATTTGAAGAACAAGACAGAACATCAAGTGGAGGCAGGTGACTCAAAACAGTTGAAGATGTTTGTTGTTTCACTGCAACAGTAACATGCTTAAGAACATGAGAGCATAGTGATCATTCAACTGGTAAAATTAGCCTCAGCACCGTGCATTAAAAATAGCTCTTAAAAAGAGAGAGGGGTTTCCTAAGTTCTTAAAGCATTTCCAATTTTAAAAATGGCCAAGCCCTCAATCTCTCCAGTTTATCCACCTAGGCTTTAAGTGAAAGCTTCTTATCAACCAACGCTCTATGCGGAATATGTATCACATTGAATTGAAATGCATTCATGTAAAGTTATGATCTTCCAATCCCACCCTATTGTATTTATACAGATCTTGGCTCTTCTGAATAATAATAAAGCATGCATTTAATTAAAAATAGGCTACTAGGTCATAAAAGAATCTGGTAATAAAGATGGAGAAATCATAGCATTGTGATTATCTAGACTTTGTGTTTCAGATATACAGGTACTATACTGAAATTGACCTAGATTAGGTGGGACTATTGATGAGATCCTGTCATGGCTTTTGTGGGAATAGATAGATGCAAGGAAATGTTCTGTATCTCAAATGTCCACTGTGACGCTATTTATTCTGTTTTTGGAAACCGTTTAAAGGAGAAGAACATCCATTTCCCTCAATATTTAAGTATACTGACAATAATAGAGTTCAAATGTATAGCTCAAGAGAAAATATTCATTTGTTTTACCAGGATATTTTTAACCATTCAGCAATGCAAACACTAAATCAAAGTGTAGCTTAGAGGTAGTATTTACCAATCCCTTAAAAGTGGTAAAATATTATGGAATAGTGGAAAAACAGCACTGGGAACAACAGTTCAGTTCTCTAAACTAGCTCCAATATTATACATTCAGAGAGGGGGAGAGAATCTTTAATGAATTGCAATGTTTCTCAAAGTGTTTTGTAGCTTCATTTGTTTTTAGACAAAACACATTAATACTACATTAAACTGTATTCTTAACATTTTTTTTATTTCCCAGATAGGAAAGGATTAAGTGTGCATTGCAAGATGGATGGCATTGATATGCCCTGGAAAGTGTGCATAGGGAGGAAGCATACTTTAATCAAAGCTGAATTAATTTGCAATTGTGAAGAGATTATTCTTCTAGCTTCACTTTCAGCTTGATTGGGGATGGTCTAACACTATTTATAGTGCTGTATCTCAACCTATTCTCAGAAGGGAGTTTGTTTACTTGGAAACAGTTTAAGGACCTTCTAAAACAGTGGGTGGAATCTCTAGGGAAAGTTTAAGTACACAGAGAATGCTTAACTGGAAGACTATAATAAACATGAATGACCTCCTCATGCAGCTATTGGGCTAGGACTCATATTACAAAATGTAATCACAGGAGATAGTTGAGGGTGATCTCATGAACACTGAGAGTGGTTGATAAACTAACCATGATAAACAACCACAGAAAACATTGGGCAATATTTCAGTAACGGATGGCGTAGGCTTGTGTTTTATTCCTTTGTTTTATGATCACCCTGATAGGCTATTGACCTAGGATCCAACCAACAGGTTTTCACATTCTCAGTCCATTTAGTAATAGTTACCTCATGGAACTCAATGACATGCCTGCTTGGACAAGTTCATCCAGCAGTCCACGAGGTCTTGATTTTTCATTGAGCTATTCCTTTTCCCAGTTTCAAACTTTCACTGCAGATCCTATGTAATGATGAAGTTGTACTTTAAACCCATCCTATGGACTCTGCATTAGCGCAGTGAGGTCGAAGCAGGCACATTAACTGTGTGGGCCTACATGTGTATCTTGCATATTCCATTCCTTTGATGCATTATGAAATCCTTTTTGACTTAGACTTTCCTTGCTAATGTATTTCCCCTGAGAATTTGCAGGACCATTTCAACTACTCTTGCTCTTCAGATCCATTCCTTCCCACAAATGAATAAATATGTACTCATATCCATAAGACTGCTTGCAGGGAAGTGCATTCTATTCCAGCCAGCACTGACAACATTTAATCTTGTGCCTATGATAGCCTTAACATCTTGTACCCTATCACAGATATAATGGGGAATTTCACACTATTAGAAACAGGAGACAGATCTCCACTGTGACACTGAGATTTGTTCTATTTTAGGAAACACTTTGGTTGGGCCATATCCCTTTCCCTCATTATTTAAGTGTAAAACATACATTGGCATTAACAGAGATCTAATGTTTAGCTAAAGAAATAATTTTCATTTGTTTTACCAGAATAGTTTTAACCGTACAAAAACTACGGACCAACCAAAGTAGAGCAATGCATGATTACACTGAGGTGTAAAGGTGTTAGTTGTTTATAGAATGTGTCTATCTGAATGTAAAGTTGCAAACTTTAATTGGTCATTATTTTTCTCTACAACATATTGGGATTAGCTTTCCTTTTCAAAGAAGGGCTCATCAAGACATGAAAATTTCTTTTTGAGATTGGTTAAAGCAAACACAGTATTGGTTGTTTGCATGCCAAACAAATCACAATATTTCATCCATAATCCTACACAATATTATTCAGCATAAATCCCAAAGAAATCAAGGGAACGGATGCTTCACTGAGTAGAACGTCAACATGTGCATATAAATTAAAGTGCATCTTGCACCATCCTGCATTTTACCTGCTCCTGGGTAAACATAAATTCTATCTTATTTTTAATGATGTGTGTGTGTGTGTGTGTGTGTGTGTGTGTGTGTGTGTGTGTGTGTGTTGTGTCGTTACAGTCATGATCGACTCTTTGTGACCCCTAGGTTTCTATAAAATATTGTTTGTAGCACAGTTCTAGGTGGGCCTATTTGGAACTAAGCCACACTGTACTTTTCTGCTAAGTACATGGTGTATGAGCTTAGAAACATCAAATGCCACTCTCCAACGTTAGTTCCAGAGGGTGGCATACTTTACTGATGGTCCAGATGTGCTCCCTCGCACCTCAGATGGGCCCCAGGCCCTATATATATATTCAATTTTGTGTGTTTTTCTCTCGAAAGTTATCTTGTGCCCTTTAGTGAACATGGGAAGCTAGGGAAACCAAGAGCCCCTCGCACTCCCGATTCATCCGCCCTTGTTGGTGGGGATAGGTGGGTTTAATTATGGCCATTATGGGCACAAGTGGGCTTCTTTTAATTAAAGAAGAATCTTATTGGAAACTTCATATATGGGAAAGAGGGTAGGGCACCAGAGCAAGTGCAGAGCACATGTCCTTCTCAAAGCTCTGAAAGCTGCCAATCCCTTGATGTCCTATCTAGTGTACTGGTTTTATTAGAACAAGAAAAATAACATAATCATGCAGCAGCAGCAGCATCACTTACAAAAATGCCTGCATTCCACCCATTTCTTGCTAACTTCCGCATTCGCCCATCCCACTGTTTTGATTTTTTGTAATGTTCATCTTCCATCTGGGAATCTCTTCCTTATACCATCTGCTGTTTATCATGAAACAGAAACCTAAACATTTCTATAGTGCCAGTATCTCTAAAAATTGCCATAGAAATTACAATGCAGAGCTACTGCATTCAAATAACAGCAGAACTAAAAAAAAGTGTCCCCCTTGATTAATATCAAAGGCATTTAAAGTATTCTTCTAATTATGTACAAGGGCCAACAATCTGGCATTCAAGGACAATATTTTGAGTATCTTTATCCTCCTCATCCTCGAAATTAGAAGCTATGTCTGAGTGAGGCCTGAGGTGTGGATGTGAGTAGTTGGTGTTTGTGTCTACAACAGACTTATGGCCAATTTCTATGGCCATCAAGGCTCTCAGTTCTGTAAAATATATATTTTTTAACCTTGGACCAGCTGTACTACTGTATAACAACAAGAATCATCATTACCAGTAGCTGACTAAGTATTTAAGCATATAAACAAATAGAGTTGCAGGGCTGGACAAGAAAAAGCTTGTCATATGGTGCTAAAATAAAAACCTAATAGGTTGGTACCAGGCGGGCTTTGGCAGGAAACGCTTGCCAAAGGCCACATGCCACAACTGACAGACCCTACCTCTGCCTGCCACCAGCACAATTCCTCTGTTCATGTGATGCCACAAAAGGTTGATATTAAGATTTTGGCATTCTGATTCTGATTGATATTCTGATTGACATTTTGATTCATGCGGGAAAGTATAGTTTAAATGCTCGGGTCCTAAGCCAGAATTGGGTAACCATCAATGTTCTGGATAGTACACAGACACACATACAATTCTGGATCTTGGAAGGCTACATCTCTTGCCAAGGGCCCCACTCACTCAATTTTTGTTTCATAGAAAAGAAAAGAAAAGAAAATTTTTTAAAAGCATTTTTTTGTAGGGGTGAATGGGAGCTTTTAATACATGGCAAAATATGCCTTCCATGCCCCCTAGAGGGCATAGGGGGATTTTTTAAAACTAAATATAAAAAAGGAAGTATGGTGATGGGAGGCTGCAGTTTGTTTGTTTGTTTGTTTGTTTGTTTATTTATTTATTTATTTATTTATTTATTTATTTATTTATTTATTTATTAGATTTATTAGATTTAAACCTTTAATGCCCATCTGGCCCTCTGGCCACTTTGGGTGGCTTCTCTTTTGCTTGGAAGAAGCTGCATACAGCTGTCAAACTACATTTCTCATCACCTGGCCAAAGAGGTTGAAAGATTAGCTCCTGCTGTTCAAATTATGCTTGAATACAGACAGGTGTTTTGTGCAGCTGTTTCAAAACTGGTGATTTGTGTTTCCTTTATTTTATTCTTTAGCCACACTACTTTGAACCAACTACCTTTTCCGAATATTTGAAAAATATAGCACCACATGGATATAATGGAATGCTCCAAATAAAAATTCTATTAGGGTGTTGACAACTTGTGACCAAGCTATCTCTGCCAGAGATTGGTTGGAAATGTCACACCATCATTGACTGGCAAAGGTTTTGTCTGTGTATCTCACAGCTCAGGTAGTAACATCCCACAGCTTATCCCACAGAGATGCAGTTAAACAAGCCATCTTTCATTCCATTAGCGGTTCAGTGATTGAAATTTTCCACAGATTTAAATGAATTTCATGAGGAAAAAAGAATGAAAAAAAAAAGAATGGGGCTGACTGGAAGTCTCAGTCATATCACCTCACATCTGTCTTGCCATCACAGCTTCACTAAGAACTGAACAACTCTATACAGTGGGAAGAGGTGTTTCCCAGCATTCCATAGAGTGACCAGAATATCAACAAAGATGCCAGATACACTAAGAGGGAACTCTTCCAAAGCCCTCTGAAATCCCTCTCAACATCCATACTTCTCACAATGAAAGAACACCCTAGTTTCATTTACATACACAGTTTGCTCCTTTTCATTGTTTTAGATGCACTAACCAATTGTGCATTGCCACATTAATTCTGCAGTTATATATCAACTGTTTATCCTTAAGTGTTTCAGAATGCAGATGGATCAAAACTCAAATACATTGTATGTTTTGTAACAGGAGCTGTCGAGGAGAAACCAAGGTCATGATTCACATCCACATCCAAAAACAGTGTGGCATATTCTGTGGTACCTCTGCATAGGACTGCAGTCTTAGTTGACTAGATACACGGCACTCTCCCCAACCCAACCCAACCGAGCATGTGCAGATACTATTCCTCAAATCATTTGCCTTCTCCCTTTCCTTAATTGCATCTATGGAGCCTAAATTTGCTGAAGCAGTATACTTAGGACTTGAATTTCCCTTCACAAATTGCTCCACATGAGATACAAATCAAGTTTACACCCTCTACAATCTGGGCAACCTGCTCACTTCTGAGGTACTCCATTAGCACAAAATTCTCAGGCAATGTTCTCTGTTCTGCATCGTTACACCTCATGTATGGAAACAGCAGAAGTTGCTGACACCGCCATTTTAAAGTGCATTTTGCAGAGAGCATCCTCCTGTGCCTGAAACATTTTGTTTAAATAGCTGTCAGGATTTTTTAACATTAATTTCATTGCTTGCAGGGTCATTTCACAGTTCACACTGATTACATGTTTGGCGTGAAAAGTGTGAAAAGCGCACTTTTTAAAAACTGGTACAAGAATGAAAACTTTCTGAAGAGAGCATAACACATTGTCTCTGTAATAATCTCATAATAGGTGCACCCAGGGTTTCCTAACATGTTACTATTTTTAACCTTGGTTTATTATACAGCTTCATGGTACCTGTGATATACCCCATTATTTATGTTCATCACTTTGCTATTGTAGAGGGCTTTCGTGTAATAAGGAACGGATCCATGGTCAAACTTTTTTTTTTTTTTTGCTTTTCCAAGTCTTTCCATTTCATTCAACAATGTCCATAGTTTTGCAGTAATTAAAAAAGCAATTTAGGAGGATAAATCTGCGGGCTCCCGTCACCCCTGCGTCCTGTGAACTGCAAGAGGAATACAGCAATAGAATCAATCTGCAGGGCACGATGCAGTACCCACATGATAGAAGCTCATAAAACTAATGCCCCTACCCCAAAGTGTGGAAATGAAGCATTTCCTTTAAAGTTAATAATTTTAAGCTCTAGTGGGTACTTTTGTATAGAAATGTCTCTGGCCTACCTACCATAAAAATCTGGGGACCTATTTGTTTATTTGTTTATATATTATGCCACCTAACTCCCCATAGGGAACACGAGGCCACTCATGACAACTAAAATCATACAATGATCAACAGTTTTAAAATACCTTAGAAAGAAGTTATATTTTTTAAAAAAACCAACCAACTATTTATCAATATTAAAGCAAAGCTAAAAAGCAATTTTAAAAACATCTTAGAAAACATTTAAATATCTCTAAATTCATTAAGTATAGTATTCCTGAGATGAACCTGCCCCCCTCCCCATTGCCAAAAAATCTTGCCCGAAAAGGACAAAAAGCAGGAGCTATAAGGCAGAAGCTTTTTAAAAATTAATCAGAATATGCAAAAATATAACACTGGGATTTGTATCCTTGATTTCCAACATAAAACAGCATGTAGTCAAGATTGCAAAGTGCAGATTTACTGCATGTGTTGTCTTTGACTATAACAGGGTGCACCATAATTGTGTAATCATTATGTAAAAGCATGACCCTACTTCTCATATCCCAAGCAACTACACACGAATTTCACCTAACACCTACTTAGATTTTCTCCACTGGTTCTGGCTATATACATTACAAAATAAAATCCATTTTCTGATGTGCAGGAGTTTGTTTCCATTCTAGGCATTACTCCCAGTGGTTGCAAACTTTATTCATGAATTTTCCATCCGATAATTTTTAGCTACTTGTTTGCATTCCTAGACTATGTGCGCATACACTGGAGAATAAACTGTATTGAGTCTCAGCAATAATCTAGCAGTTGATAACCAACATAAAGTTAAGACGTATCAACAAATCATTTTGTGAACAGATCAAGCTGTCTGCCTAAAGAACCACTCCAGTTTCTAGTTGTAAAGCTTTTTTGTAGTAGCAATGCCATCCCTTAATATAACACATGGAATTGTCACATAATGTCATAAAAGCATCACACCACACAAAGCCATTCCTTTTTAGAGTGACATTACTGAAATCTGACAGAAGTTAACCTGCTTGTGATTAAATAAAATAATAATGATGATAATTAAACCACATTTTTTCACCATAGAGATGCTAGCATTTCTAGACTACATATTTGTTTGGAACACACACCCACATAAGGTCAATGTACTTGCTTTCAGGAAGATTTTATTACAACTGCATTTCAGCTCCTGATTTGTGCATGAAAAAACAGGGATGAGAGAAATTAAATGGCACAACTGAGAAGACAAAGCCACCAAAGATGTTCCAACTGTCATACACGTTTAAGGGAGCTGATTTTTATCTTTGAGATAGCCGAAGAGTGCACTCAGCCCTCCATCTATAATCTGCGGCAAGGGTTTAGACAAAGGATTGTGGGAAATATGGAGCCCCTTATCCATTGGATTCCAAGCAATTTTGGTCAAACGATGCAGCAAATAGAGTTCATCTGGGAGAGTCTGAATCGAGTTGTAATTGATATTTAATAGCTCGAGTGCAGTGACGGAGCAGATAGACCTTGGCAACGTCCGAAGGTTGTTGTAGTCAGCAATGAAGATCTGAAGGTTGACTAGAAACTGGACACTGTCCCCAATGCTTTCGAGTTTGTTGCAACCTACGTGTAAAAAATCTAGGTTCCTTAGTGAAAAAACACTTAGGGGAATGTATATAAACCGATTGTTGCTAAGATTCAGCTTTCTTAGGTTTATCAGTTCCGAGATGCTTGAAGGGAGATGGGAGAGGCAGTTATGGGAGAGACTCAGAACCTCCAGCTTCTTGCAGTGTCCAAGTTCTGTTGGTACTTCAGTCAAGCAATTCATGTTCACAAACAACACCTTCAGGTGCCTAAGGAGCCCAATCTCTTTAGGCAGAGATTTCATGCGATTCCCACACAGGTTTAGAACCACCAGTCTTTCAAGTCTCCCTAGTGCAGGTGGAAGGACCACCAGTTGGTTCTGTGAGAGATTCAGTTTCTGGACCTGTGTCAATCCCCAGAGAAAGTCGGGTGTCCTTGTCATCCCCTTCATGATAAGACTCAGGCTGACATGCTGTAGTCCACGCTTTAATAGTGCTCTTGGGTCTTTTCCAGGGAGAAGAGCTTCTTCCCACAGAGGGAGCTTTTGACTTCTCTTCTTCCTCATCATGCCTTGCTTCTCTTGATCCTTGGAGCTCTTTCCACCCATATAACCTCCAGCTTGGCTACCTCTGTTAACTGAAGCTTTGTTTTATTGCCTCCTGCGGTTAACACCAGGTGAAACGTTTTGGCTCCCCAAAGAGTCATAAAACAAGATAAATCCAAGAAGACGTGCAAAGACTTTGAAGAGCACCTTTCCTCCTGAAGGGGCTCTACAGCTGCCGAAAGAAGGCTCACTTTTCCGGGATGGGGCTTTAAGATGTTCTCCTTGGTGTCCTATGCTGTAATGACACACTTGCTACTGACACTTCTGAGCAAATGACTTCCATTCAAATTAAATACCACAAGGCAGCTGTCACTGTCATTTCGTCTGAGACTTTATTGGATGGGTACGCATCCTCATTGCATAGAGGTCACCGCAGTGCTGTATATAACTCCACCATGTCAGCTTTCTTGGATATCTGGTACATGAGGTAGCAGCAGGACAATTAGGAAGGGTAACTATAAAAAAACATGGAGATAAGATGACTGCCCTCGCCTCCCAAGTACTGTTTATTCAGCTGAGGAACAACTTTGATATTCACTCCACTGTTTATGGCTCAGTTTTTAAAGAGCTAGAATTCTTCACATAAACTTGGTTTGCGGCTTCCAAGAAAATAAAACCTGATTGCAAATGTTATGATGACTTTCAAAACTCTCAGAAAACCAACAGGAAATTTTATTTCATATGTTGTACGTTTAAGTCGGAAAAAAATCTACTGCATTTTGAGAGCTTTCTTCTCCATGCTTGTAACTGAGCTTTTCGAGTTGACTAATTTCTCTGCTGCCTATCTTGGTTTACCTTGGAAATGATCTTAAGTCTTAAATACACACATCCAAAAATAATTTATATTTATTTTTTAATTTTTTATTTGTATACTGTGCCGATTTCCCAAGAGGGGACTCTGTTCACATAAAAGCCACAAGAAATCCCAACAACAACAACAACAACAACAACAACAACAACAACAACAACAACA
>JAHTLZ010000204.1:53243462-53282242 GCA_023846285.1 Phrynocephalus versicolor | reverse complement strand
AACAACAACAACAACAACAACAACAACAACAACAACAACAACAACAAGGGGGAAAATAGCCAACAACAAAGAATTGGCAAAAGGCATTGACAACTGATAACAGGCACAAACCTCGAAACAGGGAAGAGTGGGTAGATTGCCAAATTAATCCAAACTAGTTTGTCTAGTGACCAAAACATTCCCCGTGTCAGACTACCATCATCAAAATGCAACCTTATTTTCTGGTCTCAGAGTCTCAGAAACAGTTAATTCCTTGCCATGACTCTGGTGTGCTGTACGGCAACATGTCAAGAGCCAAAGGAACCTATAAAGTGTTTCCTTCTTAAATGCAGAGACAAGTGTTGCTTCTCTTGATGTTTCAGTCTATGTGGATCAAGGGTAATGGATGTTTTTACAGGATGGTAGTTGATGAGGGGTGTGTATGGCCATGAAGAGACTGTCAAAGCGTGGGAAGGGTAGCCACTTGTCCTTCACATGCTTGGAAGCTAAATACTCATCTCTCATTTGAGCTGGGCTTTTTTGAGTCTCTAATATCTTCCTCTGAAACAGAGCTTGAAAAAGGCTGTTGCATTCATGGAAATTGTTAATACGAAAACAAGCTATAGTGCCCAAATGAAAATGTTGGAAGAAGTTCTGAAAATGGTAGACATGGCATTTCAACTACTAACAACACACAGATTTGCCAAAATGCTCCAGAACGTTTCCATTTTTAATTTTAATTTATCTTTATAAATCAGAAAGGCAAAGGTAACAGAGATTTATGTATCAGGATTATATAGTAAGGACTAGCTAGATGGTTCCTTGGCCTGAGCCCATCTTAGTAGATAATATTTGACAAAGGTTAAGGTTTCCCTTATTCAGGGAAGGAGAATATAGTAGAGAAGGCAAAGAGCTGACAAAAATAACCAACAGCCAACCAAATAACTAACTAACCAACCAGCTGACTAAATAGAAATAGAAATAAGAATGTGTTCATTGAGCATACATTTAGTTGGTATATAAATGCTCAAATAAAATTCCTTCTGTCCCATCAAGAAGTCAATTATAGGGGCAAAAAATGTACCAATCCCATTGTTGCACTATGTTGATAATTTATCTACTGGGTCACCACAAGCATGCTTCTCATGTTATTGTCACATTGTTATTGTTGATATTCTCAAAATAGCCCCTGTGTGGTAGGATTAACTAGGAATGGATGACCAAAATGTAATGTGATCCAGTGAGTAATACCATGGCATATGGCCCTGTATGTTTCTTCTAGTGCAACAGTAATATCAGTACCACACTGGCCATCACGATGGTTTCCTTTGATTGATGTACCATTTTGATATTGCTGCTTTGGAAACATTTTTCATTAGAGAAGTTCAAGCGTGCTCCCGCAAGAAACTTATATTTTGTTTAGTGATGAGTCATCAGGTGTGCTGAGCATCCTGACTGCACAAACATGAAGCTCAGAGGGGATAACTCCCGAAACACTAATGTGCTTTGATCCTCTAATGAGACAAGGACAATGTTGTGTCTGATTTTCCTCCTAATCCTAATGCTGGAAAAGTAACTTACTTGTAGGGAGGAGAAAAGGACATATTTTCTCAATGGCAATCACAGTTCCTTGTGACACGGAGGAAGACTGCTGTATTATTTGAACACATAGAATGCAGGATTGGTTTTTCATGTTTTCCCCCCCACCAGTGTAAGAGACTGGGTGTTACCTGTTCTTTATGATTAAAAGTTTCTGAATGCCTATGGAAGGGAATGTGGTAAAACGGAGAAAAATAAGGCAATGGCATAAATAGTCCGCTGCCTTTTTCAATGGTGTGAAACTGATCTAACAGGAACATTGATGTTTCTGAGAATCAGTAGCAAAATGTTACCCGGCCAGTGGAAAGAACTTAGCTTTAAATATTGCATCTCTCTGGCTTGAACAGGTTATTTGAAACCAAATTTTAATGAGACATGCAAACGGCTTTGTACATTAATTAAGTCTACCCACACTCTTTCCCTGCTTTACTCCCACCGTCTTATGCAAAACCTTATCCAACAGCACAACATATGGGGAAAGATTGGAGGACTCTGGGGAGCGGGTGCTCTCTGTTCAGAATTCCCTTTCAGCTTAGTATTCATCTGCAGCCTATACATGCCATGCTTCATGGCAACAGTCAACACAGAACTGAAATGCCCCCTGCTCTGTTTTGGTTTTGCAACAAAGATATCACGTCTCCAGTCACACATATGCAACCCCCGTCCCTGCAAAAACCATTTCCAATTAGGTTTTAAAGACACATTTCATGAGTTCAGTTGGCTGTGTAGCTCAGTGGTGTAGGTACATAGCAGAAGAGCCAGAGGTTGGAAGTTTGCTTCCCCACTGAGCTTCCGGCAAGTAGATTAAACTTGTGTAGCACTGGGCAAGCTGAAGAGTCCCATGGTATCCCCAGAAGAGACCACTTCTGAGTATCCTGTACATGGGAAATGCTGGAAAGGGTTGTTAAAAGTCAGAAATAACTTGGACAGCACAGGATGATTCACAGGTTTCAATGAAAGGGTTTTTCCAAGGCTAAGTAGAGAGGGAAATTGTATTGGGTGGTGGAGTCTGCACTGTACAGGGAAAGTTAATTCTTCCATTTCCAGATGTGATTTCCACCTCAAATCTCTCTTATGCACATCAGTTTACACTTGGGGGGGGCATGTCACCAGTTTGTGCAGACGGATGGCTTTTCTGGAAGCTAAATTGTTGACAGTGAGAAATAGGAGCAACAAGCTTGTTGCTCTTGGTCATGCCCAGATTGTGGTCTATAGGTTCCCTGCTGCTGCTATAAACTATATTCAGTTCTTGACTAATTAATGTTGGATTAAAGCTAGATTATTTGGGTGTGCCCCCCACCTCCAATTACATACAGTATTTACTACAAATTGTAATTGCTCTCATAACTAGAGAGCCACTGTTACTAGTATAATTGAACATTGCCATCTAGTGGGCAACAGCAATTACTGAAAAAGCTTCTACATGATTTTGTGAGGAATATTTTTGAACAAGCTTCAGAATGGACAATTAGAAAGCAAAATAGGGAAATCATTTAAAAATCACTTTAATGCAACAAGTCATGTAACACACTCATACAAGAGGCCCATAATCTTAAATAGGGATAAATTAAAGGAAACTGTGATTGAACAGTGAAGAAAAAGTAGCACATGGCATCAATGGGCTAATCACAAGACATTACCAAATATGTGTTCTGCCTTTTTATTTGTTGAATCATCTTGTACTTACTACTAGACAGAACAACAGGTCTGTGGGTGATATAATCCTTGGACTGAGTCATTGGTGCATAATTTGTTCTCTCAGTTTGCTAATGGACCAAGCAACCAGATTCTTCAAGGATCCACAAAACCCTTGAATCAGTGGTTCCAACCTGGAGTACGCATGTCCCAAGAGGTGCAAACCAGGACATTTAGTGGTAAGTGGGAAAAAATGAGTAATGGCAGAAAAAAGCACATACGTAAACAGTGTATGACAAGACGTTAAAAACGGTAAACTTAATTGAATTTTATGATGAGTGGTGGAATGATGTTTCTTTCTTATTTAACCTTGAAAAAAGGCCCTGCCCCACCCATTTGTTATTTTGGAAAACGACGTGTGTGGGGGTCCCTCCCTAAACAATATATTTTCAACATGCCAGTACAGCATTTATTCTTCTTTGTTTTGTGAACTTTTGAGTGCTGTTGCACCAGTACCACTGTATATATAAGCAGGTACCTTAGTCAGTCCTGTGAGTCCAGCAACCATATTCATTACAAATGTTTGCTAATATGAAGGGTACACTTTATGGAAATGGGCTGCCAATGGGTGCATAAATGAAAAGCAAGTTGAGAACCACTGCTGTAAAGGGACTATGACATACAAGTTTTTCAAGCTCCATTCTCATTGAGCTACTTATTTTCCCACAGTATCAGATTGCAAGAGTAGACTCTCTACACAGTTTATTTACAGTATATTTTTTACTATATTAAAAATAAATAAAAAGAATGTATTTTTTGTATACATCGCCCATTTGATAAAGGAGATTTGGGCACATTTTAAAATGCATACATACTTACCTCCGTGCAGTTTGCAAATACAGGTATGGCTCAGTGCACATTTTCCTTTGAAATATGTTAACAGAGCTTAAAGATGCATGGAGCCTCAGAGACAGATGTGTTGTGTCCCATTAACAGCCTAATGGCCTGTGACATGGGGATCTCCACATTGAAATACAACTCAATGAACCTCTTGCCATACCTGAAAAAGGACTGGTGTTATCTGGCTTGTTCATGAATTGCTTTATGAGAAATACAGTAATACCTTGGTTTAAGAGTAACTTGGTTTTAAGGGCGTTTTGCAAGACAAGCAAACATTTCTTCTAAATTTTGCCTTAATCGACAAGCAATGTCTTGATATATAAGTAACTGAAGCAAGTCACATGATCACAAGTCACCCAATGGTGGCTTTCTCTCTCTTCCCCCAGCTGGATTGTGGGTGATTATCTGGAACATTCCCTCTCAGGCAGGCTGCAAAGTAGGGGGAGGAGAAAGGAACAAAGGTCTTCCTTGCACCAGCCAGGAGGAGTGCAGATTAGAGCTTTGTTTTATTTTTCTTTAATTTGTTTTCAAGATCCTTTCTTATTTTTCAAACCATTCCTAGTCATGGGGCAGCTAGTCAAGTGTGTATAGGGATACAAATAGCATTTTATTATCATCACATTAAAAAGCAGAGTAAAATCCAGTTGTTAGTCCCAAGCAGACATGGGTATTTTGTTTGGAAGGGATTTGGTTCTGAAATGAAACATGGCAGAGCAGCTACCGTTTGGTACCAGGATCCACATTCCCTAACCATATGTAAAGAATAAATAAAGCAATAACACAGTTCTTTAATTACAGTATTTCCCCATGCATAAAACTACAGTAGGACCTCTGCATCCTCTGGGGATTGGTTCCAGGCCTTCCCATGGATAATAAAAATTGTAGATAAGAGATAACACCCCCCCCCAATCTTGCAACAGTAGCTTGCGTTATGGCTGCTGTTTTGGGACAGTAGCTTGCTTTCTGGTTGCTGTTTGTGATGGTAGTTTGATTTAAGGCTGCTGTTTTAAGACAGTAGCTTGCTTTACGGCTGCTGTTTGATTGTAACAGTTGCTTGCTTTGCGGCTGCTGAATTATTTATTTTTTCTCAAGCCAACCATGGATAACTGAATCAGTAGTTAATGAATCAGTGAATGGGGGGGGGGTCCTACTGCATATTTTTATCTAAAATTGTTAGGCAAAAATTGAGTGTCGTCTTATACGTGGAAGTTACCAAGGAGATAACCACAGTTGTGAAACTGTAATATTGGGTTGGATTGCTCTTATATATGGGAACATCTTATTGATAGAAAAATACAGCAATATTTAAAATAACTGATTCAGAGTACAATCTTTACAAAATATAGATGCTGTAGTTTAAATGATTTTAACAAAATGCAAGGTATTGACTTATTCTGTTAAGGAAATAAAGTGCTGATTATGAAATGAACATGATTAATCATATTTGAGGGAGCATTTTGCATTCTATCACACTTGAAACAGCAACATCATACAAATAATATACAGTACTCAATGGATTTATAAGTCAGTAATAAGGCCAGGAAAACTAACATAGTTATGGTATCAGTGTATTTAGAATTGCCTTTTATTGATTGATTGGGTATTTAGGGGTGTTGTTTTATCTTGTTGTGCACCGCTGAAATACTGTAGTATTATACCCTAAGTCAGTGGTGTAGAGATACATAAATACATGAAGGAACAAGCAAATGAATGAACAAACACATACAAAATAATAATATACAGTATCTATAAAGTTTTTGAAAAGGTTTGTTACTGCTTCTAAGTATTGGTATTCTTTGCTGGTAAATTACATGGATTTAGTCGCCAGGATTTTTATGTGAGGAGATGGATGTTGCACTAGTGAGGTTTCCAGAGGTGGAGTAGAGTCGGGTGTTTTGATGCCTCTGTTCTTGGTCATCTCTGTTTTCTTTGAGTTTAGCTGCTACCCTCAATAGCTAAAGGTGGTGTGGATTTTCCCATGCATTAATATATTCTCCCCAGCACTAGTTTATTCTTGTGAGATACCCTTGTTGTAAGGCCTTGGCTTTGAAAAGCCACTCAAAATCCATTAGTTTTGAGAAGCGCTGAAATTTCTTTTTTGCTTTGATTGAACAGAGGTGCTTATATATGTGTGTGTTTGTTTGTGTGTCCAAAAGGAGAACAAAAAGTTCAAAATTTACCATTGAACCAATGGCTCTGTAACATCTGACCTGAGGTTGTTTGTATGGAAGGACCCCCATGTCTATGGGGGATTGGTTCCAAGCCCATTCCCCTCAGTGGATGCTGAAAAATGTGGATTGTAGCAAATACTGTTTTAATAGCAACTGCTATACATAGTATGTAAAGCTGGATACCCTAAGCATATCCAATCTCGCCTGATTTCGGAAGCTAAGCAGGGTCGGCCCTGGCTAGTACTTGGATGGGAGACCATCAGGGAATACCAGGTGCTGTAGGCGCCTGAAGCAGGAACTGGCAAACCACTCCAGTATTTCTGCCAAGGAAACTCCATGGACATGGGGCATGAAGAGTTGGTCACGACTGTAACAACACAACACATACATAGCACTTTGTCCCTGGTTCTCTCTGTGAACAATGCTGGTAACTATACCTTTAGAAACATATATTTCTAGGACTTTTTGTTTACTATTTTTAATATTTAATATTTTCAGATGATGGATAAGTGAATCAGTGGATACTGGTCCCACAGATTTGGGGTCCTATTGTATATAGTCAGAGTCATCAATTTTTAATACTTCCAGTAACCTTGATTCAATCTGCCCCTTAGGTCCCTGAATATTTTGGAAAACCAATGCATTGCACTGAACCTGATAGCAGACTTTAAGCAGAGAAAGCAATATTGCTGACTGGGTGTTTTTAATTAAACAATCATGGAACCAAGTAGAGTTCATAATATACACAAGAGAAGGCATTTTAATGCTAGGTTTGATCATGACTGCTTCCCATCTATAAGTGAAGAATTATTTAATTAAGAAAGATTTAATCAGTGGTGTACTCAAGGACCTACGCAGAAGATCAAGCATAGAATATTAACTTAGTAATTGAACAAACCAAAATGTTGAGTCAGTGATAGCAAATCAAACACACCTGAGATTTTTTTTACTTGTCTAAATACAGGCACTGATGATAAAAGCAAGATAGGAAGCTTATCTCTTGAGACACCTAATTAGGTCTGATTCCACATGTTTGTCATTCTCAGCAACATGTCTCTAATCAACAGCTTTTGTTTACACAGAAACACAATCTTTTTGAATTAGTAAAAATCCTTTACCCTGCCATCAGTTTATACTGAACATTTTTGCAAATATCATTTTCTTGCTCATTGGAAACAGAAAGATGTCAGATGATACAACAATCTGGGTTTTTGGTTGTGTTGGGTTTCTCTTGCTGAAAATCATTCCCGGAACATAAAACATCACATTTGGGGGTAGTTTTGTTTCCAACTTTTGATGAATGTTTCAGATTTAGAATCTTTCCAAGCTTATGTCTTTAAAATATGCTAAATGTGTCAATGTCACACATGAAAAAGGCTCAGAAAATAATCCTGGGGTTCCAAAAGCAGCAATATTTTGAAGTGGAGGAATGCAGCAGTGTACTTAACTACCCCATATTTTGAAGTTTGGGGTGTATTTGAATACTATTAAACAGTCCTGATTAAAAATATAATTATATTAGGGGAAAATAGACAAATGAGATGATACCCACCTTCCTTTTTTTTTGTCTATATGAAATTCTGAGAAAATATGATTTTTTAAAACAACTGGGATTGTGTTGGTGTTTGTATAACTCACGAGGTGCTCGTGTGCATCTTGGTTGCGTAGTTGGATACAGAGCCAGCCATGCAACCGTGGGCAACTTGTCAGTTAGCCCCAATTAGCCATAGTAAGCTGCACAAAACTCACATGAATACCAATACGATTCTAATCATTATAGATCAATTTTTAAAATATGTATTTGTATTTTTTCTTTTAAGTTTTAGAACTACTTTGTGTTATATTGGTGTTGGTGAGCATTCGGTTGTACAGTACTGGACCTTGTTGCTTCTCACAATGGAAGTAGTAGGTGTAGAGCTTTTTCCTTCTACATCCTCTTAAACACCCTTTTTAAAATCTGTTCATGAGGGTCTCTGGAACTGGTTTTCCATGCCACAGAGGGTTGGACATGTAGAAGAAGGAGAACTAAGTCCAAATTCTCCAGATAGAAGCTGGGGGACCCTGACCACTGTTTTTGCAACCGTAGAATACAGTACACTGGGATAACCTCTGGTGATGCAAGAGAGTGGCATTGAGTTTTTTAACAAGCTGAATTATTAATTAAAAATAGTACACAAACAAAGAGAAGGAACAGTGTACAGTTTTCAGAGTATGGATTAATAGGATTTTTCCCCTTATACTCTCTCTCTCTCTCTCTCTCTCTCTCTCTCTCAACCCACTGACACACTGCTTCAGGATGTCTGTTGACTTTTCCTCCTGCGGATGTTTTTCTTTTCTCCTTCAGGGCAGGACTGAAATTTAAGAAGATGTCTGACCTGAGTCAAGCAGATCTTCTTTTGCATCCCATGGACAGATTCTAAGCAATCCTCGGAACGTAATCACTTTGCTCAGTATATGACGATTTTATACTCTTGTGGAATTCATTACATCGACAGTAGTACAGTATTTCTCCACTTTTCCATCTCTTAAATTGCTTAAATTGGCAAAATGCTTATTTAAAACATGTCACTGCTATTTCCAAAAGAATACAATGCCACCATTTCCATGCTGCATCCCCCCAAAAGTTCATTTCACTGAATTTAAGAAGGTTAACTTTTGATTTTAAAGGGCCCAAATGCTGTTGTTTTGAATCATCATTATATACCTGTTTTAGGAATCAACAAAATTATATATGATTGAAATCTATATTATTATTCTTGTAATTTTTTTTTCACATTAGCAGAATATTGGATGATGATTTTGGAGTAACCCTGTTTTCCTACTGGCAGACATATTATTTTAACTTTTCTAAAATAAGAACTGAGAAAATGCTCAGAACAAACTTGAGAATTTTCTCAAGGGTTGACTATTTATAGGGAATCTTAAGGAATCAGGATGATTAATATAAATTAACACTGGGTTATGTGAAGCTTGTGCTAAAGCTAAATTCCTCCTGGACCTGGGATGCCGGAAATTAGTTATGAGGACTGCTGGTACAGTGGCAGCATCCTTTAGGCCAGAGCAAGGTTACCTCTGGTACAGCTTTCCCTCCCTTACTCTGCCCTCTCCCCCCACCCCACCCCGTCCCTTTCTCTCTTCTGCAAACACGTCTTGAGTTCTGCAGTCTTCCAGCAGAAGAAGGTTTTGAGAACACACTGTCATTTCTGCCAAGAGAAGGGATTTCTGTGAGCAGAAGAAGGTTCGCCACATTCCAAACCCTCTGCAGCTCTCACATCTCTGAATGAGGATTGTACCAGCAATGAGGTTAACAGCGTAATTCTTAAAGGGTTCTACTGTCTTGAATTGCTGGCGGCACGGCAACATATTTTGGGCAGGCTTGGTTTCTGAAGCATGGCCAAAATTATCAGGCAACATTCTGTACCATCCAGTTCATCTTTACTGTAAGGTGAAAAGTCAATTGATATTGTCAAGAAAAAAACATTTTCCATGAGTCACATTGGGGTTTCACATATTCATCTTCACATACATAATGCTTAATATCTCTACCTTGGATATTCATGACATTCAGAGTGGGCAATATCCCAAAATCCAAAGATGCCCGTACCTACCCGTAGCACTTGGAATGCCATGTCTGCTCTATGACTGTGACACCTTTTTTGTTTTTGTTTTAACTGAAAAGGGTCTCCTTGGTTAATTTTTTTTAAAACGGTGTTTGTGGGCCACTCAAAACACAGCCAAATTCTCTCCAAAGCCCCATGAAGGCACAAGGGAGCTTTGTAATTTTGAAATATGCCTTGCCTTTTTCAGAACATTTAAAATGATTGGGGGGTGTGGAATGGTGGTGACCTGCTTTGGTCCTTTGGGTTACCATATGCTGAATATCCTGAAATAATCACTGTTCTTCCCAGGGATTTCAAATCTCATACTACCTTTAGGCCCATCCAAATAAATTGTTCTTGGAAATAATTACATGCACATCCCTATCCTAAATAGACTGAAGCACTGAAGTGAAACATGCAACACCACCAGCATGTGGATTTTATTCTTGACTTCAAAGTCAAAGTTAATTCAATTGCACCCATTTTTTGAGCAAATGCTAGTGTGTCGGGTGGACAGGAAAATGCTGTCTGTGGGGGGGGGGGGAGAAGAAGCATATTTGCTGCTTTTTGTTTATACAGTACTTGTAAATGGGATCTGTATTCTATAGCTTTCAGGTATTACAATAAACTTGTATGAACATATATGAATACAGACCTATATTTCCCATGTAATGTCTCCTCCTGATGTTGTAAAAACCCCTGTAAATTGACCATAACTTGGGCAAGTTAGTTTTGCTAGCTTAAAAGTAAAGATCATGTGCTTGGACATTCAGCTGTTGAATGGATAACAGAGTAAGTAGCATTACTGCCAACCTAGTACAGTACTGTGTATTCCACTTGCCAGCCTGTAAATTTGGTGCTGGCCAAAATCCAACTGGACAAACATTGTATGCACTAAGTATTTTCCCCCTCTTAGTGTGATCACTTGTGCAAACAACAGCCACATGCCTGATTATGCAGCCAGCCCAAGACTGGGCATGCAATGTGAAGCCTGCAGAGGGGAAGTGTTTATGCAATCACCAATCACACTTGTGCAGCAGTTCTGTTCACGACATTCTGGCCTATTCCATTTGTAAAAGAAACAGTGTCTTTGCTCATCTCTCTGATCAAATACGCTTGCTCCTCTGATCCTAAATGTGTTCCTGAAATCTTTATTGAAATGAATTGGGGTGTGTGTGTCTAATATTACAGTATTTCTCTCGCTACACTTTTAAAAGCTAGAATTTAAATTACACCAGACTAGTCATTTTAGTTCATTTTTTAACTTCTATATATTGATCTGAACTAATTTTTAAAATATATTCACGGTAAAGTGCCTGAACGTTTCAGAATGTTTATTCTGAAATGCAAGGTATGCCTCTCACAATTAAAAAGCAAAGGTTTTGCAATGCCCTGATGGAAATGCACTCACGCACGCGCAGGTTCCTAATAGCCCGTCTCTTTCAGGTTCCGAACTGGGTAGTGAAAATAAGCGCTTGGCAGAGGCAGTCCCCCTAAGATCGCCCCCCCCATCCGTTAAAACCCCTTTCGAATACCTGCTCTCTTGACTTCTTGTTATCCAAGGATGAGGTATATATTGGGGGGGGGGGATATTTCTAGCCCAGGCTAAGGATACCATTCTCTGAAGCGACTCTAGACCCTGGGTTCTTCCCCTCCAACAGTGGACGTCGGAGGGCGGGCAGTTCTCAGGAACGAGTTTCGCCCGTCCCTCCTTGGAAGGCACAGGGAAGCCTTCCTAGGGCTCCTTGAGGCTGAATGCAAAGGTTACAGCAAGCAAAGCCGAACGCCAGCGCCCCAGTCGCGCCCATTGTTCCCTTTGGCGGCTTAAAATACAGCAGAGCAGATCAAGAATGTACCCCGCTCCTCCCGCTATTCACGTCCCCCAGCCCAGTTTCAGCGTCTCCCGCTACCACAGCTACTGCGGGGATGAACCACACGTCAGGGGGGAGAGAGGAGGGGTCTTCTAGAACAGCGACTGGAGAGCTGCTGGGCAGGGGGGTCTCGGGGGGTCCCAGCGCTCTCCTCCTGGGGCTGCCTGTGAATTATGTTTCAAAAGCAGAACGCCGCTCTTCCGACGGCGAGTCCAAATCCCGGCGTGGTGCAAAGACCACCTCCACCACCGCCACCACCACCCCCGCTCGTGTGGGAATGGTTTCCGCCAGACCCTCTCGGCTTTCCCAGGGAGGCAAAGCTCTCGCCGGCGGCAGAGGGCGGCAGAGAGAAGGGCGGGCGGCAAGAGCGCGGGGCGAACGCTCGTCTTGCCTGAGATTGCCGTGCCGTGTGTGGGGAGAAGAGGGGCTGCGCGCGGGAGGCTCAGGGGGTCCCTTCGTGCCCCTTCCACCTGCCGGGCCGCGGCTGAAAACCCTCCCCCCCCCCCGGCGAGATGGGCTACGCCGCTGGCTGCTCCCGGCACCTGGTGCTGCCTGCCGTGCTCTGCTTCGCGGTGGCGAGTGGCCAGCTTCGAGGTGAGCCTTGGAAACGCCGCTGGGCGGCCGGCGATTGGCCGCGGAGCCGGCGGGAGGACGCGGGTTTTTTTTTTGGCACGGCCAGGCGGAGGCTGAGCTGGCGGGCGCTCGTGCAGGAGCCGGCTCTTCCGAAGACGCCCTTTTGCGCACGTGCGGACGGAGCCCCGGGCTTCCTCTTCGGTGGGGAGACGGGGACGCCTTTCGCCTTGCCCCCCCCCCAAATCCCCAGCCGCCGCCGCCACCGCCGCCGCCCAAGCCGGCTTGGACTTCTTGCTGGCCCCTGACGGGTCCGGGCCGCCTCGTCTGCTGGGGTGGGAAGGGAGCTCATCGGGGGAGTGCTGCCTAATGAGGGAAGCCGCTTCCCGCGGTGGAGGCTTGCTTGCTCGGGGGACAAAATGTCACTGGATGGAAACGGCGCGGGGAAGGGCAAAGGGAGACGATCAGACACCCCCCCCCAACTAACACACACACTCTCCCCCCACCCACCCAGCGGAGGCGAAGTGGAACCCGATCACCCTGCCATAGGGTCGTGGGGCGTGAGTGCCGTGTAGTGCTACACGTGTGCGAAGTTAGTGTCTGCTCTTAGTCAAAGGAGACCTAAGAGTGACTCCAACAGGGTGCCTTGCGCGTCTCTTTTGTCCCTACCGGGAGCGGGGCGGGTGGTGGTGGTGGTGGTGGTGGTGGTGGGGAGATTCAGAAGTCTCTTAGAAGAGTTGCCTTTCTCTCCCCGCCCCCATTGATCCCTCTCGGGCTCATCTCGCCTGCTTGCCCATATGGCTTTCTTTTATTTTTCCTCTTCCCCTGCCTTTCTGTTTGTGATTTGCATTCCTCTTTTTCCCTTTGCCTCCCCCCCGTCTGTTTTATTCTTTCATCTTCTGCTAGCAGTGAAGTTTGTGTGTGTGTGTGTGTGTGTGTGTGTGTGTGTACACGGAGTGGGAAGAAGAGCTGCCGCTCGCCTTTTGCTGTGGAAGACGAAGGGGCCTCCCACTGGCTTTGTGGAGGCTGAAACTGGGGGTGGTTCAGGATGCGGGCGGCGGTGGTAAAACGCTTTGAAGTGAAAAAGCCACGGGAGGGTCGGGGAACGATCGACCCGTCTGAGCTTCTACTCCAGATTTGTGTGGGACTCTACCTTTCTTTGTACCGCCGTTCTTTAGAATTAACTTTTTAATCAGAGAGATAAGCCGCTTTGAAGAAATATAATCATTTGATGTTGTCGGCCCTCCTCCTATGACATGCGAGGGTTGCTTTAGTTTAGGGAATGAATGAGGAGCAACAGGCTCTCTCTATATAAAGGCTCCCCCACATTGTCTCCGAGCAAGGACAAACACCCAGAGGGACAATCGTGCCCCTTCTCTTTCTGGGCTGCTGAGCCAGGCTGGCGGTCCTGGGAGTTAGGGTGGATGGGGAGAGATCCAGAGCTGTTGTAGGTCCGGAGGATGATGCTTCTCTCTCCTCATCACCTAATCACCCCATCACCCCATTCCCCAAAGCTCTTTGTTAAAGCTACTTTGAGGATTAGATAGGATCTGGCGCTCACTCACGGACTGTAAAAAGGGCTACTGCGTCCCAGACTAATGATGCACGTGAACTATGGCGTCCCAGGGGAGGGACGCATTTCATCCAACTGCTTTTGTGTGGCGCTGAATCAAGCGTGTAGTCAGCCATTCAGAAAAGACCATGGCATCCAGCGCTCCTACCCAGAGGTGGCAACTAAGAGAAACAGACCCTGGGAAGGCACAGTACATGAACACAGAGAAAAATAGGCTGAGGACTGTTGATAACTAAATGTTGTGGCATCTTTAAAACTAACAGATTTTTGAGTTATTTATTCTGTTTAAGTGAATTGTAATCTGGATTGGTGGAAATGAATCTACTGTGTGCACAGTATCATACAGTCAAACGCCTGTTAGTTTTAAAGGTAACAATGCTTTTCTTTTTTGTTTACACATGTTGAAACAGACTAACATTTTGAAAAGTGAAATCCAAACTAACAGCTAGAAGTCTGCATTGTGTTACATTCATTTCTAGATTGCAACATTTGGCTTCATAGACATCAGTCTGCAACAAGTACAAGTAGAAGATGCATTGGACAATATAGATTTCATAGTTCTGTTGATGAGTATCAAACAAATGCTGTATCTCACAAGAAAACCCCATGAGTTCATACAAATGAGTGCTGGTGAATTATCATGAGAAGTAGAACTGCACGTGTTCTCTTGTAGCCTTAATGTACAGTAATGTCTTTTAATGCTGTAAGAGGTCCCTGAATTCCTTGTTCTCAATACTTGAACATGTCTTAATTGCACTGAACTGCATATTATCCCTCATTACTGTAAACCATCTTGGGTCCTTTTCCATGGAGAAAGGTGGGGTAAAAGTACTCTAAAATAAATAAATAAATAAATAAATAAGACTCCATTCTTAATATTGCTTAAGATTGTGTGTGCCGGAGAACATTGGCCATGTGTTTAGTGGTCCCTTTTTAAGGCTTCAGCCTCTTTTATTTTATGGGTGCTTTGCCTTTTCTTCATACATTCAGCTTTACCCAGCTAATTGGTCTAGTGACCTGAGGCCCTAGGGAAGTTCTCTTGTATTCTGAGGCTGATCTGTCATTGGCAAGATAGAGGGGTTCTGGTTCATAGGTTACCTTGGCTCGCTCTCTTGCATATTTAATTGCATACACAAATGGTTTACTCACAAAAAACCTTGCTGCTTTGTAAAGGCAGTGCAGGCTCCAGAAATGAACATTGCCATTCACAGAAGTGGATCTTTAATTTCTAAGGAGTGTTAGTATTCTAGCATTATTCGTGTATCAGAAAGTAAAACAGGAAACAGCTATAAAGGATTATGGACAATATAGTACTAGAGTTTAGTCACAAGACTGCTGTCTAGTTCATATGTCTCCTCAGAAATAAATCCCCACAGAGCACCACAAGGATGATTAGGATTACAACCAACTTTTATTTATTATTAATTTATTTCCTGCTTTTATCTAGTGAGATCAATACAACATACGTGACTCTCCCTCTTCCCCACCCCCTTATTCTCACAACAGCTCTGAAAGATAGGTAAAGCTGAGAGCAAAAGGGACTCCCTGGCCCAGCATTTTCCATTTAGTTTCATGGGGGCTGGAAATTGGAGCTCCCAAGTAAAGACCAAGATCTTAACCTCTCATGCTTGAATTAAAGCTGCAGTCCTTAACAACTGGAAGTCATGGATGCTCTTTGCCTAAGTGGAAACTAATGAAATCTTTGAGAATCAGCACTTAAAAGACACCCTTTGGATCTCATTGTCGTGGTCCTGAAACCAGATCCACCTCCATTCATGGAAATGAAGTTACACTGAGTTCTCTACCTTTGGATTGTGTCTTTGAAATATTACTTAAATAAACCTAGCACACAGTATTTTTCCACGTATAAACTATATTTTTATCTAAAATTGCTAGACTAAAAAATTGAGGGTCGTCTTATACACAGAAGCCGAAGAGAGAACCACATGGTTGTAAGACTGTAATGTTGGGTTTGGAAAGTGGGGGGTTGTTTTATACATGGGGGCATCTTGTTGATGGAAAAATACATATATTTTTTGCATGAACTTTCCTGTGCAAATGTTCTTTACTTTCATGCTAAGGTTTCATTTTTAGAGATGGGAAAAATATATGCCTCTGGAGTTTCAAATAAGATAATTATAAATTGTTTTATTTATGTCCTATTCTTCTGGTGACTATAATCAGTCAAACTGGCTTAATTTCAGGCAAATGGACTCTTGGACCTGATAAAATCTGGTTTAATTTCTGTTGATCTTATTAGGGATAGCATTACTTTTTTGTGTGTGTATGTGTTGTGTGTGTGTTACACAAGATAGAGAAGTAAGCTGTTAACCTTGATGTATGATGAATCATATTCTTTTTGCTGTCTGAGATGTGTCTCCCCATTCCAAACTATGTTACCTTCCTAATGAAAAAAGTACAGTGGTTTCCCACCCTTTCGCGGTTCATATACTGCGGTCCCGCTATATTGCGGGACCGCAGTATATGAAAAAAGGACCCCTAGGGTAAGGGGGGAAAGTCCTGTTTCAAGCCTCCCATACTTACCCCAGGACTGCCTCCCATACTTACCCCGAACAGGCCTGGGAGGGCCTTCCTGGGCCTTCTGGAGGCCCCAAAAGGGCCTTGCTGTGAACCGGAAGTGACTTCCGGATCGCTGAAAATCATTTCTGAGGCCTCCGAGAGCCTTTCTAGGCCTGTCGGAGGCCTCAGAAATGATTTCTGGTTTACAGGAAGTCACTTCCCGTTCGCAGGCCCCCAGAAGGCCTGGGAAGGCTCTCACAGACCCGTTCGGGGTAGGGCCAGGCTGGGGGTAAGTACTAGAGCCCCCAGCTAGGCCCCCCCAGGCCTGACCTGACCTGCATCCGCATATCACGGATTATCAACTATCGCGGGTAAGATCAGATCCCTAACCCCCGCGATCGGTGGGGGATCACTGTAGCATGCCCACACTATTTGACTTTTATTTAACCCATAACACTTCCCAATATCCACACAATGCAGAACTTAGCAGAACTACTGACAACAGAGTTCATATGGGACCCTCCTTGAAACCCATTATTGTTATTTTTAAATACTTCTGCTGAGTGGCAGAATTCTTCTGTGCATTGAGTTGCACCAGTGCAGGATCTTCCTATATGGACCCTAGTAGTGTGTAAATCTTTGCTGATCTGTATTCCTATTGAAGGGATCTGATTTGCTTGCTTTTCTTAATAAGCATATTTCCCATGGTCAGTCTACACCTCTTTGTGCTCCATGGATGGATAAAAGAGGAATAAAATAGGCAGGGAGAAGGTTGAGAACGTAAGTAAAAAGGAGGGCCGTTTCGATTGGGAGTGAGTTTGGGAGCAATTCCAGATGTCTGTGGACAGGTGGTACCTGGACATCCAAGCAATAAATACTCCCCTTGGGGTGACACATTCAAATCTGCAACAAGAAATGCTAGAAGGGCCAAGAACACTCTAAAACAGGCATGTCCAAACTTCGGCCCTTGTGATGTTTTGGACCACAACTCCCAGAATACTAAGCTTAGATTGCCAATGACAAAGGACTGTAGGAATTGCAGTCCAAAACATTTGGAGGGCTGAAGTTTGGACATGCCTGCTCTAAAACCTCCCCAGAACAAGAGTAGTCAGCACCACTGTTGTAGATGTGCTCAGACGTGAACAGTTTGTTGATCTACTCAGCAATCTGAAAGGCAGACACTTTATTGATCTGCAAACAAGCTCTGAAGGTTTTAAGTAGTGGCACCTTTTTTCTTGTCTGCCTGACTTCTGTATGACACTCTAGGAAAAAAGGATAAATGAGCAATTTCCCCTACTTTTTTTAAAAAAAAAAATGCCAAATGGAAATGCATTTTAACCTCTGCCCCCATCCTCTTTAGCTTGTGACAAGCTGCATAAATTTTCTTGGGTGTCTGGTGTTAGCAGTGATAGGGAGAAAAACAGATTTTGATTTTGATATTTTTAAAGGGTGTGAAGGACAGGAGGTGAGACGGAATTGTATTTCTTGTTCTTTTTGCATAATATAAAATTAGGAGGAAGCATACTGTGTTTCTGTTCTTCCTGCATTGCCTTTGAACTGACTGTAGATAGATGTGCAAGAAGCCAACTGTTCAGTAAGTATTAAAACTGATGCACATATTTTCTAACAGGTTCTTCTAAACAGTCATTGCAGTGACACTCATTTAAAGTTAGTGTGCGAGCACAGTAGAATATACATGGTTAACTGCTGAGCCTGTGCAAAGCTACAAACCTCCCAGTTGTACAGGTATTGGTGGTTTGAAAACATTTATAATGGCATTGAAGGAAGACAGAGTGTCAGAAATCCTGATTATCAAAGCAACATGAGTGGACATTGCTTAAGATCCAATATGCCTTCATTGCGAACATGTGTATTTTCCCTTTTCACTTCAATGAAAGGAATCTATCTCCATATGTAAGTAACCTGTGCTTAGGGCTGCCCTGTGGTTTGAAAAGGGGAAATGGGAACACTTGAGTATGCATCAACAATTCCATGTAAAAGGTTCCAGGAGCACATGGAATTTGTGTATGTATTGTGTCATTACAGTCGTGACCGAGTCTTTGTGACCCCATGTCCATGGAGTTTTCTTGGAAGGAATACTGGAGTGGTTTGTCAGTTCCTGCTGATACTTATATCCTACTTGACTTAATGGGGGCATTACTCTGGGCAGTCATTACAATATGATATAAACCCTAAATACCATTCCTCAACATAATTGACAGTAAACTTCAAAGTTGGAAAACACATGAACAAACGAAATAAAACCAAGTGATGGCGACAGCCTTCAGGTGGCACAGGGTACATTTCCTGAGGGGTAGAACAACCTTAAAGGCTTCCCTAAATGATGATGTTTTCAGTTGTCTTTTAAAACTCTGGAGGGAGGAGGCTTGCTGGGTCTCTAGTCGGAGGCCATTCCATAGGCCACAACCAAGAGGGTCTGCATTCGCTGGAGGTCTCCCTTTCATTCTCGGCATGGTCACCTGCAGCAATGAGGCCAAGGAAGATCAAGTGGCAGCATTTCTATAGGAGAGATCCTTCTAAACCACCAAGGAATTTGTATGTTAAAAATCACATCTTAAGTAGACACAAGAGGTAGCCAAAAGAAGTGGACCAGGACTAGGTATATATGATCAAATCTCCTCTCTCCAGTAATCAGCCTTGCTGCCACCTCTTGTTGTAACCTCTGGGAGAGCTTCAAGGGAAGTCCCATGTAGAGAGGGTTACAGTAATCAATCCATGAAAGAACCAGGATGTGAATTAATGTTGTCAGAGACTCATTCCAAGAAATGTGGCCTTTAAATGCACACCGCACCTTTTCACTTTGTTTTTGAGGGTTATTCTGTTTTTGTAAAGATTTGAACACAAAAAATATACTTTTCATTTGTTGAGATTAAGGATAAGTCTGTCTGCTTATTGCCATTGCCTATCAAAATCCTTTTATGGGTAGCAAGTTTGCAGAATATAGCATTCTTTTTTTATCTGAAGATGCTAATCCAGAAGCAATCCCAGGAATGTAAGGAAGATTCAAATCCTACATTATCCTTGCCAAAGATAAACACAGCAAAGAGTCAAAACAACTTTACTTTTCAACATAATAGATTTAGCAGAACTTTGTTTCCTAAATCCTTGAAGTGACTATTCTGTCAACTTTGCTGTACAATGCAACTGGTTGCTAACAGGCAAAATTCATATACAGTTTTCGAAAACCTTTTAAATTTATACTGGTAAAATGGTTTCTTCAGCATTTCCTGTTTTTCCTTATGTGGGTGCTTGTTTCCTGACAGAAACAAAGAAACTGTAAAATATAAGAATGACATTGCTTCACTGAAATCTGCTGATCATGCAGTAAATGCCACGCATTAGCTGCAACCATATTCCATACTGTACTATTTTCTTTGATTCCAGCCAGCCAGCAAAATATGTTTCTAATGTATTCACAAACATTTGTAATTTAGAAGAGTTTTGATAGTCTGTATTTTCTTCTTCTTCTCCAGCAGTGGGTTGCAAATCTGACCCAGACTTTGACCCAGAAATCCCTTGGCCATGAGTACAAGTGAAATCTTAACTGTTTTCGGGAAGACATCTGGTATAAATTGAAGCTTAGCTGTGAACTACAATTGATCCATTTATAATATAAGGATGTCCCTCATCTTTTTTTGTAGTTATATATCTGTTTCAATCCAATGCTGCATGGAAATTTCTGTACAGTGGACCCTTGTATAACAAACAGCTTGTATAACATAAAATTTGTACAACATAAAAATTATGGAGATAGGGGAAATTTGCTTAACATAATTGCCTATGGGGTGAATCCGTACAACATAAAATGGGATTGCTCCATTTTCAATGCATTCCTATGGGAATTTGTATAAAGGAAAAATTGCTTAACATAATTTCATTTGGAAGGAATTAATTCCTTTGTACAAGGTACCACTGTATTTCAACTTTTCCTCCATCATGAAATTTAAACACATTGCTCTCCTTGTAAAACATGTGCATTATTTATTTACTTAATCAGTTCTTGTACTGCCATATCTTTTGATATCTTAAAACAAGGCAAAGAGATTAGAGCCTTCAGACTAAACCTCATGCTTCAAATCTCATATTAAGACACATTGACTTGAGCTATGCAAAAAAGCTGCCTTTAGAGTAAAGACAATCCTCCCTAACCATTGGTTGCTCACTCAAACATTTTCTCATGCCATTTATTTCAGCAGATCTATACTAAATGTGGAACTAAGTTTATGTTTGTCATCATGCATACTGGGTTATTAAAAGTTACCATTTCTTGATATGCTTTCTTTTAGAGTGCAAACAAGACTTTTTAAATCATTCTCAGAGCAAATTTTTGAAAAGAGCATTTGTTTTACAGATAGAATACAAAGGTATGTGTGATACAGAAAAATCTTATGAATGCATTCCAAGCAAGCTAAAGATTAACATAAGTTCTCCTGCCATCCAAAACCCCCCCCAAAAAAAGAATTACTTCTGTTTATGTCTTCCAAACAATAATGTCTTCTGTGTGCTGAGGCATTTTCAGCATATGTTGATTAGTTGTTGGTATTTACAAGAATTAAACAGAGAAGAGTCTTGAAAAAAATAAGCAAAGGGTTCTTCTCTTTGTTTTTGGTAAAGAAAGGCTCAACAGCTGCTGTCCTTGAGGCACTTCATGCTGTTATCTTCCAGACAACACACACACACACACACACACACACACACACACACACACACACACATTCCTCATTTATTACACATCTGGATGGGGAGATGTTGTACATCACATTTTAATCTTATGATTTTAGGATGGCTGTCTTGGAAGACTGCAAGGACTAAGCCACCTAATGTGTTTTTTGTTGTTGTTGGAGTGGGCAGTTAAAAAGATAAAAGATAAAGATTAAAAGATATCCTTAGAAGGGAGTGGAGCTTAGCACAAATGCAGCACCTCGGAGTGGGCAGTTTCTTGTCTGTAAAATCTATAATGCTTGCATGGATTTCCCAAACAAGAAAAAAGACTGTAAAAAGACAATATAGAGATCTCCTAAAATCTACTTCCAGGTTAATTAAAAAAAGAAAGATGTGAGGAAAGGATGCCTCTTCTGTCAACCCCAAGGGAGGCCTGGAAAGTGGCAACTAGGAGCCGGCCTTTACTCAGTGGTTGCACCCAAATTGTGGAACCAGGTTCCGCAAAAGATTTGCTTGGCACCCTCGTTACAAGCCTTTAAGAAATTAATGAAAACCAGGTTTTATAGGTTGGCCTTCCTGATCATTCCATTCCAACTTGTTAATATAAATAGGATGCTACTCTTCTTTTCTGCCTTTTGATAATACTTTATGAGCTCTTTTTCTTTTCATCTGTATTGTATTTTGATTTTCTGAAAGGTATTTATTTATTTGTGCTTACTTGCCCTTGTTTGATTCATGCTATGTTGGTTTTTATTTATTTTGTTCATTTACTCTTTTAAGTTGTATAATGTGTTCTATTGCATGTTGTTTATGTTTGTAAACAGCCCAGAGTAGCTTTGTGCTGGATGGTTACAGTATATAAGTCAAATAGTAAATAAATAATACATAATACCTAGAGGCTACTACCAACTCACCTTGCTTCACAAGCCTTCCTCTTCTTGTTGTTGCTGCTGCAAGTTTGGACAGGGAGGTCTAGGAGGGGTCTTTGAGGTCTCAGGAACCCTGGCACTCATTAACCTTTGGTATATATTCACTGTGAAGTGGCATGATACTGGAGGTGAACGTGACATACATGTGTGTGGCACAGATAGTGTTATCATACTTGGACACATCAGGCATCATGTATCTTATTTTATTGCTTTGTGAGTATTTCAAGAAGTAGAATTACGAAACTCTTGTGTCCCCCCCAAAAAAAAATTCTTCTTGCCCCTCCCTGTTCCCCAGGTCAGTCCCATCTTTTTTTCTGAGTGTAAACTGTAAAATTTCTCCTGGGATTTATCTTGTCTGTTTCCTTGTATATACTGACATATTCCTTTTGATTTATTTATTTTTAATCAGAAGTCTGTAGTTGTTGCCAAACTGATAACTTCTCTGGGAATTCTCGAGACAGTAACTGGAAAGGATAACAGAAGTCTGTGAAATCACCTAAAACTCAAATACTTGAGCTGACTGCTGATTGTTTTATTGTTTTCTCTTGGGATTCAGTTCTTTGGAATGCTGACCAAAGTGTTGTGTAATACTCTGTGAATTAGATTATTCTTATTTATACGCATGTTGCATGTGAACAAGATTCTCCACTAGATCACAATTGTCCATACTCATTCATATCATGCTCATTTATTTTTATCTTGATAAGAATACTTCAGCTATTTCTTAGAAGAATGCTGGAGTTTAGTCTTCTTGTTGTTTTAGAGCCAAATGTAAAACATGTGTTTAAAGAATGCAGAACACTAAGTGGCATTCACTTACATTTGTAAGCATCTTATATAAACAATCTCTTTGCCATCTTCTGCTTCAGTAGTGCGTGTCACTTCAGTGAAAATGTGGTAGTGAAAAGGTTGTCTTCTGATGAACCTATTTCTATGACTAAGGAAGAACAACAAATCATCTTGAAAAGGCTTTTAAAATACAGAAATGTACTAAATGAATGTGTGACAACTCTAAATTAAATCAGAGGAAGTTGTTCTGACTTTCAAAAGCATTGTGTGCCGAAAATTCCGAACTATGCATATACTTTGCCCTTTGTTTGTAGTTCTAAAATTGCAAACTGCCAAACTAGTTTTTGTGCTTGTGTATGGGTTGCTTCAATATGGCTTTTGGGTTGTTGAGCTTCATTTCTAAAGTTTGGTAAAAACTGTTGAAAGGACTGGATGATTGATTCATATCAGAAACACTATTGTTGAAGCTGTACTGCTCAACCAAGATTTGGACCAATATAGTACTTGTGTTCAGCAACGATCAAGTATTGTGATATGTATAGATGGTGGAATAATTGCACTTTCACTGTTACCTATGATTTATTTATTTATTTTATTTATTTATCTGTTTGATTTATTTAGTTCCCATCTGGCGACCAAGGCCATTCGTATACCCATTGGGACATGCAGATCCAATTTTATGCAGTGCTCTCGTTTCATTTTCCATCTTCAACTAGAAATGTGAAAATAGACTAGGTAGTTCTGTTCCTTGTTGTGGAACAGGAACATGTCACATGAAATCATGCAACGGGCAGCAGAGCACATGCTGTCAAGATTATTGTACAATCCCATAGTGATTTGCTCAGAAATCATTCTCAGCGGATCTATTCCTACTAAGTCGGTATGCCATTGCATCCTTATTATCTTAGAAGTTGAGCACCAGTGCATGTAGCAAGGGAGGGTGAGCAATAAAAAGATACTCAGCAAGAGGGGTAAGCAATAGCTAGACATGTAGTTTAGTATTTTCTCTATTTTGTCTTTTCTTTTTTCTGCTCACTTCCTTTCTCCCTCCTTCCTTTGAAGCCACATTCTATTTTTCTACATACTGTACTAGAGAAAGGCAACAGCGTGTGAGTTCTCCTTTATGGCTGTTAGCTGACATGAAGACATAAAAGTCAGATCTAGAGTGTTAAAATATGTTTAGGAATACTTCCTCCTCTTCTAATTAGATACATATTCGTGAAAGTAATGAACAGCAATTTCCCCACTTCCCCTTTTCCCAAAATCCCTGAAAGGTTACTTGCATTCTATAGCTAATGCTATAGGTTCAACATTATTACAGTTTCCCAGTATTAATAGACATTGTAGTGAATCCCAAGGACATACTCAATACTCAATACCTCCAGCACCTCAAGCCAGTACCCTTTCATATCCTCTTCTTTTATTCTCCTCTCCTGTTTGCTCCCATCTCCTCCTATAGTTCACTGGCTTTCCAACTATCTTTTTCCTAGATCTGTCATTCCTCCATCTTTTGCTCCTTTTTCACCTAGGACAGTGGTGGCTTCGTTAGCAAGACCTGCTTGCATGCAAAGATGTGGGCCTCCTTTTTACTGAATTATGGAAGCTGTCTAAACTCTAGTTTAGACCATAGTTGTGTCTGGTAAACTTGAGTTAGTTATGCACTGTCAGGGCAGAACTGGATTTTAGAACAAACCTAATGGTCTAGTGGAGAGTCAAAGCCCAGTCTCCAAAATCCTAGTCCGCCCCTCTGTCCACTTCACCACACTCTGTGTCCCTTGGTTATCTCTGCCAGTATAAAAATGATGTTTACTAGCGATATAATGAGTCTGTGTCATTCAAGAGGCTGGTACAGGTGACTCATTAGAAACTCAGCTGATGGAATATAGCAGAACATAACTGAATACTGTAGTTTCAATATGAGCAACTTGAATAAATTGGACTACTTTTTCTGTTTTGAATTCAGTAAATTCAACCACTGTTAATTATTGAAAGAAATCTTTTTGGTATAAGATTATTTACAAACTAAGTTCTGCTATTAATGGTTTTTATATCTTTTTCAGGAAAAGCTTGGCATCTCTGCTCAAAGCTCTTCATTCAGCCTTTTAAAGGGCTTGCTTTAATATCAATTTATATTATTTCAAGTTAGCCTCTGCTTAACCCTTCAAGTATAAACAGGTTACATGCAGATCTGCAGCAAAGGGCTTGATGGGCTTTGCTTTCATGTACAGTATCTGTACAATGGATTGTAACAGGATTGTTGTTAATGTTCTAGGTGTAACTTCTGTCTAAGTTGCTTAATTCCTAGCTCTCGTGTGGTGTATTATTGTTTTGTTTGAAGTGAAGCTCTTTA
Source organism: Phrynocephalus versicolor (assembly GCA_023846285.1). Classification (NCBI taxonomy): domain Eukaryota; kingdom Metazoa; phylum Chordata; class Lepidosauria; order Squamata; family Agamidae; genus Phrynocephalus; species Phrynocephalus versicolor. The sequence continues at coordinate 53,257,074 of JAHTLZ010000204.1, read as the reverse complement.
TTTTGGACAGAAATACACATCTGGATAATCAAAGGAAGACTAGTTTTTCATCATTTCTGCTGCTATATGTCTGAAGAAGTGGACGTATCCACGAAACATTACATTAAAATATGAAAGTTGGTCTTTAAGGTGCCACATGTGTCTTTGTGTCTTTTGTGTATTGTTTTGTTTTTTCTTTGATTTTTGCCTACAATCGTTATCAAAAGGAGATTGGTAAAGATTTTTTTTAAAAAACTAGATTATTTTTTCAAATTAACATTTGAAAGTCTCTCTCTCTCTCTCTCTCTCTCTCTCTCTCTCTGCCTGTGTCTCAACTGATTTTTTTTTAAAAATCTCCTTAGCACTTTCAGCAAACAATTTTTAAAGCAAGATTAGAGTACAGGAGATAGCCTGAGGCAGAATAATTACAAAGTAAATTAATTCATTTGCAATATCCTGAGCGGTACCTCTGTTTTTCTTGTAGCAAACCAGCAAAGAGTATTATGGTCCTTTCAAGTCAAACTTATTTATTATTTCAGTTCTCTTCAGGCAGTGAGTTTGCAGTCCCAGAGTGTTTACATTTAGTCACCATCCTAAGCTGCTTACCGTAATTGGAAACATTCTTGCTCAAAGGATGCAGAACATCTATAGCAAACCATATCTTACTCTGAAATCCAAGGAAAGCATAGAGGCTCTCTACAGATATCTCAGTTGTACTCTTCCCCTGTAATAATCCTTTGTCTTTAATGAATTGATTGTGACATCAGCTGGCTTGCTGCTTTACGGGACTCCTGCCCATGGATCTGCTCCTGTTGCTATGTTAAACAGCCACCCAGTGTGCTCCTCCACACTATTGTTGCTATATTTTCAGAACACCTGGGCCTCTCTTTCATTTCTCTCATTTTCGGCCTTAATTCAGTCTTTTTGCTAGATCCCTTAACATTTGGATCTGCCACACCAATTTCTAAAGCGGTAGCCTAAAAAAAAATGCACTTGTATTTCCTGTCCTCGTTGAGCCATGGCCAAATAACTAGTGTGGGTGTTCTCTGGTAATTGCCACTAGGATATAAAGAAACTTTTGATTCAGAAATTTTTGTTTTTATTTTTGTAACTGATAGAATAGTAAGAGGTAGACTGACAACTGTAAACTCAGGTTATAGATATTTGGTGCAGACTTTTAACTACCTAAGTCACTACGTCATGTCTCACAAATTTATCAGTCTCTGTCTGACTCATTACTCATCTCACTCTGTCACACTTTTATTAATCACAGTTCTTATCCATCTCAGGTATTATCCTATCCCTACCTCTTATCCTATCCGTCCCTAATCTAAGCTCCATCTCCTGTGTATCTTGTGTTCTCTATCTCAAATCCTTTCCTGTCTAGTGACTCTTCTCCTTCCTGCTTGGGGATGGAAGTGGGGTAGGGGACAAGGGGGGCAGCCAAGCACAATCAAATCCTGTGGAGCCATTTTCTCCCTTTAAATTGTCATAGCTGTTCTGTCAGCACCCCACCCCACCCATGGAAAAAATAATCAGGAAGGAGCTGAAATAATTACAGTTTCCCCCTGGCAGCAGGTTTTGTTCCCCTTCCACTGTGCTTACTCAAATCTTAAAATGAGAAATAACCACACAGTAAATGTATAGGCACACTATAGCAGGTATGAATTGAATATGTGAAGTGCATGTATCAAATGAAGCAGTCATATACAACTTACTTTTATGAGCTGAAAAACCTCCAGAAGAGGGGTATGCTTTGCTGTTGTTAGTCAGGGTTGCCCCCCCCCCAATTATCGCACATATCTTGACCTTGTCTGCCTGAACTAGAAATGCCAATATTTGTTTCAGAGGACTGAAATATCAAGTTTCCTTAAATTCCATTTGTTCACAGATTTTAGGCATGTACTTTTTTTTGGCCCTCTAAATCCCAGAATTCTGGGAGTTCCATTTGTCAGATAGATACCTAAATTGTGCTCACCTGGCAAAGGACTGGGCTAGAAGGCCTCACAACACAGAATAGGTTAAGCGCTGGCATAATTTCCTGCTGGAAACTAAAAACTGCCCTTGATGGTTGCTACACACTCTAACTAACTGGAAGCTAGGGCTGAGCTGGCTTATATACCTAGGTCACGAAGCCTTGCAGGACAACTTTTCTCCAGGTCAGTTCAATTTAGATGTCTGTCTGGCAGAAGTAACTCTTGACATTCAGGATTCTGGGATTTAGAGTCTAAATGAAAATAAATGAACATGATGCTTTTGTTTCGACAGGCTTACTTGTCTATCTAGTGGAAATTTCTGAATTCAGCAGGTAGTTCAAAGTTTGTAACGTAATGTGTGCTCATTTGTGTCCCAGAAATAGTAACAGATAATTTCTTTATGTACAGTATACACATTAACTTTTTAAGGGTATTCTTAAGGTAGTTATTTCTTTTTCTATGGCACACATTTCCAAATCTCATATAAGTGAACTGATAGCAACTGAGTAAATGTAAGGCATGTTGCTGCAGATACAAAATAACTTTCCTCAGTTGTAATTGAAACCCGAGGAAGGCTTATAGAAGTGTAGCAGAGATTGTATTTAAAAGTTGGAGAAAGGACAAAGTAATCTGAATACATTTGGAAGAGTGAGAATCATGGTAGCCTGGAGGAATATGGACATCAAGGCCTTTGGGATGGCAGGCACACCTAATACATAACTTTCAATTTTATTTCTTTCAGGTCTGTTTCCTGCCATTCTAAATCTTGCTAGCAATGCTCATATCAGCACCAATGCTACTTGTGGGGAAACGGGCCCTGAGATGTTTTGTAAACTTGTGGAGCATGTTCCAGGCCGTCCTCTACGCAATGCCCAGTGCCGAATCTGTGACCACAGTAGTGCAAATCCCAAAGGCAAGTGTGTTGCATTGTATTTTTGTCTTCTAAGTTAGAAAAGCTAGATTTTGGGCAGCTATAACTTCCAGAATCCCCTTGGGAATCCTTAAGACACTGTCTATGGTGTTGAAGGTTTCAGAATATGTACGATAACTGGTCAGATGCACAGCCAATTTGGTCACATTATGTGCGCAATTTAGGATTTTCAAAATCCCACTATAATCACTGAGTCCTTAAATTGTGGGTGAGGTCTGACTTATGGTAATTCTGTGTTGGAACAGATCCATTAAAATCACTGAGTTTAAGTCATTCATGATTAATCTCTTGTGATTTCAATGAATTTGAATTATCTGGGTTCTGTTCTGCTACTATGCAATTCTATTGAGTTCTCTACATGTATGATTTTTTTCTGGGTTGGTTCTTTCATCAGTTCTATTTTTTTTCCTAAATAAAAAATTATTACTAGAATTTCTGTCGTCCTCTCTGGGTATTACTCATGCAATGTATATCTTAAGAGGAGAATTATTTGCTCAGCATATGGCTTGAATATAGCAAGAAAAATCCGTAGTTAAATTTGATCTTAATTTTGCCTGTTTTAGAGCACCACCCTATCTCAAATGCAATAGATGGCACTAATAACTGGTGGCAAAGTCCTAGCATTCAGAATGGAAGACAATATCATTGGGTAACCATAACTCTGGATCTAAGACAGGTAAGTAAGAATATTTGCATAAAAGTATGATACTTGAGTAGATTTTTTTCACTGCCTGTGAAGGAGCATGGTGGGGGAAATAGAAGGCATTTTATGGAGGCACCAGGGCTGCTTGTATTAACAGGAAGGGGACTGATTTTCTTTCTTATGCTAGTACTTCTTCATGTAGAATAAGATTAGCTAAAATCTTGGTGTTCCTGATTATATGTTTCTGGTTATTTATTTGCTAAGTCTAATGAATTGCCCAAAGGACATCAACAAAACTGCCTAGTGCAAGTTCAATTTTTAAGGTAGAAGTTCTCTCTGACAAATAGAGTCCAGTCGTTTCCAACTCTAAGGGCCAGTGTTTATCTCTCTTTATAAGTCAAAGAACTAGTATTTGTTCATGTACAATACAACCTATGTATCCACTGATTCAATAACCACTGATTCAGTTATCTACGGTTAGCAGAGGAAAAATTAAATAAATAATTCAGCAGCCATAAAGCAAGCTGCTCTTACAAAGAACAACCACAAAGCAAGCTACTGCTACAAAACAGCAGGTTTTTGGCATTCTCTGTTATCTGCAGTTGTCATTATCCACGGGAAGGCTTGGAACCGGTCCCCAGCGGATATCGGGGTCTTATGTGTTTCTGTGGTAATGTGGCCAGTATAACTAACCATGCAAGTGTATGGAACATCAATACCTTCCCTCCGAAGTGGTACCTATTCATCTGCTCACATTTTTATATGTACTTTGAAACTGCTAAGTTGGCAGGAGATGGGACAAGTAATGGGAATTGACCCCATTGTGTAGATTCAAACTGCTGACCTTTTGAGTGGCAAGCCCAGTGGCTCAGCAGTTTAACCTGAAACCCCACCCACATCCTACTTTAGTTTTTGTCCTTCTCTTATATTTTTACTAGTATATAATAGTGTCATTATGGTAGCTGAAATAATATTGAACTTGTAGACACCTGATTTTAGGTTGTGCACAATATAGTTTCTATTTTCCATTTACACAAGACTTAGCATAACTGCTTGCAAAAGTGATAGTATGTGCAAAGCAACAAGACAAGTTTACTACTGCTGTACAACTGGAGAAAAGCAGCATAACTTCACTAGAATGCTGTTGTATTGTAGAAGTCAACTATTAACTCATCTGTGTGAGAAGTGGATACTGTACATACAATTTGATGTACAGTGAGCCCTTGTATAACAAACAGCCTGTATAACAAAATTTGTACAACATAAAAATTCTGGAGATAGGGGAAATTTGCTTAACATAATCACCTAGGGGGCGAATCTGTACAACATAAAAATGGGATCACTCTGTTTTCAATGCATTCCTACGGGGAATTTGTATAAAGGAAAATTTTCTTATCATAATTTCATTTGGAATGAATTAATTCCTGTATACACGGTACCATTGTACTTTGCATTTGGTAGAAATGAAAGAGGGGCAAACCCCCCCATTATAGCTATTGAAAGACAGCTGTTCAAAATTCATTGTACATGTATGTATAGGAAACTTCAATTAGGTGATTGAATGTTTATTTACATGAATAGACCTAAAATGCAGATACACTTGGGAAAGTAACATATACTGTACCTTATTCCTCCAAGTAAAAATATAGCATTTATTTCCTCTGGAGTTGTCTGGTTGAGGAATTCCATTAACCATTTATGTGCAGAAATGATTGGACTGACTTGCTATTACTGTCTTTATGTAGTCTTTATATTTGGAAATAGAATTTTGCAAGAGAAGAAAGAGACATCAATGGTTTGCCTAACTCGCTGCCAAATGTGATCCTGAGGTGCTGCTAAACCTCTTGTTCAAATAGCCATCACATTTATTCTTAGATCCTGGTTTCCCAATTTTTTTTTCCTGCTGTCCCACTGAATATACTTGCTTGCTGCTTCCATTGCTCATTAATTTATTTAAAATATACTTCCTTAAAATACGCTTTAATGTGCTTCCCCCCCTGCAAGTGTCTTTCTGCAGTTTCTTTGTCCTTGGCAAACTGCAGCAATGATAGGGTTGTCTTGCTAATAAATATTTCTTCTCTCTAAGAAAGCATTTTATGTAATCAAGATTGCATGAGGTCTGTGAACGATTCAACCTCTCATTTGTTTGCTCGTTTGAACATGAAGAAATCTGCTGGATATATGTGACATTGGGTAACCCAGGTGTTCTTGGACTTCAAATACTAGAAGCCTTCCTATCTCTAGCTTTGCTGGCTGGTGTTTCTGGGAGTTGTAGTCCAGGAACACCTGGATTTTCCTAAGGATGAGGACTATTGGTCTAGGAAACAGATGGCCCAAGTTCAAATTCTGGCTTGGCTATGGAAATGCACTGGGAGCCAGAGATTTGGAGTTTGATTCCCCCGGAAGAGAAAGTCTGCATGGTTAAGGCTTAGCTTCAGAACATCAAAAGAAGGTAATAATAAACTTCTGGGTACGATATGCCTGAAAAACTTTAGAGGTTTTTCATAAAGCAGAAATGACTTGATAGCATATTATTATTAATTACATTATAACAGATACTTCTTTGTGTTTTGTAAGTTTCACTACCCAGTGAGTGACACAATTTAATTGCATTTTAATTGTGTTTACTGTCTGATAACTGAACCCTTTTTTTTAGTGAAGGAAAGTGGGTTTGCTTTCAAACTGTAATGCTCAGTTTCTGCTGAATACTGCAGTTTGTTTGCTGTCATGACAGTTATAGCCTGAAGATATACTGTCCCATATGTGAATTATTTTACTGATTCACTTTTTAATGGTGTCAAATGACATGCAAAAGGGTAGGAATAACCCAGTGAGGAGGAAGGCGACCTAGAGGATATCAGGAATAGATTGAAAGATCTACATGCTTTGATTGTTTAAAGTTGTTCCATGTGTGTGAGGTGACTAAATAGCAGCAGGCAAGAAGTGGCTTCTGCTGTACAGCTCTTGCTATTACTCAAAGGAGAAGTGAATGTGATATCAGTCATATTGTTTGGCTTTATATTATGATTTGCTGCTGGTTCCAGTCTTATTGCAAGTAACAATTGTGGTTGGTGCGACTGGAGGTTCAGATTCTGGTTAAGGAGAAGGGAACATAGAAAGGATTCATGAATTCTCAGAAGCACTTAAACTTTTAGAGCTTATTGCTTGAGTTATTGTTAAAACAACATGTGCACACACAGAAAATTAAATGGTGTCATTGTTATTCATTCACATAGCAGATTCTCTAAGATGGGGTAGATGTCTTGCCCATCCACTTTGTTACCTTCTATCTACTGTCTCCCTTTCTCCCTAATACTTCTTGTTCAGTGCCTTAAATCTAGCAGAAAGAGAGACAGTTAGTAGAGGGCAGCAAGTCTTTGCTCAAATTTGCTTTTGTTTCTTGATGTACTAGTCTCTGCTTTTCAGTCGTGACAGAAAGAAGGACGGCATGAATGAGGATTGTTTGGTGATCTTGTATTTATCACTAGAGATGGGCACGAAACAAAAAATGGCATTTCGGTTTTTCGTTTGTCTTTGAGAGGTCTGTTTCGGTTCATTTCCGTTTGTCGCGAATTTTTGGAAAAAATTCGTTACCGTTTTTCATTTTTTCGTTTGTCGTTTCTACCTGCTTTTTGCGTGATTTTTAAAGCATTTCCGTGCGCAGGCATCCCCCAACGCCCCAAACCAGAGGGAAAACACTAAAAAAAATGGATGCTGGCAGAGACACAGTATAGACTAGGTACGCAGGGAGGCTGCAAAGTCAGTGGCGGGCGTTGCCCAGGGTGCAAGGCAGATGCAGAGTGACTTCACTGCGGGGCAAGGGAGGGTACTCACCGAGAGGTACGCAGTATGCACACACGCACACAGGGAGGCTGCAGGACTGAAGCTAGAGTCGCAGAGACAGCAATCCCACCCTAACTCCCACCAGAGACTGCAAGGAGGACGGGGGCTGCCAGAGCTTTTTATGCCCTCTGTGGCTGCCAGACCTGCCCACCCAGTCTGCAACCTGGGCATGCTATTGGTTGAACATGATCCCATCACATGGCTTGCCTCCATTTTGTGGCTGGTGGCGACATCCATTTTAAAGGGAAAAGAAAAATACATCGCGATGGGAGAAGGCAAAAACAAATGTTTTAAGGACCCCAACCCCCCTGGTAGGTATTATCAGACAATATAAATAATTATCGCTGTGTTTTTACGGATGTCCAGGGCGTTTTTTAACATTTAAAACAGCTCATTTCATTGCGCGTCGCCATTAATGGAAACGAAACGTAACGACCACAACTTTCGTGGTTCTGTTCATTTCGTTTCATTTTCATCACAATTTTCGTTTGTCGTTTCGTTACGTAATGGAAACGACAAACGGTAACGGAAACGAAAAAATGTTCGTTCCGTGCCCATCTCTACTCATCACTTGTAATCCCTGTTGAAAATACTCAAATTATTGCAAAGCTCCCAATTTGTATATGGATTTTAAATAATGTGCATGCACATGAATCAGGACAGGTTAGAAATGACTCGCAGTGGTTATAGAATACTTGTATGGATCTTATTTGGATTATTGTTTTGGTAGCTAAAACCTGTCTGTGAGAACAGTTTATTCTAGTAATCATGTTGAATTCTCCAACAGTTATAAGAAAATTTCTCTGATATCTATTATGCAGCTGTTTCTTGCCCTCAGTACATACCTTGATCTAAGTCTTTGTAGAGTAAAATGTATATCCTATGGTGTCAGAGCTTTCTTTCTGTACTGTACGTTCAACCTGATGAAGTGTTTTATCTTTGTTTCCAAAATTTATGAAGAGTGGTGCATTCTTCAGTAAGTATGATCAAGAAACCTAGCAAAGAGCTTGGAAAATTCACTTTGTCTGATGAGTCTTGTCATGCTGTCAGGAGAATTCTGGAATCTGTATACCATAAATACATCTTTTCTAAGGTCTACTTTTGCATGGATTTGATTTGTTGTAATAAAATCTAGATTTTTAATTGCAAATCAGGTTCTTACAATTAGTGGTTTATTGGAACAATTGTCCTTTAAGTCTGAAACTGACAAATAAAAAATGAAAGCAAACTGATGCTGAAGTAGCATTTAAAAACAAAACAGTAGGGTATAAAAATGGCCTAAAAGTATATGCGTTATTACTGAGATTCTTGAAAAGTTTGGGGAAATTATATTGGATATCCTTAAGCATTTGAAAGCTCATTTTTAAATTTCTCAAAAATAACCCACAAACCCATGTGTTAAAAACATGCTATACGAGTTGGATCAATTGTAGCTTTTTTTCTTGCATTGCATTTTAGGTCTTTCAAGTCGCCTATGTCATTATCAAGGCAGCTAATGCTCCCCGACCTGGAAACTGGGTTTTGGAACGTTCTGTGGATGGCACCCAATTCATGCCTTGGCAGTACTATGCAATTAGTGATACAGAATGTCTAACCAGATACAATGTCACACCGAGACTTGGGTCTCCTACGTACAAGAGAGATGATGAAGTAATCTGTACCTCCTATTATTCAAGGCTAGTACCACTAGAACATGGAGAGGTGGGTTTCCTTATTCCTGGTATCTGTAATCATGGAGGTGGTAGAAACTTTGTGATGCTCAGAAAGTCAGATTAAAAACTGTCTGTCTCTGCTGAGATTGTACCTAGAATTAGAAGCAGTTGTAGTCCTTGTTATTTCTGAAGGTTTACATCTTCCCATATACAGTCCTGCATTTTTTTCCAGAAGCTGAAGGAGAGACTATTTAAACCTGAAGTTTAATTTTGATTTTATTCGAGTCACAACTTCAGAATTTGAAGAAGGATCTAAATAGGTCCATTTAGGGACGGAGTGCATGTTTTGTACCTTTTATATGTACCTTTTTAACACCTCATGGATCACTTACTGAAAATAACATTATTTAGTTGGACTGTGGTTAATGATTTTTTTTGGGTGTGGGGGGGGAATTGCTTTTTCTTAAAGGCCACCTGGCACTAGAATGGAAAAACTGAAAGCACTGAATTTAAAAGCAACAACAACCCAAATGGCTCTTCGCAGCTTGAGCTCTAGAACAGACTTTGGCATTGTTTCATGGGAGAAGCATAATTAAAAGAGTTATGCATTGGCAGGTCAACAGTCTATTGTTCTTTCTTTTAAACAGCTCTATTCATAATGGTTCTCTACTATAGATCACAGAGGCTGCCCAGTATTTTGAGGAAATGACACATTGAAAGCTGTAGCCAGTTTTACTGTGAATGTCTTTCTTTATCTTTTAGCAATTAGAATTCCTGATCTTGCAAAAATAGCTTGGGGGGGGGCTCCCTAATTCTTCTTTAGAATGAAAGATATAGGTTAAAATGTTACCAACAATAGATTTGTATATGTTAAGTTAGTAGGATCAGTTTTCACATAGCAGCTAGAGAAGCTGTAGCATCACAAGCATGGCCTTGCATAAAAATAGGTGTTATAACTCTTCATGATTTAATGCCCTTATCTGTAGCACCTTGGCTGCAAGAGATGAAATACATTACTTCAAGGCTATGATCATGGCTATGCATAGAAAGCAGTTGTTGGATACAAGTTTTCTTGTTTCAAAACACACACTTAAAAGACTAGCATATGAAATAATAGCAGATCTGTTGCTACAGCAAGTCAAGGTTTTATACTTTTGACCTATACAATTTTGCTTTTCTGAGTGAGTTGAAACTGTTCATATTGAATGATATCAAGAATATAGATTTTTTAAAAATAAAATGAAGTAATATAAAATGGGAACAGTTTTTTTTAGGTTTTTTCATATTTTTAAATTAGGCATACCGTGATCCAAACACCTGAATGTCTAATGAACAAGGTTCGTGCTGCTATCTTGCATGTCTAAGAACACATTGAATGCAATGGGGTAGCCTCTGTGCTGTATAAAGCGCTATGTAGCCCTTTCTTTCTGGATTTCCTCCTCTTTTGAATTTTAGCACTTTAATGCTTTGATTCTCCTGCTATGTTATGAGCTAAAGTGACATAATGGGGTTAGTACAAGTTCATAAACTTCTGAAGTAAGCACAATACCCCTCTTGTTTTTTATTCTTCATTTGTGTGCCATTTTGATGTTTTAATTGTCCATTTTGATTGTGAGCCGCCCAGAGACCTTTGGGTAGTGGGCGGCATACAAGCTATAGAAATAAATAAATAAATAAATAAATAGACATAGGCCTCTTATCTGTTCCCATATTCCTGTACAGCCTCCTTCAAAAAGTCACATTCAGAATTTCCTCTGTGAGCTGGGAGGAAGCATCTAGATTCTAGAAGAATGGTTTTCACAAAGCTGTCAGCTCAGTATGCTTAAGAAGGACAGTGATAGTGTAAGGGGGAGCATACCAGTATTTTTGTTTTGGCAACTATGATGTCCAATATGTATTTTTTTAATTCTAGTGCAATAGCCAACATTTTTACCATTAGTAACCCTTGTATTTTGATGTGACTATGAGCAGTAAGCTTCTTATGAATATGGTCTCTCTCATTAGATCCACACATCATTGATCAATGGTAGACCTAGTGCCGATGACCCTTCACCAACATTATTGGAGTTTACTTCCGCACGATACATTCGTCTTCGGTTGCAAAGAATAAGGACCCTTAATGCTGACCTCATGACCCTTAGTCATCACGATCCTAAAGACCTCGATCCTATTGTTACGAGAAGGGTAAGAAGATGTTGGTATTCAGCAATGACTGTATGGACATCATGAAGTTGCTACCCTGACTCTGTTTTAAGACAAGGAGATCCAAGTTCTGTACCAGTTTTCTTTTTTAGTATGAAGGGTTCAAATAGCAAACACACTGGCAAAATCATTTTCTAGTAGAATACATGCTACTAGGATGCATCCTGATATGGCCGGGGAAGGCTGGAGATAAGCTTCCTCCTGTGTTAAAAGTATGCATGAAGTAGGTGTCAGGGTTCCACCTGCGGTTCAGATATTTGGGAACTGTAGGATGAGACCCACCATCCATAGCAATATACATGCATACAGCAATTCCTTGAAGGAGGGGATTATGGGCTGATCTGGTACTGGTATAGTGAGTTGATTAGTTAACTAACACTGAACTTGACTTCTCTCTCTCTCTCTCTCTCTCTCTCTCTCTGTTTTTCTATCTGCATGGTGAAGTCAGGTGTGGTCAAGGAAGGGATGAAAGAGGAGTGTACTACCTTGATGTCCTTTCCCCATATGTTAAAACATGGCTTGTGAAGGAGATAATACTGTATTAGTCCAAACTGGGCCAAATAGTATAATTAACTTTTATATGTACATATGATCTTTTTTTATGCTAGATTTTTTCACAGTACATATTGGATAGTGTTTGATTGTGGCTCTTATATAACAGCCATAAAAATATTGTTATTCACTAAAAACTATGATTATTAAAAAACTATAATTAAAGTTGCATCTGCAAGTTCAAGTTAACTTGACAAATGTCATAAATCTATTTCTAAAAGCATGCTTTGCATCTTTCTTGAGCAACCAAAGGCAAGTCAGGACAAAGTCCACTGGCAATTATTTCTAATTATTATGTTGTCTTGGCTTAGCTTATTTGACAATAGCTAAAACTGATGTTATCTGTGCTCAGTGAAAAAAGCCTCTGGACAAAATTGATTCCATAATCTTATTTGTCAGTTACACTGTATACCAAAGGTTAAAAAAATGTTTGAGTTGAACTTATCAGTTATGCCTTAGGCTGCTCATGATTCGTACCCTTGCAAGCTGTTATTTTACTTGAATCCAGTGTTAAAGCTGACAGAATAAATCTGGTGCCCGGGTTGTAGGGTAGTAATATGTGTAAAAGCCATTCATGTATCTTTGAACAAAAACTAATTTTTACAGACTTCCGTAACAGTTGTAGAAACTCTGTCTTTGCTTACAATTGATTAATATTTGTGTGTATTTTTTACAGGAACATTGCCATTTTGTGTTTCTAATATTAAAAGCCAATTAACTTATTACCTTTGCTTTATTTAGTATTACTATTCAATAAAGGACATTTCGGTTGGAGGTATGTGCATTTGTTATGGCCATGCTCGAAGTTGCCCTTTGGATAAAGAAACAAAGGTATGATTTTTTAAAATCTCTCCTATTTACGTATTTGCATAAAAATTACTCCAGTTCTTCTATCCGCCACCACTTTCTGAATGCTGGGGGGTGGGGGGGATCCCATACTTGGTTCCATAGGTAATTCCCCCCCTACAACTTACAGAATTCTTAACTAGCATGCCTGTTAATAGTTGTTTTGGAGGATGTGTTCTGATACCATCTGATGACCAGTGGTTGCTCACTAACTAAGAAAGTAATAAAAAGCCTAGTACTTTCAGCTGTAATGGAAAATACTTATTAGCATTGGGTAACTATACAGTTTTCAAGTCATTACCATAAATGCTTGAGAGCTCAATTTAGGCTTAAAGGATTAGGACAAGAATTCCAGTAGATCCTTTGAGGATTGATAAGTAATTAAGAAAAGCTGCAATTCTGAGATGTGCATCCAATTAAAATAAACATTTTATTCTTGCTGTCCTAGAAGATTTCAATGTGTCAACTCAAAGCATGTTTGGATAAGGCTACTATATGCCAGATACAGCTTATAGTGCCTTGCCTAAATAGATTTAGATTTTTTTGTGGAAGATGGTTAACCAGGTCTCTTGGTAAATAGGCATTCAAGCACCATTAGGCTGCTGCTGCTACTACTACTACTACTACTGTACACATATTTTCATATGTAGTGGACCCTCGTATAACAAGTGGTTTGTTTAACAGAAAATCTGCTTAAAGGAAAAATTTCTGGAGATAGGGGGAAATCGTTTGACAGCATCGTCTATGGGGCAAATTCGTACAACAGAAAAACAGTTGCAATTAGGGATTAATCAGTTTTCAATGCATTCCTATGGGGAATTTGTACAAAGGAAAAATTGCTTAACAGAATTTCATTTGGAATGAATTAATTCCTTTATACAAGGTACATATATATGTAGATGAAAGATATAGATGAAAGATATATAGATTATACACGGTACAGATAGATAGATAGATAGATAGATAGATAGATAGATAGATAGATAGA
>JAHTLZ010000204.1:53217787-53243452 GCA_023846285.1 Phrynocephalus versicolor | reverse complement strand
AGATAGATAGATAGATAGATAGATAGATAGATAGATAGATAGATAGATAGATAGATAGATAGATAGATAGATAGATAGATAGATAGATAGATAGATGAAAGATGACAGTAACTAGATTGGGAATAGTATAAGAGCACAAGAACTGCACAGAAGCTTGTAGTAATTAATGAAGTGTATAGTCTTTAATTAAGTGTGTGATTTTTACATGGGGAAGCCAACTCATCTATATAAATTTGTTACTTGTGCGTGAGTAAATCCAGTATGAAATATTTAATGACACTAAGTAGTTGAACATATAAGTTATAGAGGCCATTTTAAGGCATTATGTAACACAGCCATTTTATAATTTGTTTTCATTTAGAAACTACAGTGCCAGTGTGAACACAATACTTGTGGCGAGAGTTGTAATGAGTGTTGCCCAGGCTACCATCAGGCACCATGGAGGCCAGGAACCATTTCTTCTGGCAACAAATGTGAGAGTATGTAGTACAAAAATGGCTTTATGGTGATTAGATGTGTAATCTCGCTAGTAGTGTTAAGCCAATGGAGTGACCCAAGAAGGGGGAGGGACGTTTTGCTGATGTTGTTTAATTCGTGAATTGTTTTTTTCTTGTAGAAATAGGAGGATGGTTATGTGCATTACTAATGTGGGTCATAAATCAGCAGTCATTTGCCCCACCATTTTTATAGTAATATGTGAGCAGCTATTGACCTGGTCCTTAATTCCTCCAAAACTGAGCATATGAAGACCCATAAAGTAACCTGTATACATGAATACATTGTTCCTTTTCATTACTGTTGTCACAGAAAATACTATATTCACAGAGCAGGAAAGAATCCAAATTTCATCTGGTCAAATTGCCATCCAGCTTGGTTGCTATTCAACCTCTGCTTCAAAACATGTATTGAAAGTTCGAGTCTGCCTCCTTCTGTGGAGGGGTCCGTCCCCTTGTTGTTCAGTTTGTTTGGCTTGTTTAGTTCTTCCTGATGTTTAGACTAAACCCTTTTTCTTTTAACTTGATCCCACTGATCTTACTTTTATCTTCATTTCAGGGCAAGAGAGGGTAATAATTCAGTAATAATTAATTCACAAACCCTCATGCATTCCCTTTTTTTTTTTACAATGATGTTAATGCACTATATATTAACTGTTGAATGCTAGCAATATTTTTGAGCAATTATTAATATCCCGCTAATTTTATTTCACTAGTGACCCCCCCTAATTTTAAATGACTTCATTTTTTCTCCTGGATGGTAGCCATATTAAGTCTGTTGCACAAATCCAAAATAGGGTATATATCTAATAATCGCTGGCATACCATAACCTTCCACTGGCAGTAGCTCCTCTTGATCCTTGTTGGGCAGAAAGAGGTCATGAACATTCTCCTTGAAAACAGTGGGGTTCTTTGTGTCGGGGGTTTCTGGATGTCTCCTAATAACTACTAAGTTATATGTGGTGTAATGCATCTGCTAAGGTAGGTTACAGCACACTGAAACTTGTGCCAAATAAATTATTAGCCTTTGAGGTTGTATAGGACACTTTGTTGTTTTTGCTAAAAAAAAACTCTGAGTGTACAATCTATTAATTATATTGCATTTTCTTACTATTTTAAATTAATTTCCTTAAATGATAACACTTAGATTAACTTTCCAAGCTTGGGGTTGGAGCAAAAGGAAACATATCTGATCCCACAGCTCTATATCTACCATTCATGGTTAAGCCATTGTATTGCTCCTTAATCATCTCTTCTGACCTTGTAAAATTTTAACTCTGAGGCTGTTGTTGATTTTGTTACCCCTTTCTGGACACATTCCAGGATGGGAGAGTGTACGTTATTATTAACAATTCATTATTACTTTTGAATTGTGGTCATTAGATGCAGCATATCTTTGTTTTCATATTATTTATTTATTTATTTATTTATTAGCATTGATTTTATGGGAAAATAATTTGTGTTAACAGTACAGAATTATAATGGATTACAGAATATAGCTAGAAAAGACTGTTCTATAAGATACAAGATGCACAGGAAGAAGCCATATGGTGTATCTATACAGGATGCTTGCTGTAATTATTTGTTTAACATTATTTGTTTAAATAATTTGGGTTATTTAAAGCAAATAAAGGTGGCTTTCTTTATTGCTTTTTTCAGGATGTAATTGTCATAACAAAGCTGGAGACTGTTACTATGATCAAAGTGTGGCAGATCAAAAAAAGAGTATAAACATTCATGGCCAACTCAAAGGAGGTGGAGTGTGCCTAAACTGTACCCAGCACACCACTGGAATAAACTGTGAGATATGTCGTGATGGATACTACAGGCCACATAAAGTAAGAAAGCTTTATGGAATTGTGTTTCGTTGCTTTGAACTCTGCTGGCATCAGCTGGCATATTTATTTTAACCCACAGCTGATTTTGCAACTACCATGTAATTAAAAAGTCACAGTGAAAGGAAGACTATCAAGAGGAAAAAAAATGCCAGCATAGACTGAGATATTTCTGGAAATATGCTAACAGTTTTGTCTGCAATCAGTTGTATATATAGGGAGATGGGGAGAGTGTTGCTGCAGCTGCAGCTCCAGCTGTTGACTGTATTACATAAACTTAACATTTGTCAAGGGGCCAGCTACAGTTGTGAGGGGCTGGCTTCCCTGAAGATCTTCCCTTACACCTCACAGCAGTGGGGATGAGTTTCTCCCACAAGGTGTTCCATCTCCTGGCTGGTGGAAGAGCAGTTTCCTCTATGGCTAGAGTCCTTCCTGCAGGCTCACCTTTTTCGGGTTCCATATTTATTGCCCCCCCGCCGGATCCTAGTCAGGCTATATGTGCATGGTGTTACAGACGGTGCATGCTTTTTAGGGCCTGTCCAGGATGAGTGCAGGGTGGACCGGGCTACAAAGGGTCTGTTGAAGTGGTGGAGGGAAATGAGGTGGCATTGGTTGCACTCCTGGGTGTCTCCGTAGGAAGGGACCTTTGTAGCTTGATCAGCGATCAAGTACGCTCTTTCCTTGATCCTCTGCAGAGCGAGAGGGAAAGGAAGTCCTTTTCTCCTATGGCTACAGATCCCTACAAAACAAGATTCTCAGGTTAAAACGATCTTGGTTTACTCATGAGCAAGTGGGGTGAAAGTAGGGGAGACAGAAGGGAGGTAACTTGGCCCTTTCTCTGCCGCTGGGGCTGAACTTCCTTGAGGGACAGAGCCCATGGAGTCAACATGCTACCCTTCCTTGCCTTTCCTCTCTGACCTCATTCAGGAGACTGGGGTGATTTTCCTTTTTGTTTGTGTGTTAAAAATATTGGTTTATTGAAATGGTGATGCATCAGCCTGGCATTGTTTTAGAATCTCACTGCATTGGTTAAAAATGAAAGAAATGAGCATCGAGGGAGGAGTTCCTCTACCCTCCCTTTTAATGCTACAACCTACCTAATACATCACAAAGTTATTAATGCTGTCCTCAGTGTCATTTTTGTGAAAATACCCCTCTTCAAAGATTAAACAGTGACCTATTTTGCACCCAGTTGTATCATGCTAAATAGATTGCATGCCCTAGCCCTGTGGCAGTTTGATGTGGGTCAACTCATAAAAGGGAAGGGTGGGTCACTTCAAGTAGAAGTACAAGCTGTGAAGATCTTTAGTGTCAAAGAATGCCATTAGGATTCCATATATCATAGCTTTATGCCAGTGTGGACAGGCTCTTGGATCTGGCCATTCTTATGAAACACCGTTGCTGCTTTCCAACCAAGACACTTGTTTCAGGATGTCTCATAGTTCTTGAAGCTGTTGCAACTGGTTTTAATTTTTGCCTATTCTGTCCTGTATCTCCCTTGCCTACTGTTTCCCAAAGGACTGAATTAAACACCTTAGTCTGTTTAGTGTCTCACCATTTAATGACTTGCCTTGCCACATTATCTTTTACGGGATGAGCCAAGTGACTGCTTGAGACTACGACTCACAGAATACTCTGGCCAGTGTATCAAGTTGAATAGAGTAGTTCTGGGAGTTGTAAGTGAGAACAGTGACTTTTCCAACCTCTGTCCTTTTCCCTCAGGTTAAAACAATGCAAACTAAACTCTTCCCCTCTTTTAGGTGTCTCCTTATGACAGTGATCCATGCCTGCCCTGCGAATGTGATTCATTTGGGTCAATTGGTTTTGAATGTGTTAAAGATGACAATCATGCAGACCCACAATGGGGTGAGTAATCAGTGGAGACATTTGTGCTAAAAACCAATCCCAACCTGAGATGGGCAGAAATTGATTTGTGCTGCTTCATACAGAGTTCACCACGTGAGAACATGAATGCTGTACCTTCCCACTGCCACCTCCTAGCCATCTGGCCCAATCACAATCTGTTGTTGCACCACTGGGGTCCTCCTTCTTCAGAGGCGCTCCAGTCTGAGGAGGGAGAATCCCTGCCTTGCCTCCTTGCTTGAGTGGTCAGTTGGTGGAGGAGGCAGGGTAGGGTAGCCCTGAGCTCCTTCCCAGACTGGAGCACTGCCGGAGAAGGAGGAACCTGGCAGTGCATGATGACTTGGGAGTGGGCCAGCCAGGTGCAGAGAGAGGATGCACAGCATATGTGGTGCTTCATACAATCTGACACAAATCAGTTCCCAACAACATTTCTGTGGATGTGTCTCTGTAGGAGGAAACACTGAGAGGTTAAATTTAGACCTGTTTTGACCTTGCTGTTGTGTTAGCTAAGATATTTAGGAAGTGGTCTTACTAGTTCCATTCCTCCCCACCACCCAAGTGAAGATTTGAATTCAGGTCTCCTGAGTCCTAGTCTATCCACTATACCACTCTTTTCAACCTTACCTGTATTTATATGTACATTAGAATGGGATTTGCTGCATGTTCAGCTATTGACTGGATGAATCCCATTAAGGATATATAAATATCTGATCATGCACTTGTTTCCATACAAGATCTTTTGAGCTTTTAAACAAACAGACACATGTACTATGGCATAAATATACTGTAGCATATAGGCCAGTGATGGCGAACCTTTTAGAGACCGAGTGCCCAAACTGCAATTTGAAACCCAATAATGTTCGCAAAATGCCAATACAGCAATTTACCCTGAATATAAGTGGCTCTGAAGGGGCGATGTTGGGTGCCCACAGAAAGGGCTCCGAGTGCCACCTTTGGCACCCGTGCCATAGATTCGCCAACTCTGATCTAGGTGAAGGAAAAGAAAGCAGGCAACATGTCAAATGAAAATTATTTCTATGAGGTCTGACAAATATTTGGATAAAGCAAAAGCAAAGTGTTCTGCTTATATACTGCCCCATACCACTTCAAGTAGTCTCTGGGCGGTTTATAGTTTTTAGCTACAGTATGCAGGCTACACATCCCCCCCCCCCACAACCTGAATATTCATTTTACCAACCTCGGAAGGGTGGAAGGCTGAGTGAACCTTGAGCCTGCTACCTGGGATTGAACCCCAGGTCATGAGCACAGTTTTACCTGCAGTATAGGCATTTAACCACTGTGCCACGAGGCTCAGTGGCCTCAAGATGGTTTGCAGACTGAGCAGGATGTGTGAGTGCCTCAGTGCAAAACATTGAGGTGTGAGGTTGTCAGGAAGTTACTCAAAATGGCTGTGAAGCTGAGTGCCTTGGTAATAGCATGCAGGGTGTGTGACAACTGGAAAGAGATTCTGTAATGAGCTGATTATAAAATAGAATTAAAATTAAGTGTGAAGAATTTGGTACTAATTACGCTAACATAGTCATGCGAATTTATTGGTAAAACCTGTTGCACAAAGGCTTATACAGTATGTGTCTCACAGTCATTCAGGGTAGAGAAACCCCATAACAGGGCAAGAAAGTTTAGGCTTTGACCAGTTTCTTGCACTGGCTAGTATAGTGGCACTCAGGGTCTGTCTCCCATTATCAGACCTGAGGGGCAAAGTTCTATATTACACCCATAATATAATGTGTGTATACTTTTGTAGCTTACCTCCCTTGTTCCCATTTTTAACATTTCCCTTTTTAGGTGTTCAGCCTGGTCAGTGTCATTGCAAGGAGGGTTATGCAGGATTAAAATGCGATCGTTGCACCTTTGGCTACAAAGGTTATCCAAACTGCCTGCGCTGTAACTGCAGCCTGGTTGGTAGTGTTAATGATGACCCATGTACCGAACCTTGCCTTTGCAAAGTAAGTTCTTCCTTACAGCAGATAATAACATTGATTCTTTATGAAATTTGAAATGGGGTTTGTAAATTTATTTCATAGGGCAAATTGCTTTCTTTAAATGTCAAAGATCACATGTATTAATGAAGACCTGAGCAAAAATTGCTATAAATAAATGTTTACATTACAATTTTTAGTATGTTTTGCACAAATTTCAGGTAGGCACTGAATGGCAAAAAGTGAGAAGTGAATATAAGTAATTGTTGTGGGGAAAGGTTGTTCTGAATAATAGAAAACAATGGCATTTTTGACAACAGCATGTTTGGCCTTGATGGTCTCTCCCCCCCCCCCCGACACCCCCTTTTGCTGTTTGGTTGTTGAGGTGTGAGAGCTGGAAGGAGGTTTCTCCCTGTTCCTAATGTAATCTGACATTCCTTGCATGCCACTAAGAACCCACAACCCATGTGGAACTGGTAAAATGATGGATTTTAGCAACACACAATCCTACTTCCTACAGGATGGAGGAATCATACTTCCTAAAGGAAATACATGAATACACACACATTTAGAATGAAAACACTACTTTTGTATCTGCTGCACCATTTAGTTTCAATGTGCAAATTCCTGGGCTGCAGAAATCTTTCTGGATTTTTGCCAGGCAGTGAAGAATAGATGCCCTCCAGACCCACTGACGTTGCCCATTCCTCTCTTAAATGATGGCAATTTTAGAGGAGGAGATGTAAGAGTTTTCTTCTTGGCCCTTCCTGGACACTGTGGCACTGTCCTTCTGGGTACTGTAAAATATTGTAAAAAAGCTATAAAGAAGTATGTTGAGAGTGTGACAGTGAGCAAGAAGAAAGAACACATGGATCTATTAGGTTTATACTTCTCCATAATCCTCCATCCTTATAACAAGAGTGCTACATTTTCCTGAATACAGGGGGAAATTTGGTTCTAGGATAAGCTCTCCCCCAATGAAAACACATTTCAATTATTTGCAGTCTGCATGCATAATAAAATTAAAAACAAAAGTGAGAAAGGATTTTAAAGGGTAAGTTCTTTTTTGCATCTAACATTTGTTACACATGCTTAAAGCAGATCAACACAGGTGTCTGTTTGAATATTGTAATTTACAATGTATGATGGTTATTATTGCTGACCACCCAACAATATTATATACTTTTACAGGAAAATGTAGAAGGAGAAAATTGTGACCGCTGCAAACCAGGTTTTTATAATCTCCAAGAAAGAAACCATCATGGTTGTACCGAATGTTTCTGTTTTGGAGTTTCTGATGTGTGTGACAGTCTTCCATGGCCGATTAGCCAGGTACAACCAAATACAGTGGTACCTTGTATAAAGGAATTAATTCGTTCCAAATGAAATTATGTTAAGCAAATTTTCCTTTATACAAATTCCCATAGGAATGCATTGAAAGCAGAGTAATCCCATTTTATGTTGTACGGATTTTCCCCATAGGCAATTATGTTAAGCAAATTTTCCCTATCTCTGGAATTTTTTATGTTGTACAAATTTTCTGTTATACAAGCTGTCTGTTATACAAGGTACCACTGTACTGTTAGTTTTCTGTATGAGGTCTGATAAGCATATTTCATGGCTTCACTTTTTCTTCTGATAGGCATCCCCATCCTATGTTCTTAGTAAAGGTAAAGGTTCCCCCTGCACATGCATGCTAGTCGTATCTGACTCTAGGGCTGGTGCTCATCTCCATATTCAAGCCAAAGAGCCAGTGTTGTGCAAGTCCATGGCCACGAGGCAGACATGGGAGCAAGGAAACACTGTTTCACCTTCCTGCTTTTTACAGTGGTACCTGTTGATCTACTTGCATTTACCTGCTTTTGAACTGCTCGGTTGTCAGGAGCTGGGGTCATCAGCGGGAGTTCTCTCCGCAGTGTGGCATCCGGGATTCGAACCGCCCAGCTGCCGACTTTGCAGTCAACAGTTTTCAGAGCCTTAGTCCTCTGAGCCACCATGCCCCCTTATGTTCTTAGTTTCCCAAAAATGAATTCCTTCTAGCATAAAATGGTCCCACCTTTCCATAAAGCTATGTTTGTAGTGCTGTAACTTAGGGCCATGTTGAGGTTTGGAGTTCATAGATTTAAAAGAAAACTTAGGAAGTCTCTTTTGCCTCTCTCGTATAAAACAGCTGGTAGAGGATTTCCTTTCATAGCAGCAGTGTGCAGTTTATGAACTACTAGGAATAAAACCCTGTTTCACAACAGGAAGAAGATGGCCTGTGGTAAATATTGAGGGCTGGATCCAAGAAAGAATGAGCAGAATGTCACCCATTGGTGCTCTCCTCCTGAACTGTTGCTTAAGCACCCAAGTACTCAGAGCTTTATCTTAGTATGTGAAGTGATTGCCCAATATCCAAAGATGGGATGCACACATTCCCTTTTGTAAAGCAAGACCTACTGGCAGGACACAGCTGACTTCCTGTTGGATATCAATGCTTGCTGTGGCTTAGAGGCATAAAGAAGTAATACTTGCAAACAACTGCTGCAGATGCTTTTCAGCAGGATTTTTTTTTTTTTTGCTTTTGCAATATTATAGCTTGCTACACAATTGGGGAACTACACAACCCACCCATTGAGTTACTTGAGTTACTGTGATAGCTGTAAGAGAATATATGAATAAATAAAACACTGGACAGCCTTTGAAAAGATACAGATTTCATTTTTACTTGAGGAGTGCAAGAATTGCACAGGTGATAGATAATCTGTTGCATAACACTGCGGCATGTCAAGATGTTCTTTGTATTTCCTCATATCTTGAAGTCCCATCTTAAGGTGTTAACCAAAAATGCTGAATTTCTCCATATTACTTTGCTCACTTAAGATGGGGAAAGTCGCCATGTGGTCCCAAGGGATCTGCTTTATTACTATGGATTTTATGGCATTGTAGGATGTTTTTTTTTTTGAGGGATTCTCACTAGAGATGAGGTTCCTCCCAACCCACAATTTTTGCCCCCCACCCCCATCAACTGATGAACTAGTAATTGGTTCATTTTTTAAAATTTGTAGCCATCTCTAATTCTGACTGTGACTGTAACTTAAAAAAAGAAATACAGAGTGTATACAGATTTGCCGTCAAGAACACATTTTCTCTGTAGTATTTCCATTATGACATTTTTGTCAGGGTGGCCTGTACATCCAGTCCACTACCATTAGTATTCCATAGCCCTACAACATTATATGGAATTAAAAAGGATTCAAAATTATTTTTCTTTTAAAATATGCCTGTGTGATTTATTCAATAGTATTTTCCTTTTTTGGTCTCTTTTAAGGTGTCATCTATGACTGGTTGGCTGGTAACTGCTCCATATACCTCAAAAACTATACAGCCTCAACAGGATCATTTTGATGGACCTAATCAAATAAGTATTAACAATATTGCTGTTTCAAAAATACTGAAGTCCCCTTATTACTGGTCTGCACCTGATCCATATCTCGGAAATAAAGTAAGCATCCTGAAGAAAATAGGTTGGCTTCCCCTGCAAGTATTTTATTCTTAGGTAGTTTTCAATATTGGATTATTCAACTGAATCAGAATCGGAATCCTTTTTTATTGGCCAAGTGTGAAAAGGATATATAAGGAAATATAAATATAACTGCAAATATAAGAATAGATGGTTTGTGTGTGTTTCTGTTGTGTCGTTACAGTCATGACCAACTCTTCGTGACCCCATGTCCATGGAGTTTTCTTGGCAGGAATACTGGAGTGGTTTGCCATTTCCTACTCCAGGCGCCTACAACACCTGGTATTCCCTGGTGGTCTCCCATCCAAGTACTAACCAGGGCCGACTCTGCTTAGCTTCCGAAATCAGGCGAGATCGGATGTGCTTAGGGCACCTAGGCAGCTAGATGGTTTGTAGGATAAGGTAATTTTTTGAGGGAATACGGTAATCCCCTGCCTATTTGGGGGGTTAGGGACCTGACCTGACCCGCGATAATTGAAAATCCACGATAGATGCTGGGTCAGGTTGGAACTGGGGGGGGGGTTGTCTGGGGCTACCTATACTTATCTGAGGCCTGGCAGTGCCACAAACTGGCCTCTGATGGCCTTACTGGCTATCTGGAAGTCACTTCCGGTTTTCAGGAACTGACTTCCAGATCAGTACAGCTTCCTCCAGCTTACCCCAGGGAGATTTGCCTTTCATATACTGCGGTCCCACGACATACCGGGACCACAGTATCTTAAGTACGAAAGGGCAGGGTAACACTACTGTTAAATTGGTAGGTAGCATTAAAGTTACCTCTCTAGAAGGTATTTCACCTCTCTTGGTGTTATATTGAGATTATGATAAAACTCTGTGGAGCAAAATGAATTTCTATTCACACATGGAAAAATTAAAACTTACTTGATAAAGTGTGTCCTGGACTTATATACATATTTGATATCTTGTTTGCTACTCATTTTACTGGAAGTATTGTTACTGGAAAACATTCAGGGAATAGTTTCAGTTTAGCAATTTATTATTTACCTGTGGAAAGAAGCAATGGAACAATGAAAATTTGGAATGTAACTTGAATTTTAAAAATTATTCACCATGTAAAATAAAAGAGATTAGAAATCTGAAGGTAATATTCAGTTCAATGCATTGGGGAAAATGACAGAATATGGATTTAATTATGTGATAGTAGATATAGAAATATATATTTCATTCATGATGTTTCTCTTCTGATTTTTATGTACACCTTGTTTCACTTTTGTATGTATGCTATGGGCAAGTACTGTACTTTTTTTTTGCAAAAATTCACTGCTGTTAAAGAGAATGTGAAATACAGTAGTTGTTTCTTTCAGTGCTGCATGTGAATTTTGTAATTCATTGCTGTAATGTATAAATTTAAAGAGCCTTTAAACATCTTCTGTGTTTTATACTTCCAGCTCACATCCTTTGGTAGTTATTTGAAGTATACTGTGTCCTATGACATTCCTATGGACAGTACAGATAGCGATTTGGTGACTAGTGCGGATGTAATTCTTCAGGTAATCTAAGGCTATGTGGATGAATGTTTCTACCTGTTATCAATACATGAAGCATTTTTGAGCACTTATGGTGGGTGGTAGTAGGTTTTGTTGAGTTTTACCTCTTCACCAGATGGTGTGTTGTAGAGTTCCCTGGGCTTTTGGAGCGTTTCTCTTTGAGTTAGAGAGGGAAGGATGGAGACAGGGAGTTATTTTGGAAGTAATGAGGTTGAAAAACACAGATATGTATGCTAGTGATCATGAAAGAGGATATATTTGGGATGAAGCATAAAGGAAGAACCCCAGTTGGCTGAAGAATATAATGGCCATCATGGAATCCAGCCCCTAATAGGATAGAGACAAGAACAAAAATACCACCACCTTACTTCACTTTTGCTATTTAATTTAATTATTAAATGTCCATGTATCCTTTCTGCTAAAAATGATGTGCAGAGAATTAGCAACTGGTGAACTCAATTAAAAACATGTACAGTTAAAACATAAAAACAGGCTAAGTGGCAAAAAGAAAGTAAATCAGGCATATATTACCCTGGGCTGAATATGCAGAAACCCAAGGAGTTTTATGCTTTTAGGCTATATACCGAATCATTTACTTGTAAGGCTAATTAATTTTAGTGAGTCAAATGTCTGAAAATACTTTAGAATTGTGCTATTCATTTCCTTTTGCCTACGCTCAAAGTATATTTTGCTTTGTACAGCACATGATAAAACTTGCAGTATTATTAATATCCAAGTCTCATAAAACAGTGGAAGCATATCAGCATGATATGTGTTTAAAATCAGAATTCAGGGCATAGAACAGTTAAGCCAAACAATGTGGTTTTGAAAATGTTGGGGAGTGCATACTTGGAAAAGTTTTTAAAAGCCAAATAAGTGGTCTGTTCTCAATGCATGCTTGATAAATTGTATCTGAGTTTGTGTAATCTGAGTTTAGAAGTTCAAAATTAGTTTTTGAAAATGAATAAATTCCTCTCTATATAGGCACTGTGTCTGTCATTTCAGGGCAATGGGCATATTATCGGCACCAGATCAGAAGGGCTGTCTTTGCAACCATATGAGGGCTACTCCAACACTGTGCAACTTATACCTGAAAGTTTTGTTGATTTTAATACCAAGAAGTCAATAGATCGAGACACGCTGATGACAGTTTTAGCAAATGTCACACATCTTCTACTTCGAGCTAGTTACAATGTTGCAAAAAAGGCTGTGTACAGGTAATTGATGTGAGATGATTCATTGTGGCAATAGTTTTTTTTTGTTACATACAAATGTATTAGAAGAAGTTTGTAATGTTGAAGCCTGATCAGGTGGTTAATAATTTTCTGTCTGCAAAAATATTCTCAGTAATTGTCTTGGAGTGTGGAGTGTGCCAAGGTTTACTCATAGCACTAAACTATGATTTAGTGATGTGTACAAAAATACAGAAAAGTTATCTTTTCCACATTGTCTGGAAAAGCAAGAAACTGTAATTCAGTTTCAGATTTTCTGTTGTCTAGCTGGTGATATGTATTTTTTTTAAATGTCCAGACAAGGTATCATAGTTTAAAATAATATTTGGACAACATCTCATTTTCCCAACATCTGTTATTCAGTAATCCCCCAATTATTGCAGGGCTTAGCGATCCAAACTGACCTGCTATAAAGGAAAATCTGTGATATGTGGATGCTGGGTTGGGTTGGGACTGGAGGGCCTGTCTGGAGCCTCCTACACTTACCTTAGGCCTGGCGCCACTTCAAACAGGCATCCGACGAGCTTTCTAGGCCTGTTGAAGGCCCCAGAAGTAGTTTTGGGTGATACTGAAGGCACTTCCAGTTATTTGGAAGCCACTTGCGGTTCATCAGAAACCACTTCTGGGGCTCCATCAGGCCCGGGAAGCCTGTTGGAGGCTTAGTTGGCGCAGTGCAGGCCTGGGGTAAGTGTGTGTGTGTGTGTGTGTGTGTGTTGTGTCATTATAGTCGTGACCGACCCTTCGTGACCCCATGTCCATGGAGTTTTCTTGGCAGGAATACTGGAATGGTTTGCCAGTTCCTGCTCCAGGCGTAGGAGTCCTCAAAAAGGCTCATGCAGCTTGCCCCAGGGTGCTTGTGTTCATATACTGCGGTCCAGCGATATACCAGAACCACAGTATATGAACCATAAAATGATGGGGGACAACTGTACTTACATAGCATTCCTTATTTACAAGCATTGCCTTTTGTACTAAGTACAGTATGTTCCAGGCAGCTCATTTGTTTTCGTTCACCCATATATGCATCCTGTCTGAAACTTTACTCTGAAGATCCTGAAGGCCAGTTTATATGAAATGAGTAGATTTTATCCATATACCTTAAAGGGAATTGTTTTTTGTCTGCTATATTGCCAACCCCCAGGAAGACATATAACAGGCAAACTAGCTTTAAATGGGAAACTAGAAAAAATTAGCTTTGAGTAGCTGATTTCTAAATATCAAGGGACATGGCCCTCCTTAGTAGCCTTATAGGGGCTTAGGTTGGGAAGCGTGTTCTTATGAATTCTAATGAGGTCACATATGTTAATCATTGTTCTACAATCAATGACTGACCAAAACAAATGAGATTTCATGTGATCAAAGCTCACATTGCTTCTTGAGATTATGTCTATATAGGCTGAAACTGGTGTGCATCCCTTTGTTGCTTAATATACAGTATAAATCATTGCTGAAATGTCAGCTTTATAAGAGGGGAGAATTTTGTTCACCAACTTAATCAAGTTAATGTCCTCTCAGATGTACAGTATTACTTACTAGTTGAAATAAGCCTCTTGGAGATGTGCAGTTCTTGACAACTGAAGGCTCAAAAACAGTAGGTATGGGACTGTAGTGCTATGTGTTGTGGAGCTGCTTTTGCTGTTGAAGTGAAGGATACTGTGCTGTGCATTGAAGAACTTTGTGAGCACTTATAGCATCTTGCACCTGCATTTGCTGTTGGCTGGCGTCAGACAGCCATATCTCTGGTGATGTGGTATGATGACTTAGACATGACAGATGAGTTTGGAAAGCTGGCAGCAAAATGATTGAAATCATAGCAAAGGTTCAACATCCATAACATAAATATATATGTTGCTGATTTCACTTTGATAATCCTGTTGGGTAGACCCATCAAAACTCATTATTTAAAAGATGGTCATGTGATCACTGTAAGCCCAAATGATTTTTGCTGAATAGTGTCTAGGGAGGAGCCTTAGCTTGGTATTTATTTATTTATTTATTTATTTATTTATTTATTTATTTATTTATTTATTTATTTATTTATTTATTTATTTGTTGGACTTTTACCCCGCCCATCTTCCGAAACGGAACTCTGGGCGGCTTACAGAGCTGAACAGGTCAGCAAACAATACAGTAGGGCAACAAACAAGTTAAAACAGCACAGGTAAGAAACAACAACAACAATATAAAAACAATGTAATAAAATAGCTTGGGCATCATCACATCTTGGCGAAGTAGTCACAAGCTCAACAGCACTAGTCGGCGAGCATATAGATGGTGGTGGTGGGGAAACCTAACTAAACAGAACCGCCAAAGGCCTCGCGAAAGAGGAGAGTTTTTAATGCTCGGTGAAAGGCCAACAGGGACTCTGCAGAGCGCACTTCAGTTGGTAAGCTGTGCAGAGGGAGAAGCCAGCCACTGAAAAGGCCCGGTTACGGGTGATGGATTTTCGGGCCTCTCTAGGCATGGCGACCTGCAGCGAGTGTGCTTGCGACTGCCGGACTGGACGGGCCGAGGTTGATTGCTGGACGATACACTCTGACAGGTAGTCCGGGCCCAGGCCATGGAGGGTTTTATAAACTAATGCAGTTTCACTTGGCAGCATCTAAAGTTAGAACATTCAGACAGTAAAGGTAAAGGTAAAGGTTCCTCCCACACATGGATGCTAGTCATGTCCTAGAAATGCTCATCTCCATTTCTAAGCCAAAGAGCCAGTGTTGTGTAAGTCTCTGACCATGTGGCTGGCATGGCTGAATGCATTTCTGTGCATGGAACACTGTCTGCCTTCCTCCTTTTTACGGTGATACAAAAATTTTCTCCCTGAGGTCTTGGAGAGACATACCAGTCAGAAGGTACTACATTGGGATGCATATTTTGGCCTGACAAAAGGCAACTTTGTATGTGGTGTTTCATATTTATTATTTTATTAATTACTTTATTAGTGAGAGACTTCAGACTAAGAAACTGTAACAGAACGAATGTCATTGAATGCATTTTATGACTCAGTAGGAGCGAGAAACTGGATCTCCCAGTTCCACTTTAATATTCTACCCACTAGACTACACATGCTCCTAATAATACTTTAGGAAGAAGTCATGGCTTACATCTCAGTCCAGCACATACATACACTTTTTGTGCTGAAGCATCCAGGTTCGTTGACAACCTCTGAGGGAAAAAAAGATAGAGAATGTGCTGACAGAATACTGGAAATACTGGAAATAATGGAAAGCTCATATTAAATATAGATGGACTACAGTTGTAGTCATAATGTATTTATTATATGTTGAAACAATTGTTTTATAAGCATATACAATACTTTATAATGTAATCTGAAGGCTTGCCTTTGTTTCTTTTTGTATAAATCAGTGCCATTCCATAATTTAGCTTCTTAGCAATGTATTGCTTCCATGATTCGTTTATCATTTTCATTTTCCTCTCTTGTGCTGTCTTGTTACAGGTTGGATTCTGTCACTTTGGATATAGCTAATGCTAATCTTGTAGATCTTTCTTCAGCTGCAGATGTGGAATACTGTGAATGCCCTCAAGGTTACTCTGGGATTTCTTGTGAGGTAAATCATAATTTTTAAATAGGATGTAAGCATTTTTCAGTGCAAGAAGTGATCTCTCTTTTATGCTGTAGTTTCTAAAACGAAAATTGTAGAACAAGGTTCCCATTCTGAATACTTGCACTAACTGCATATTTTCCACCTGCTGAAAATCAGCCTTGCTGTAAAACTAAGAAGTCAAGAGTTCAGTTAATATCTAAGCTAAGAAGTCCATAGTTTGGTTAATGTATGTGTTTTCCCTCAGGTAGTGTTTTAAAGCTAACTCTTCTTCTTTGTAGAAGGAGAACAACTTAGTTTCATCACAAGTAAAAACTGATCAACAATGTTGTTTCTGTCAGATCACTTTCCCTATCAGTGAAAAAAATAGTTGTAATCTATCATGCTGTATAAACCGGCTATAAGGCTATTGGAAACCAGTATTTTGGGGGAATTAGAAAGGATTTTTGGAAACAGCAGCAATGCAGACACTGGGAGTTGTTCTTTGAATTAAGCTTGGTGGTATATAAATCCAAAAATAAAATAAGTATTTATAATATAGTACAATAGTATATTCAGGCATCAGTTTTATGCAGTTCAGAATGGTTTCTACTACATGTGTAGAACATAGCATTTGGGGCTGAGCAAAATAAATAGACCTGCCATCTTAGAAGTGTACATGGCTTTGTATATAATTTATTTACCTTAGTTGAAATCTCTTTGTGTCTCTCCAGTTATTAAAAAGAACTCTTAATTCTAATTTATGGTATATGTGCATTCTGTAAGCATGTTATGGGCAAAATCCTGCTTAAGCCGTTCTAGAAGTATAGATGAGACTGGGGCATCAGTAATTATTAATTTAAACCAATGTAAAGCTTCTCCTCCTCTCTGTTCCATCTGCTAGATTGCTGACAGTGGGATTAGAATTGCTGCAGGTAATCTGGTAGTAATTTTTGAGTATTTAGAACTCTTTCCCACATTCTGAAGCCCTCAAAGTCCTTTCCAGGGCAAAATGGAGCTCTAGGATGCAGTTAAAACATTTAACTTAAATTATGTTGTTAAAGTAATCAAATAGTTAGGATGAAGTGTGGTGAGGTTTGCTTTGTGAGCATTGTATCTGCACCATTTTCGCTTGTAACTTGATTTCTATTTATTTATTTATTTAGTCCTGTCTTCCTGGCTATTACCGAGTAGATGGAATACTCTTTGGAGGAATTTGCCTGCCATGTGATTGTAATGGTCATGCAACAGAATGTGATATTCACGGTGTTTGTTTTGTAAGTCATCTTTTACCATGTGGGTTTTTAATGAATGTCAAAAAGTATTATAATAATTCAAACAATCTTCTCTAGTTATGCAAGAGAATACAGTGGACCCTCGTATAACAAACGGTTTGTATAACATAAAATCTGTACAACATAAAAAATTCCGGAGATAGGGGAAATTTGCTTAACAGAATCATCTGTGGGGCAAATCTCTACAACATAAAAATGGTCGCAATTAGGGATTACTCTGTTTTCAGTGCATTCCTATAGGAAATTTGTATAAAGGAAAATTTGCTAAACATAATTTCATTTGGAAAGAATGAATTCCTTTATACAAAGTTCCACTGTATATGTCCTTGTGTATGGCTGTCTCTGCCATAGTTCCAAGTCAGTGAAATCTAGTTGGGCAAAAGTTTACATGAACGCTGGGAAGGCTCTAATTGTGTGCACATTCATGTTCTTTGGTTTTTCATATGGATTAATTGGTTATACTTAATTGAAACTGACCTGCAGACTGCAATATCTGCAATACTGTCCTAGCAGGCAAAACCAGGGTCCGGCCTAGGATAGTGACCTCTCTAGAGGGTAAATCTGGTTGGCACTTCCCCATCAAGGCCCCTGATCTATTCAGTCTGTTAAGGGAGCGAGATAAGGTCTTATTGCACTATAAAAGAACTGAGAGAGGAACTGAATTGTGATGGGGGGGAGAGAGGAGGACTGTTGAAAAGGAAGAGTTAAAAGACAACAAGAATATTGGGGAAAGAAAGAAAGAATGGAGAAAAGCAGAGGGTCCCATGCTGGGTAGGTAGAGCATCTGGCATATATGCAGAACTTTCAGTGCAAGGTGTATTTGTAGCAATTTCAGAAAAATAAAATAAGTACACCTACCTACTTTTGTTTCTGTAATGTTTAAGCTCTGCTTATGTTCATAGCAAAGAGATTTGATATCTGGCCTAAGACCTTGTATAAAATACAGTGATATTAGATAATGTACAACAGTCATCGTTTTTTTTTTTTTCATTTGCATCAGTGGCAAGTTTCCTATAGCTCTAAGTAGAAAAATATTTAAGCAGCATTAGTTGATGTTGTGTAGGTTTAATTAGCGTCTGCAGCCTTTCATTGCAGACTTTTTTTAAATTGACAAAATGAAAATGTTCTGAATTCTATTGGTTATTACTATCAGCACAGATGATTTAGTCTACTACTATCAAGAGTGATGCAGCTGATTCATAAAACTAGATACTGTATATACTTCAGTGACCATACCCATTAGTTGTGATTGCTGGCTTATTCTTAATGTCCATCATGTTTCTTTTTGTTATTTGATTCCTAATGCTGCATGCTTCTTCATGTTGAGATTTCTCTGGGAATAAAATTTCACCCCCCAAAATAAGCATTGGAAGTTTCCTTGGCTGTCTTGTAGGCCTGCAAACACAACACTACAGGGCGTGGTTGTGATCAGTGCCTGCCAGGATTTTATGGTACACCCACTAAGGGGACGCCAGAAGACTGCCAGCCATGTGCCTGTCCTCTGAGAACTGCAACAAACAAGTAAGCTTCTAAATGGAGGTACTGCATTGCATCTTTGGCAATATCAGGGAAGCAAGGCCAGGAAGATTTGTGTGTGTGTGTGGGGGGAGTCAACCTGAGGAGAAAGTGTAACCTCCCCAACTAATTCATTCAGAAATGACAACTGATGTTTGAGGGAGACAGGAAGCTGGCAATGTTCCAGTATTTTTGGCTACACCAGTGTAGCCCTCAGGGTGTATATTGAAAAGGCAGTTTTGTGGAGTGCTAGTAGTAGAAAACCGTCTACTGTTATGCTGTTTATATGAATGAAATCAGTTCAGGCCAAGTCTTGTCCAATTGTTAGGTGCTGGAAGCAATCCAGGATGCTGCTTCTCACATTTTGAAGGATGTGTGCCTTCCCATTTGGTTTATCCTGCAAGCATCTCTCCCCTCAACAGTATATCCTTCTGAAGTTCAAAATGCTGCCTTATGATGCAGGGCAGAAAATGCTTGCTGGGAGAACAATCTGCTCTCGTTCTCTGCAAAGACACCATTATACATCCTAAAGGAGGGATGGTGAACTTCTAGAGAACTGGAGTGTGCATGTTACAGTGGTCCCCCGCCCATTTGCAGTCCAGATACTGCGGTCCTGCTATATCGTGGGACCGCAGTATATGAAAAAAAGCCCCCCTTGGGGTAAGGGGGGAAAGGCCAGTTTCAGGCCTCCCTTACTTACCCAAGGATTGGCGCTGCCCCAAATGGACCTGCGAGGACCTTCCCAAGCCTTCTGGAGGCCCCCAAAGGCCTGGGAAGGCACTTGCAGTCCCGTTTGGGGCAGCACCAGGCTGGGGGTAAGTACAAGAACCCCCAGCTAGGTGCCCCAGGCCCAACCCGACCTGCATCCGCATAGCACAGATTTTCACAGCGCAGGTCGGGTTGGGTCCCTAACCCCTGCAATAGGCGGGAGGGGTGTCACTGTATCATATGGACTTCTGAGGACTGCACACATGCCATCCTCTTAGTTTTTCTTCTTTCAACTTAACACATTCATCCTGAGGGTCTCTTAAGAGGTGTATAATATCGACCATCCTCACATAATATCTGTGTGAGGGTGGGTGGAGGGAATTTTTTTTTTTTGCTTGTTGTGGCCCTGTCTGATCTGTTTTAGGTCTGGAGAGGGCTCCCCCACAAAAAAAAGGAAACATAAGTGATTGCTAATCAATCCTGTTTTATTTTCTGTTTTATTTTGGGGTCAGGGGACTGGAATGGGATGCAAACTTGGGTCCCTGGAGTGCCAATGATAATGTTTTATCTAGCCCTTCTCTAAAATATCATTTCATTGTGGCCAAGTACAGTATTCGTGTACATTCAGTTTTGTTTTACTGTGTTTGCTTTCCCCTTTTCTCTGCTGTTTTCATGCTTATTGTTTCATTTTTATTTCCTCTGGTATTTGCCTTGATGTGGGAAGGTGGAATCAAATATTTGTTTTAACAAAATTAAAATTACTAATTAAAGATAAAATTAAATTGATTTTTTCCCCTAGTTTCAGCCCAACGTGTCACTTGGATAACAGTGGTGAAGTTATCTGTGATAAATGCCCTCCTGGTTATGCTGGAACTAAGTGTGAAAGGTATGAAAATGGAAAACTGGAAATAACTAGGAAAAATGTATTTAGCTACATGACTGGGGGGAAAGATCAAAATCATTGTTGGTTGTCAATGACAGTTTTCCATAGGTTAAAAATATCTTTACTATATTTATTTTTATAACTTTGGGGTATACACAATTCATATGGAGTAAGACAAAGTTGTATGCAACCCAAATTTGAGAAAACAGGTCCTTAATCGAGAGTAGCCTGCTTTTGTTGATGCATCATACCTGTTGTGCAATGTGAACTTGCCCAATAGGATCATGGACACATGTCTGCATGTTTTCCACTTCAAGATTCCATCTCAAAATATGTATGTGTTTCTTGTCAATGACGAAGTGAGGTATCAGAAATGTTCCATGAGGATGGCTGGACCAAATCTTCCTTTTTGTAAGCATGTCCCTCAGGGTGCTTGATTACTTATGCTTGTTATTGCCATGAGAAAATAGATCTATTTTTTTTTTTGAAAAAGGAACAGAAGCTGCTGGCCATCCTGCAGAAAAGAGTCCAGAGCATAATTTCTAGTCCCAAGGAAGTGCTTTCACTTAAACAAATGTGGGTGCTTCCTAACGATTCAGGGAGTGGATAGATAGATAGATAGATAGATAGATAGATAGATAGATAGATAGATAGATAGATAGATAGATAGATAGATAGATAGATAGATAGATAGATAGATAGATAGATAGATAGACAGATAGACAGACACACACACACATATACTGTATACTCCTTCTAATGGCCATTTTAAAATACAGTGACCCACAACCTATTGCAGGGGGTAGGGACCCAACCCAACCTGTGATAATTGAATATCTGTGGTATATGGATGCAGGTCGGGCCGGGCCTGGGGGTGGGGGCTAGCTCGGGGCCCTTGTACTTACCTCGGAGGCCTCAAAAATGATCTTCTGTGAACCGGATGTCACTTCTGGTTCACAGGGAAACCATTTTTGGAACTCTAGAAGGCACAGAAAGGCCCTCACAGGCCCGTTCAGGGCAGCGCCAATCCTGGGGTAAGTACGGGAGGCCTGAAATAGCCCTTTGGCCCTTACTCCCGGGGGGCTTTTTTCATATACTGGGGTCCCGCTCTATAGTGGGGCCACAGTATATGAACTGTGAATGGGCAGGGGACCAGTGTATAAGATGTGTGTGTATACATGTGCGTGCTTTTGTGTGTGTGTGTGTGTGTGTGTGTGTGTGTGTGTGTGTGTGTAGCTTCAGGCAGCCTGGACACCCACATATATGGCATACCTCTTTCCATTTCCAATGTTGGTGGAGGGTTATGGCTTTGGGGTGGGGGAATGCGTGGAACTCATGGGCTACGCGTTGTCCATCGCTGCACCTTTTTCCTGCAGCTCTCCAGGTAGGGATGTAGCCATGAGGTTAACATGGACATGGATTATCAGAAAAAGTGGTCTCTCCTTGCTCTTACTAAGTAGTAGTGTCCTTTAGATATCAGTTCCTCCCATGAACATAGGCAGCTCTTTTCATGTGAGGGCAACTCTGCATGTGGCCAAAATGTGAAAGAATGCCTTCCCTGTCTTCTAAACTATCAGGAGCTCTATTTTTTGTGACTGAAATAAATAAGTTGAACATCTGCCACTGCTAAGATGTTCAACTTGCAATACTGCTGTATGGTACATGTTTTTACAGTAAACACATTTTCATGCATTCTCTTAGTTTTGTTCTAGGGTAAAAAATACTCCATGTGTACCATGAATTTTAAAAAAAATGCTATCAGTATTATACATCCCTAACTTACTATGATTTCCAGAGCAGTTTGGTAAACACATGTTGGCATGCCTAGAGAAGGGCTAGTGATTGAAGGCTGCTTTTATAGGTGTGAGCATTAAATGGTATCCTTGCTTGACAGTCTATCACAATTGCACAAGATCTTGTGGAACACACACAAAAAAACCCCCACCAAACACCAAGCTTTCAGATCAGACAAACAGATAAGAAGATCCAACATTGTTGAGTACAAAACTATAAGAAACAAAAGAAAGCTGGAAGCAAGAGCTAAGCCAGCTCGTTACTTGTACATATTGTAGCCTCTATATTTATTTTATTAGAAATTAAGGCATTAGACTTTTGTGGAAGTCACTTTAGTAGTCACAGCGGTCAAGCAATCCATTAATTGTCTTTGAAGATCTGTCTTAAAAATACATGGCTGGTTTTTTAAATGGACTTTGGGGTTAAGTTGAGTAGATGGATTTATTTTGTAGAGCAGCAGTAGAAAGAGGTTAATTAGGTATCGGCTAGAGAGTGTGCAAAAGAAAGGAAATTTAAATTTGCCTTTAAATGGAGCTATAGCCTTTTGCAATTTGACACAATTCTCAATTTGTTTTGCAGATGTGCAAATGGATACTATGGTAATCCTTTGGTTCCGGGAGAGTCATGTACTCCTTGTGAATGCAATGGCAATGTAGATCCACTGGAAGATGGTCACTGCAACACACTCACAGGAGAATGCCTGAAGTGCATTGGAAATACTGAGGGACGTCATTGTGAAAGGTGTGCTGAAGGGTTTTATGGGGATGCAGTGATCAAGAAAGATTGTCGTGGTGAGTTATGCTTGGAAAAATTGAGCCAGCTGGGATTGTATTCATTTATGACACCTGTTTGCTACTAAGTGCCATTTTCTAAAAAATAGCATACACCTGAAAGCATGGACCAATAAATACAGTGGGATGACTGGCATTTTGATGTGAAACATTTGTACCTGCTTCACCATGGATAAAGCTTCCTGAATAAAGTCATGTTATGAAGAACTTCTTCATAGGTGTTGCTGATGTACTTTGGATCGGTGGAAGGAAGTCTTGGGACTAGAACAGGCCTGCCCAAAGTCCGGCCCGGGGTTTTTTTTGGCAAATCCGGCCCGCCAGGCCATTCTGAGTGGCCCGCGGCTGGCTGGCCCACCCCTCCCTTCCCCTCCTTCACCCCATGTTTTTTTAAGAGAAAGTGGGTGGGGCTTGCAGTGGGGTGGCAGGGTCGGGGAGCAACCGGCCCCTGACACATTCTCAGCCACCAAATCTGGCCCCTCCTTACAAAAAGTTTGGGCACCCCTGGACTAGAATGAGAAGAGATACACTGCAGGGTCTAAAAGTTTTGAAATAATTTTCACAGCAGATAAATGGACTCACAATGACCAGGTTATTAACTGGCTAGATAGCTCAGTGGTTTTCAACTGTGCTTCCTCTGAGTAGAACCATCGTGTGTGGCTTTGGGGAAGCTGAACAGTGCCATGGTTCCCCCCAAAGAAGGGAACGTCAAACAAATTCTGAGTAGGTCTCTACCAGCAAAACTTTGGAAAGGGTTGATATAATTTTGAATTTTGGTGATCTGTCTCTATTTTTCAACAGCTGAAGATATGTAACAATACAGAAATCTTAGGGAGTAGACTCCTAGATATTTTGTGTACAATTTTTTTTATCAGATACGTGATATATTCAGTAAGGTTTTGCTTTTTTTTTACTCCTTTTAAAAATGAGCTTGTGAATGCCATGTGAACAGCTCTGTAACCAGTATCTGCCACCATGAGACCGGACTGTGCCAATGCAAGGCAAATGTAGTGGGACAGAGATGTGATCGGTGCTTGGTAAGTGATATGAATGTTGATTTTCATACAACTAATTTTACTTCAGCATGTTACATGTTTCAAAGGATTGCCTCCGAAGTGACTCCAAACATCAAAATATTAAATGACATCTCGGGCTGGAGTCAAGGTTCTGTCTAAGGCAGTGGTGTCCAAACTTCAGCCCTCCAGGTGTTTTGGACCACAACTCCCACAGTCCTTTATCATTGGAATTCTGGGAGTTCTGGTCCAAAACATCTGGAGGGCCGAAGTTCAGACACCCCTGGTCTAAGGAGTGCATCTGCCTTCCTCTGTGTTCCCTGTCCTCTACAACTGACAGAGATCATTTCCAGCCCCTTTGGTTCTGGTTGCGACAGAACCCGCTTGGGAGAAGGGAGAAGTAGTGCAGGTAGAGGGGAAAACACCACCCAGTGTGGCTAAAAAGTAAAGGGAATGTTGTTGGAGGATGAAGAGGAATCTGAGATCTCTTCCAAAACAATCAACATAATCAAGCAAGAAGAAAATCAGTAATCCAATAGCCACAACATGTTGAAATGTAATAATCTGATTTTTCAGGTGCATGTATAAGTTAAATGCAAAAACAAACATGAGCAAGTTAAAGCAAAAAAAAAGTCAACCCAAATTTGTTAGACATGTATAATACTTATGGCATGTTCTTGTTCTTATAGTCTGGGATTTTTACAGAGTTAGAAAAAAGCTATCTCTGTCAAGAAATGAGAAGACGGCATTATTAACAGAGTTCCAGTGTACGGTTCTGGTCTCTATATATTATGGAACCGATTATTTTATTACCCAGCTCTAAAGTGACTCACAGCAGAATAGTTAGTATCTCTAGGAGGGAAACCTTGATTTTTCTTCCCAGATCTTAAGATAGTGAGCTCTAGCACTGTCTTTTGCAATTTGATGTTGGAATATTTCCAGTATCTCATATAGAATAGGATTTTTTACCTCTGGAATAATAATGTTATTCTTTTCCGAATATTCTCCATATAGGTATGGATGGACTCCATACCATTCAGCAGTTTGGTTTTTTGTATGCTGGGAAAACTGTGAAATGAATCCTTTTTCCCAGTGCGCTGCCAAAGAGAGCTGAACCGTGTTTACACAAGCCAAGCAGCGGGAGTGAATAGCATACAGGGATGAAATAGAAGAGAACTGAGAGACTTATTTTTCTTTCGGTGAACTCTGAAATATAGCTGAAATGCTTTTCTTTTTTTGTTCAACAGCTTGGATATTATGGCCTAAGTACAGGGCTTGGCTGCCTTCCCTGCAACTGCAGCAAAGCTGGCTCAGTAGCTGAGGACTGTAATGATGAAGGACAGTGCCATTGTGTGCCAGGAGTGGCTGGGGAAAAGTGTGATCATTGCGCTCATGGTTTTTAT
Source organism: Phrynocephalus versicolor (assembly GCA_023846285.1). Classification (NCBI taxonomy): domain Eukaryota; kingdom Metazoa; phylum Chordata; class Lepidosauria; order Squamata; family Agamidae; genus Phrynocephalus; species Phrynocephalus versicolor. The sequence continues at coordinate 53,218,140 of JAHTLZ010000204.1, read as the reverse complement.
GCATTCCAGGATGGTGGTTGCACACGTAAGCTGTATAGCTCATAATCTGGTCATGGCAGTTCCTTAATTTGTGTGAATTTTCTTTAACACAGTGTTTTGTCCTGCACCATAGGAAGGGTCAGGTGGGGGTCCCTCTGGCACGTAATTGCAAAGCCTGGTCAGCCAAGTGGCATCAAAGCACTTTTGAGGCAGCTTTGTCTGTAATGGGAATCCGATTAACTTTACGATTCCAGTAAGGGCTTGGGCTGGTTCCTTTGCCAATTTCCCCTTTTTACAGATTAGTCAGCAGTAAAAGCAAAGTAACCCCAATGGATCTCTGCTCCCTCTTTTAAGTGACAAGACATGGAAGTACT
>JAHTLZ010000204.1:53193963-53209878 GCA_023846285.1 Phrynocephalus versicolor | reverse complement strand
GAGAGAGAGAGAGAGAGAGAGAGAGAGAGAGAGAGAGAGAGAGAGAGCACTACAATTTTGTAAGTTATCATTAATTAATCACTGGCACAGATGAATTGGCTTTTTAAAAATCAAGAGTATCAGTGATGCCACTTGCTGCTCAAATTGTCCATCTGACAATGCAGTGGTTTACAGTTGTTTGTTTGTATGCATGTTCCTCACACCCCATTGTTTTCCCTGGGCTTCAGCCTCTTTTGCCATGGAAATTAGTGGTATAAAAGGGATATACATTTCTTATTAACATTATTGATAATATTATAGCATTAATAGCATCAGCCTTGATATTTTCTTTATTATTGCCTACTAGGACTGCAGAGATAATACAGTTGGTGACCACTGCAGTGTTTGTGCCCCAGGCTATTATGGGAAAGTGACTGGATCTGTCAATGATTGTTCTCTGTGTGCATGTCCAAGAATAAGCCCTGGGAGGTAACAAAAAATTAACCCGAATGTTTTAAATAATGATTGTTTTGTTTATCTAGTGCACTGGTAGAGCAGCAGTGTTAGAGGCTGTTGTGAGCTGTATTTCGGAGGCGGCAGGGGCTGTAAAATCAGGGCTAACAGGAATTGGTCCATCGTGTGGGTAATGGAAACAAATAATGATGGTAGATGGTGAAAAAGTTAATGTAATATAAGATCATACCAGTGTTAATGTTAGGCATTATTTCCAAAGACCCTGGGATCTAGTTCTTATTGTTAATGGTACTCAAAATTAAATCTCTCCCCACCAAAAAGGGTGGGTCTTTGGGAGCGGAAGATAGAGCAATACATTTTTTAAAAATATTCCTTGATGAATAAACATCCCTTCTTGTAGAAAGATAGCATGTCAGGGTGAAAAGATGGACTTAACATTTCCTCATATGTTTTCTAATCAGAATGTATGAATTCTCTCCAAGATCTGTTTGTTTTTCTTTCCTCATTCAAGCTTTAGTGCTACCTGCGTTTTGAAAGGTGTTAATGATTTCCACTGCAATGCATGTATCACTGGATATGAAGGGCAATACTGTGAAAGGTGAGAGACAAAAATTAATTTAAAAGTTTGCAACAAAAGTGTAACGTACATGAGTTAAAGGGTTTATGTGTTCCCAGATGTGTTCCCATAATCTGTGCTATCTAGATTGGTATGAGTAGACCATAAAGTGAGTACATCTATAGAAAAGTTCTTTCCTCGACTAGTGAAATATGTCTCTCATAGCATGTTATTCACATTGCTTCCTTATCTTGTGTTTAGCATGCATGGTTTTGTGATTTACCCTTGAAGGGTAGACATAGGATTAGTTTAGTAGTCCACAGGTTCTAATTTCTGAAGCATACATTGCTTTGGAAAGTACATTGTTCAGGAAAATACATAAACATGGATTCGTTGGAGGGAACACACGTTGTCTTCAATTTTGGTTTGATCTTTAGCCAAGCTGACATCTGGCCCAAGTACACCTTGCTTGTTTCCTAACTCATCATGGCTAAGAATCCAATACAAGTGTATACTATGTTGAAGAGGATTTGGTTTCAGGGGAAATTGTAGCACTGTATGTCTGTGAAGATTCTCAGTCATCCAGGTGAGTTTTTAATGAAGCTGTTTGGATGAGCAGCGAAACATTTCTGTCTCTCAAGAAAAAGACATCCAGTAGCCATGACTCAACTTCCAGATGTAGCATCATATCTGGAATTTCTCAAAATTTATTTCCACTATAACATTCTACAGAGTAGACATCATTCTGTCCAAGCACACATCTGTAAATGTGTCAGCTGCCAGGCAAATGGCAGGCTGGGGCAAAAGGTGGAGGTTAAAGGGAAAACATGGCACGTGAATGGTGACTTCACGACAGCTTGGGCAAGGGCCCCTTGCTCCGTTTCTGGACATCCTCTTCTTGCAAGACCAGATATTAAACAAATGTCTGAATTCTCTCTCTTTCTTTCTAGGTGTTCTCCAACTTATTACGGCAACCCAAAAGTACCTGGTGGCAGCTGTCAGCAGTGCCGGTGCAACCCAAATGGTTCTATCAATAATAACTGTGATCATATTTCTGGACAATGCACCTGTAAACAAGGCACAACAGGGCATCTCTGTGATGAATGTGAACCAAGGCACATTCTTGTGGAAGATGAATGTGTTTGTAAGTGTCTTAAAATGCACCTTGTGTGTTCTTTTAGAATGATTGTATAGCGTAGCCATATGAAGACGTTTTCTGTTGCTTCTGCGCTATAATTATCCATAGGCCTGCTGTCCTTAGCACTTCTGCTTAGGATATTGTGGAAATAACATTTAAGTGGATCCGTTTAAATGGGAGAGTGCCTTGCAGTGCCTTCTCTACTATGCATACCTTTTTGAATGTAAGCATGCACCACTTTTGAGAAATATTTTGGATTACGTTTTGCTTTGCATACCTTTTTGATGATTAGGGTATTGTGGCTTTTGGCTAATTTTTAAAATTCTTGTTTTGGGTATATGCATTGTTTTGCATTTTGTTTCTTTTTTACTGTAATGTCTGAGATAAATTACCTGAAGTGGGGAAGGTGTAAAAGTATAGATCATAGTGAGTGTTCTTAGTTCTGTTAATATTTTTCAGCTTCATCTGCTGTACAGAATTGTTAGGGTAAGAGAATGATGTATTGTATCCTGAGCTTCTTAGAGGAAAGATATTATTTTAATAAAACTAGATACTGTATATACTCGAATATAAGCCTAGTTTTTCAGCCCTAATTTTGGGCTGAAAAAAGGGGTCCTCAGCTTATATTCGGGTCAATACTTTTAGCCACTGAGGCAAGTTTGGGTCAGGGGCTAAAAGTCATTTTAAACATTGTGCGCCACTTCTCCTGACCCCCCATGTTTAAAATGACTTTTTAAAAAGTCATTTTAAAACAATGTTTAAAATGACTTTTAGCCAACAACTCAAGCACTTGCCTCGGTTGCTAAAAGTCATTTTAAACATCACAGACACCCAGCTCACAAAGGAGGAGTTGCCAGGCCATGCTGCATTTCCCACCCTAGGCTTATACTTATGGTCGGGTCAACTTATACTCAAGTATATACGGTATACTTAGAGTAGTGCTGGAGACCTTCTTTATCAAAATCTTTTTTTCTATTGCTTAAAATGGATGGTGTAATAGTAATATACGGTAGTTTAGGTCACCTTCAGAGGGACAGGGCTTATGCGTGTCTGTGTGTGTCATTTTACATCTTGTCAGTAAATAGTTTTGAAGTATTAGTTCAATATTCAACTTTTCAGTTTTTTAATTTTATGGATTCTCATATGTATAGGAACTAATGTTTTTGAAATGGCTTCTTTAGTTTGTGATGATGACTGCACAGGACTGTTGTTAACTGATCTGGATAATCTTGGTGAAGCCTTATTTTTGGTAAACCTCACTGGTGCTGTTCTAGTACCCTATGGAATACTTTCAGGCCTGGAAAATGCAACAAAATATTTCAAAGTATGTATGCTTTTTGTTTAGCTCTGTTTTACGTTGCTTTGCTGTGCGAAAAGTTTTGTGTGTTCTATTATTTTAGGGTTTTTTTGTCTGTAAATGAATTTCAATATGGTAAAATAGGTTGGATATAAAGGGTGGATTAAGGGTGGACAAATCGCAATGTTGGTGGACTGCACTTCCTATAATCTCTACACATAAAGTAAATAATACAGGACCATGGGACCTGCAGTCTTGGCAACATCAGAAGACAACATGTTACTCATGTATGATATAAATAAATGGATACGAATAGTAAAAAAAAAAAAAGAAGAAACATTTTATCTTTTGAATCCAAATTAAATTGCACTAAGCAGCCCTACTGAAATCATGAAAAGTTTGAGTTAGAAAGGGCTGTTCTAACATATGGAAATGTCTAAACAATATAAATCCCATTGATTACAGTAGGTTCACCCTTGAGCAGGTGTACACTTGGTCCCAAAAATCTTACATAAAATACTCTGGGCGCAAATACTCAACTTTGTTCTTTGTTTCAGTGTTTTTCAAATTGAGTCTGTGTGGTTTTCATGGGCAGAATCACTGTAGGCAGCAGGCAAAGACTGATTTTAGTGTTGCAGGAGGGTCTTGAATTCCTGAAGAAAGAGTAGCATGGAGACATACAGTAGGACCCTGGTATCCACTGAATCATTATCCAATGATTCAGTTATCCATGGTTGGCAGAGGGAAAAGTTAAATAAATAATTCAGCAGCCACAAAGCAAGCTACTATCACAAACAGCTGCTGTAAAGAAAGGTACTGTCATAAAACAGCAGCCATAAAGCAAGCTGTTGTCACAAACAGCAATCATAAAGCAGGCTACTGTCACAAAACAGCAGCTGTAAATCAAGATACTGTCACAAAACAGCAGTTCTGGGGATTTGGGGCATTCTCTCTTATCCACGGTTTTCATTATCCACGGGAAGGCCTGGAACCATCCCCAGCGGATACTGGGGTCCTACTGTACATTGAAACATATGCCTTCAACAATAAGGGTAACCTTTATTTCCCCTCAAAGTAAAGGGCTTCATGAAAACATTGTTAATTCAAGTATGCACATGTATTCAGAAGGAAGCACCTCCCAAAAAGGAAATGATGCCAAAGGGAGCTCTGTTAATAGAGAGGCATTTGCTTTTGTTCAGAAAAAAAGTCTGGTGAGCATCCTGTTCAGTATTTCCATTCGGATGGATTTCCAACAGCAGAAGATCCATCAGAAGTAATTGGTTAAATGCCGGCCTGCTATTTCCACCCCTTCCCTGTTGTCTTTCTTTTTACTCTTTCCAAAGTGACATAGTACCAAGTTTGGAAAGCATTCAAACATAAACAAACACTATTTGGAGACAAGCAATTGTTATTGACACTGCATGAGATCAGAGGATCACATAGGGCAGAAAGTCGAGAAAGTAATGACAGGTGGATTGAAGCAAAGTAAGCTACATGTGCTAGCTAAACAAAAGATGACTCTCTGCTGGGTTCCTCTGTGCTTAACCTGATGTTGTGGTGTTGTCGGCTTTTAATTCAGATTCAACTGTACCTAAATCTACCGCAGATTGTGGGATAAATGGCCAATGTTGTTGCCTCCTCTGTTTGAAGCCACAAATAACTCCTCTAAATAGCTTCATTCAGTTTTTCTAGCCAATAGGTCCAATTTAATTCAAGCCACATTGACATGTATTGTAATAAAATCAGCTCAGATCCTGTTCTGATTTTTGAAGCACAGTTAGACAGAATTTCTGTGTCTGAGGATCATATTCAAAACTTCCTTTCTCTAACAAAGGAACAACATAAATTTATTTATTTAAAATAGTAAATAAACATTTTACCCTACCTTTTTCCTTAAAAGGACCCATTGTGACTTTCATCATTAAAAGACAATATTTAAATGCTAAAAGCGGTAAGCACACACCTATTTTAAAAGAATCAAACTAAAATGGTAAACAAAATCAACACCAAAACAACAGATCACATGCCAGTTCATAGATAAATAAAATAAGGGATTGCTACAGGCATCTGAAAAACATTCTGTTCCAGAAAGTCTTTCCCTATTCTCTCCCTTTAAACAGGCAAAAACACAAGCAAAATAATATTTGATAGAAGCAATTCTAGGTACATAATCTTGCAATTTATTTTACCTTTCATGGGGAATATATAACTGCAGCTGATATTTTCCCTTAGAGCAGCAGTAGAGAACCCGGGTTTCTCCAGCTGTTAATGACTTTAGATTAGATTGGACAAACTTCAAAAACTGAATCTATAAATAGCATGCAATTTTTACTCTAGAAACTGATGGCTTAGCCTAATATTTTTGTGTGTCTGGTGTGTATGTTGTCACATGAATCAACATCTTAATTGAATTGAAATATCTGTACTGAAAATAATTACAGATAAATTGAAATTAAATTGATTGGACTAAAAACAGAGATCAATTTGCTTTTCCTTTTAATTATACCATTATTAGATTACATGCCAGATTTTAAGGAAGACATTGAATCTGGAATCCATCTGCAAGTAAATGAGATGAATATGTCAGAATTTATGCTGCTTATTCCCCCTAGGTTTCTGGCTGCATAACCTGGCAGTGTCTGAGCATGTGACAGACAGCTCGAGTGACTGTAATTAAAACATAAATGATTTTGGACTTATACTGCACAAGCAAAATATAATTCGGATCATTGCTTAATTTGATCAATAGAATATATATCTTAATATACTTTGTAATAACATTGATAGGTGTCAAGTAATATTTCATTTATTAATAAGGTGCTGTTGTACCAGTCAAGTCCACTGGGAGTGTTATTATAGCAAATGTGCTATGCAATTTTTTTAGTCTAGAATTCATGGCCTGAGGCTTTTGATACTTACATTCTGAAGGCTTGAGGTTCAATCTCTGTCATCTATGGGAGAAGCAGCCTGAAACATTAGAAAGCCACTACCAGTCATTGTAGACCATGCATGGGCAGTTTGTGGCCCTCCAGATACTACTAGAAAGCCATGTCTAGCACCAGTAGCCAGTATAGCCAATAATGAGTAGAACTTCTCTAAATGTCTAGGAACTTAGGGAGAACCACAAGTATTCCAGTCCTGGTGCATATAACTATTTTAAACCAGCTACAACCCGGCACTGTATAAAGCAGCTTCATATGTTATTCATTTATCATACCTAGCTAAGAATGTCTTCTCTTTCTAGGGATCATTCTGGGCTAAAGAAGAGCCAACTGACTTATTGGAAAATATGAATGACCATCTTGCAATACTGTCAGGTGATACAGACCAGCTGCACAAACAGGTAGGTGTCTTGCCTTTGAATTTACTCTAAAGAGACTGACACTAGATCTATAGACATTTCTGAAGACTTATATTGCACATAAATGTAAATTCTATGTACCATATACAGTGGTACCTCTAGTTATGACATTAATCCATTCCAAATGCATTTTCTTAAGTCAAAATTTTCTTAAATCAAAACAGAGTTTCCTATAGAAATGCACTGGAAATGGATGAATCTGTTCCAAGTGGGAAATCACCCCCCCCAAATGAAAAACAAAAACATATTAACAGGCATGCAAACAACAGAAGCTCATCTCCCTACCTTTCAACCACTTGAGAAATTCACCCAAAAGTTCCAAAAAGTGTACAAAATGGTGCCAAATATATCCAAAATAGGCAGTTTGCAAATTTTATTTAAAAAAGAAGAAGCCCAGGTTCTCAGCTTTCCTGTTCAAAATGGCTCCTTCTTCCTAATTGCAGTACTGGAGTTGGGTGGCCACAAGATGGCAGTATTGCTATTGCAAACAAGCAGGGGCTATTTTGAAAAGGAATATTTCCTTTCCTTTTCCCTTTCGTAACTCGAAAAAACAGCCTTTTTCGTAACTTAACTCCCCCTCCCCCTGTTTTTAAGTCAAGTTTTTCTTAAGTCGAGATGTCTGTAAGTCAAGGTACCACTGTATATAGAATTTGGAGATTATGGAACACATGAATCCCAGTAGTTAATACATTTCAGATTGCCAATTGTGTTTGTAATTTTCCTGTGAGATCTTATTGGGAGAAAAATCAATTGAACTAATTTGCAGTGTGATAGTACTTTTCTTTATGACTCAGTGTGCATGCTTGGCATTTTCTTCATTCTTTGGTATAGCCTTTATAGCTCTTTTTAAAAACATCTTAAAGAACACCATTTGTTTTTATGCTAGTTAACTAAAATTCTGGAAAGAGAAGAACATCTCAACAATTCTACAGAAAGAACTTTGAGTAAGAGTCAAGAACTGACTGTGTTTATCAACAAGTTGCAAGCAACTGCGAAAGGTGAATTACTTGGTAGTGCTCTACAGATATTATTTTTTGTAATAAAACAATGGCTGAAATCCTGTTGCTTAACATGGAAGGCAAATGGTGTAACACTCAGTCACTTATAGCTTCTAATTGGTAAGTCACTGCTGGAATTCTCAAGGATCATGCACACCTGCTAACTTAGCAATGGCTTGACAATCCCACTGGGGCCTATTTATTTGCTAGGAAGGAGTGATGAATGTAATTCTGTTTTTCTCCCGCATATGGAAATTAAGAAACAGAATTTCAGCCATTGATACATTCAGGTGTAAAAGCTGTTTATAAAGAAAACCAGTTATGGTTAGTGTAGCTGGTTTGGTTGAATCCTGAATCAGGCTGATGGGGACAATCTGGATCAAGTATGAAGTGGGTCATCTTGGCCCAGATTAGATCTAGATTACTCTGAATTGCTTCATACCAATTCAGCAATATTGATACCTAAAAGAAAGCCAGAGGGTGTGTAATCAAAATTAAGCAAAGCAACTGCTAATATATCTCAGTGTTTTAGATGTAGTGTTCATGGTTGCTTTTATAGATGTTATATTTGAGACTTTGATTATTATTTTTTAGATTTCCTGTTGTATTTTACGTATGTTTTTAAAATCATTCCAGGGTGACTGGTGATTCTTGGTTAAAGTCTGCAGTTAATCAGGTTCAGGTACTGTAATAGCATACATGTTATAGGAGCTATCCATGGTGCTGAGAAATATACACATCCCACCTGCAAAAAGTATCAACATCCAAAATAGCTCCTGTAACATTCAGAGGAAGTCAGGCTGCATCCATCCATGAACCTAGAGTTAGCAGTTACCCTTGAATTGGTTAGAATTCACACAAATAAAAGCATTACACTCCAACTGGGTTGTTTTTAAGTCTTAATGTGTGTACATCACTTTGGATTGTTCCTTGTTTTTAGTTAAAATGGATTAATGCAAAGTATTGATTTTTTTAAAAACTATTTTACTGACAACTGATTTTCTCCCCTTCATTGATCTAGTACTAGTGGAAGTGGCCGCATCTCTTAATGAAACTCTAGGTTCTGAATTCCCATTATCCAATAGAACATTATGGGACCTGCAAGAAGAGAGCCCAGCCATGTTGGACATAATGCGTGGAAGATATTTCAAGCATTTTCACCAAAATAGTACACTTGAACTAAAGTAAGTCCACTGATGTTGCTAAATGTTCCCATGGGAATGCATGCAAAGTAGTTACGTTGATGGTGACGGAGTATATTTAAGCTAAGCTGTCTTCTGTGGGTCAAACCACGGGAGCACCTAGCCCGGTATGGTTAAAGTTTGGCTCCTGGTGGATCTCCAGGGGTGAAGAAGAGGCATTTTTCTAATCCTGCTTGGAGATACTAGGGATTAAACCTTCTCCTTCTACAGGCAAAACATGTGCTGTGCTACTGAAGTTTACAGAGCCTTGTCTATAATGTTTTTTGACTGCAGGCCTTAGGCTCTGGAATGATCAAACTATTGATTTATGCACAGATTTAATATGAAAAGACGTTAGGCAATTCGGACCAGGCTTGGCATGCTTCTACTTTTTTCAAAGCTTAAAATGATTTAAAATTTTTAGATTTTCTCAACAGACAGTATCTTTGAGGAACACATTTTTCAAGACTATTTTAGAGGCAACAAGAACTAAATGTCATTTCGAGGACTGTATGATAGAGATAATCAGGATTTTGTTCTGCCAACTAAATATGGTTGTTCCTCCTGTTTTGGTAAATCTCACCTAGCAGTATCTGGGGAGCCACAGATTTTGTACATATAGAAGTGATTTGCAGTGGCATGCATAAATGTACTACCTTCCTACCTCCCTTTAGATAAAGCACAACAAAAACACTCATTATTATCCCTGGCCATTTAGGGACTTTGAAAACTCATTTGCAGGTATTGTTCCACTATAATTTCTTATTGTTCCAGCATAATTTCCATAATGCTGTGTTGTGTGCTATGTGTATCAGTTGGAACGGATTTATAGCTACCCTAATATAGCTTTCAAAGTAAGTGAGATACTTTATTAGTTCTATACCTGATGAGTTTCCAAGATGTTGGGGATTGGGTTAGGGTTAGGGTTAGCCTTCTAGTCCATTACTCCATCCACCACACCACACTAGGCAGCACTGTGTAGATCTCCTAGTATTTCAAAGTATTTTACAGCATTTCATTATTTATCTGATGAAAATCCTTCTGTTAGTGAATTGGTTTAACAAGATCCAAAGGCACTCATTAAATGCAAGCCTGTTTCTTGTACTTCATTGTTTATTTTAAGATTTATTTACTGTTTGGTTAAATTATGAGCAGTTTGCTTTGCTTTTGTGTAAATTGTTTGTGTCTGAGATCTATGTTTGTTTTATTGAATGGTCTGTGACCCCCAAAACATTGTCAATGTTGACATTGTATCTGTAAAATAATTATACTGGATGTTTTTAGTGAGTATAATGTAACAGGCATCATTATTTAAATTTCAACATTTTTCAGAAAACCGTGACATGCTATGCAGCTGTAAATTTTTATTTTAAAAAGTACCGTATGTGGACCAGAGCATTTTATCAAGTGGGATGGCTTGGTATGCTTTAGGTCAGGGCTGAGGAAACTGTAGCTCTTCACATGTCATTGACTTTCAGTTCTTGCCAGCTTCACCTGGCAAAGTCAATGAGCTGGATGATGAGAGCTAAACTTTAACCTCTAGAGGGCCATAGTTTCCACACTCCTGCTTTTAAATGATAAATGTGCTAGGCCTGGATGAGACAAAAGGATTATGCGCTGTTGTGGTAAGGTATAGGGAACGTTCACCTAGACCAGGTATGACCTTCTAGATGGTGTTGTTGGCCTCCTGTCATCCCTCGCCAGATTAGCCAATGATGAGGGGCTATGGAAGTTCTAGGCTAGTGGTGGTGAACCTTTGGCATGCCAGATGTTTTGGACTGCAACTCACAGAATTCCAAGTCTGTATTGTCAATGACAAAGGACTGTGGGAGTTGTGGTCCAAAACATCTGGCGTGCCAAAGGTTCATCACCACTGTTCTAGACCAACAGCATCTAGAAGGTCATATATTGCACACCTTTGACTGGGGCAATAGCTGTTTCTTTTCTTTCTACAGTAGGTACAGGGTTATCAATCCAAATCAGCATGTGAGATGTAGGAGGCCTTGCAAACATTGCACTCTGATGTGGTCCTAGTCTGAATAGAGTTCTTGTACATGTAATTTTTATTGCTCTGAAATGATTCGTTCATTTTAAGTTGGCCTTTTTCGTAATACAAATCTAGGTATAAAGAGGGCCTGATCCAGATAGGGACTACAGGCAGGCAAGCGAAGCTTCAAAGGCTGTTACCTTTAATCTGGAATCATATTCCTGTAGTGTAATAAGCCACATATCTAAAGCATCATGTAGTTTGGACTTTATGCTGAACTTTGTTTAGCTGCTGTCATATGAAGCTACCTATCATGCAAAGAACGCTTTTTAGCCCTGTAAAAGGAAGAAGAATGCATCTGATCATAAATAACCGCTTTGGTAATCAAAATACTCTATGATGGGTTCATATGAATGCAACTGAACTGCAAGCTGTAACAAAAAATTAGTCAGTTAGAAGACTTACCAGCTTCCTTTAATGTGTTTTCTGTGTTCCTTAGAGCTGCAGAAAGATTATTAATGAGAATCCAGAAAGAATATTGGAGACCAAAACAAGAACTTAAAGAGCTGCAAAAAACAGTGAAACGTACCTTATCAGACCATAGCACCATACTTCAAGAAGCCAAAGATGTGGTGAATAAAGCAAACAATAATATCAATGAGACCAATCGCCTTCTTCTCCTTATTCATAAGAACTTCAAAGAATTCAATGTAAGAAAACTGGCAACGGCTCCTTTCTGTCATGGAATTTTACAGTAGATACATCTGAATGTATAAAGTAGACGTATAAGGAATTTTGGTTTTAAAAGTGAGTTGATATTTAGCAATAGTTAACTCTTGAACTGTAAAATGATGAATGCACAAAAGAGTCTAGTGACAAGTATTACTTGCCATGTTGAGTTTCATATGGCATAAGCTTTCATAGAATCACAGAATAATTGAGTTGGAAGGGCCATTTAGGACCATTGAGTCCAACCTCCTGCTCAGTGCAGGAATCCAGATCTCTGACAGATGGTTGTTCACTTCAGTTTTCTCTTGAATGCCTCCAGCATTGGAGCAGCTCATGAAACAGAGTTACTTCATTTAATGCATCTGACAAAGTGGACTGCAGCCCATGAAATCTTATGCAAAATAAAATTTGCTTGTCGCCAGACGACATCATCATCATCATCATCATCATCATCATCATCATCATCAACAACAACAACAACAACAACAACAAATTACGAAGTATTTGGGCATGCTGACAATTGTCTTTTTTTTAATAGCATAAAATGAAGAATATTGAAGAAGACAAGGAGCTGTCTGATACCCTGATCAAAGAAGGAAAAGTACAGCTTGCTACTGTTGCTGCTCTTGCTAAAGATGTAATTAACTCTACATCTGTAAGTTAATAGACACTACAATACTAATTTGAAATAGTTTTCTATGCATGGTTCAATATTAACTAATGCTGATTGTTTAGAGTCTAGAAAACCACCGTGATGGACTGATCCTTTGGAGTGGCAAGTTGCGGCAACATGTGGATGAGCTAGTCATGCAGATGTCTACTCGAGGAGCACTTGATCTTGTTTACAAAACTGAAGACCATGCAGCTGACTTACAGAGAATTGTCCATATACTAATCAAGTGAGTTCACCAGGAACTCAAATAGGGTGCTCACTAAATTAGTGACTAAAATAGATAGCTGTCTGTATGTGTTTGTGTCCATGTGGCTTGATAGGAGTGCTTGCCCTGCCTCTCAGCTTGACAGATATGTAAACTGTATGCTATAGCATCAGATCTAAGTGTAGCTACATACCATGTACAGCATTGGAATAAGCTATGCAGTTTGAGACTGCATGCATAGGATTTTAAGGCCATAGACAGAATACATACATAGTGTCAGCCAAAGGTGAAGTTCTGAGTCACTGAAATTTAGTTCCATTCACTAGCCAACAGTAGCCAAAAATATCATGGTCTCCTAGTGATGGTCCTACTGAGGTTTTTCTTTCAGTTTAAGCTGTAATACTTTAAACTGCTGTGGTATGGGAGACAGGAAAATTTAAAAAGTGGTGTTCGGGTGACTGCTGTCCTTATTATAGAATATAAGTTAAATAAGCAAACCAATAAAGACTCAAGTTCAAAGGCAAACTCAGTTAGTGATGGTTTTTGAATTGGTGAAAAGTACTGTTCAGTAATTAAGTATTACAGCATGTTTTTGACTTCATTAAAGCTCTGCCTTTCTTTAAAGGGAAGCATTGAAGCTGAGCTAATGAGTAAGAAGGACTTTCAAAATGCTTCATGTATATCTCCAAATCTTGTGAAATTCTAATTGGTTTGCATTTTGAATCAAATGCCTATGTGAGTTGACCCTGGCCCTCCAATTCTTTGCAGTGGCCTTTTGAATGTTAGAAATGTCTCTCTGAATGCAACAAATGCTGTCCATGCGTACTCCACCATTAACAGTTTGGTCGAACATGATGAGATCCTGGTAGCTGATGCTTCTGAATCGGTGAATGTGGTAAGTGCTGCTTTGAGAACTGAAACACTCCCAGTTTTCTTCTCCCCTTAAAACTCCCTTATCCTCCTACATGTTCTTCTGCACATTCCATCACCTACAAACCCTTTCTCATTAGACCACAATTGCAGGTACAGATGTGCTTTCAGTGTTTGCTCTGATCTTGATCTAGTATGCAGGAGTTTGCTCTCATGGCAGATGACCCAGCAATGTGTGCCTAAGGGGTTTCTGCTGTTTTGCATCTACTCCAGATGCAGCAGAATGTTTTTCTTGATGTGCAAAAGATAAATACTGCATAAAAGACTTTGGTCCAAGTGTACTGAAAGAACTCAAGATTGGATCACTTATTCTTTGTAATTCTACAATACTTTTAAGATTTCTTTTAAAAAGAGGCTTAAGTGGGGCAGACACTTATGTATGACCAAGCCCCACTGCATTCCATGGGTGTTTTACTTCTGAGGTAGAATGGATGGGATTGCACTGTTGTGGATCTGATTTCCAGACTTATGACAATAGGGTACTGTCTAAATAGGGATCAGCTTTATCTTTCTATAAAAATGGTTATTAAAATATTGTATAAGAACTTAGTTGAAACATGCCATTTCCATACCTTTAGTATAGAAATGTACTGTATTTGTGATCCAGGAGTAATTTTTATGTTCTTCTTCTACTGCACCCATATACACAAATTTCCCCCACTCCTTTTTATTATCTTGTTATATCCTGTTTTGCTACAACTAGTTAACTGCAGGACTCAGCTGTTAAATCAAAATAATACGTAATTGTAATATATGTAAGATTATTGTTTGGAAGGATTTACTAAAATCCTACCCTCACAGAATGAACAAGACAATAAGTTATTCCAAAGTCACATATTTATCCTTGTATGTATAACCTGTTTCCTTGATGTGTGCTTCTTTTTTTGAAAGCCCAATGAACCCTTTAGTTCCACTGGGAAAAATGTACTCCAGCTTAGCTCAAAGTTCTTAGTGGAAGGAAAAAGTTTGCACCGGAAGTATGAAGGTAAGCATGTTTTTGTACTTTATGAGCACTAAAACATTATATATAAATTTATTAAGATGAATCCAAAGATCAGTCAGCATTATGTTGTAATGAAACATCCCAGTGTCGTTCAGGAATTGTTACTAGAGAGGGCTGTTAAATGTAAGTCTCCCTCCTTGGATATGTTTGTGCCAGAAAGTCCTAATCCATCAAGAGAGTCTCCTGGACAAAAGTTTAGATCTGAGGTTTATATTCTGTTGCAGAACATACCAGTGGGCAATTTTATCAGAATTCAGTTTACAGTAGCACCCCCGTATCTGTTGACTCGCCATCCGTAGATTCAGTTATCCACGGTTGGTGAGAAGTAGCACAAAGGGGCCAGGCCACCTCCACAGTGGTGGCTGCAGAGGCCATGCAGCCCAGGGCACCTGCTCAGGACATCCGTGGCAGCTACATTGGCCATGTGGCATTCGGTGGCGCAGGCTGGAAGCACCCGCCTCTTACATCACTGGTGGCGACATGGGCCAGGGTGTCCCCCAGGGTCTTGGTGGAGGTGGTTGAGGCAGGACGCAGTCGAAAGGCACCCCCCCCCCAAGCCGGCCTGTCATCAGGGTGGCAGCAAAGGGGTGCAGCACCATGGTGGGGTTTGCCAGGCCGCTGGCAGGGGTCCATGATTCACCTCTGCTGCCCAGATGTTGGTGCTTGTGGAGGTCGGGAAGGCATAGCTCCCCTGCCAGGCCGAGGGGTGCCTGGGGACCACCACTTCTTTCTTTGCTGCCTCTTCCTGCTGGCAGGCTCACCTTCACCCTGGACAACTTCTCTAGGTACAACCTGCCAGCAACCAGCAGGGCACCCACCCTGCACCCTGGTGAGCACAACGAGGTGGTAAAGGAAGAGGCTGCCCAGGTGGCACAAAGGGCACAAAGGATTGTAGGAGAAGTGGGTGCATGCTAGGGGCCCAGGACCCAGGAATTTTCCTGATTGTTTTAGAGCACTATTGTGCATGTTCCACTGGAACATTTGCCATGAGCCATATACAACCATTTTATCCAATTGCATTCTTTTGGCATACTGTATATGTGTTGTCTGAGTCTGGTATATCTTTTAACTGATCTATGGTTAAGGGGATAGGAATGGAAGATCCTCGCATACTGAATTTTATGGCCTTATAATATAGTAGTTAGGAGCAGATGATACATTAAGATTATAATTTGATGGGAGATTGTTTTGTTTTTTAAAGGATTTGTGTCTGGATTGAATGAAATGAAAATCAAGATGGAAAAAATGAAAGGAAAAACTAGTAGAATAGCTAAGCAAGTTAATGACTCGTTGTTTCATCTGAATGCATTGCCAAAAGGTAAGTTATGTCCATGCATAGCCTTCTTCGGGGGTATTTATTTATTTATTTATTTATTTATTTATTTATTTATTTATTTATTTATT
>JAHTLZ010000204.1:53151339-53193953 GCA_023846285.1 Phrynocephalus versicolor | reverse complement strand
ATTTATTTATTTATTTATTTATTTATTTATTTATTTATTTATTTATTGCAAATGGCTGCTCTGGTCTGTATTATAACTTTGCCCTTCCCCGGTCTGCACAAAGCTCCAATAGACTTAATTATCCAATTAATTACTGCAGTTTCTCCTTCTGATAATCAGATTTGTTGGATTTACCAACAAATAGATTTACCGGTTGTATATCAGACCACCTAATGTCCCTATCCATCCTTCTCCAGCTTACTCCTAATGTCACATGTAGACAAGCCCTAAGAGTCTTTATCTGGTTTTTGACTAAGACCATCCAGCTGAATCTAAGGGCAGTTCTGCAGTAGGGAAAAAGTTTTATTCCATTCTCTCAAGTTTCTTAACTTGTTGCTCAGATTGAAAACACTTTCCCACCTAAATTGCTGAGTCTGCTTTTGTAGCCCAATTAACTTAATGCTATTCAACGAGCCAATTGTTCCCTTAAGATTAGAAACAGCCATTTTACCACTCAGGACATTAAGGTGCAAGGAAATGTAACACTGGGCTGAAGGAAAACTCAATTTAAATATTAATGCAGTGTGTGTAATTGAGTTCTTTAATGTCAGAAAATTGCCACCAGGGGGGCAATTTTATGTCATCACTCATCAGCTTGACATGGTGTAGAGCTGTGGAGCAAGATTTCAGCTATTAGGCTGAAAGAGTTGGGAGGGGAACAGTTCGGTGGAAGTGGGTCAATCAGCAGGATTTTTAAGAATTCAGAGGGAAGCAACTGAGAAAACTGAGAAGACCATGGGTGATAGGTAAATTTAGCTACCATCAGATAGCAGACTGATTCCCAGTAGTTCAGTGACATGTACCTAGTGAGGTATATTGGATTAATGGACAGATTAGGACTTTGGGGTGTGGTGGCTCAGTGGACTAAGGCTGTCGAAAACGGTTGGCTGCAAAGTCTGCAGCTCGGCGGTTTGAATCCCGGGTGCCACGCAGCGGAGCGAGCTCGAGCTGATAACCCCAGCTCCTGCCAACCTAGCAGTTCAAAAGCATGTAAATGCAAGTAGATACATAGGTACCGCCGTAAAAAGCGGGAAGGTAAAACTGTGTTTCCTTGCAGCCATGCCGGCCACGTGGCCATGGACTTACACAACACTGGCTCTTCAGCTTGAATACGGAGATGAGCCCCGCCCCTAGATAGAGATAAATTTGTTACGTTTTGAATGGCAAGGTTCTGTTCTTTACTTATTAAAATGAAAGTTGCTTTAACTACTTCTAACAGTCAAATTGATATCTAGGTTTCTGTACCCCCAGACCCCCTTTTATCTATTTGTATTGTTATTTTATTGACATTTTTATTGTACTGTTTTTACTCGATGCACTTTGCAATGGCTCTGTGAGCCACGCAATAAAATTTATATGATGATGGTAACATGCATGTGTGAAGGGAGCCTTTACCTTTACCTAGGAATTTAGAGCCTTAGGTTTGAATCCCTGCTCAGCTAAGGAAACTTACTTGGGGAGGGGCACTGGTAAAGCACTCCTTAAATATCTCCTCTTGAAAATCCAATTAGGGTCACATAACTGGGTTGTCACCTGACAACACGTAACACTCACACACAAAAGTGACATAACGCACACCTAATCTATAGGCAGCATAATGCCAACTTGGCCCATCATTCCCTTGAGAATGTAACATTGCTACAATATAGGTTTTTGTTTTTTTAAAAAAATTTAATACTGTGAACACCTCTATCTTTGCACTAAAAGAGGAATGTATGCTTTTAGTGGATGCTGTAATTTAGGTTGGAGAAAATGGCCTGGAGTTTTCTGAGTTACCACTCATTTAATGTCGGAAATGACTTGAATCCAGGCTGTCTGAAAGATACTGTTTTCCCAAAGGAGCCTTTCCAGCTTTTGAGATTCTGGGGAGAAACCCTTTTATTTGCGCTCCCACCAGCGTAGATGTGTGTTCAGTATTTCCACCAGCCATTTCATTTTGAGGAGAAGATGTGATGAAAATAAATCAAATAAAATTAGATTAAACTGCAAAGAAACGTAGGAGTGATCTGGTAGTCAGATCTCTTGCATCCTGCCCAATATTGTTGTGAGACTGGTAGCTGAGACTTAGTTCACAAGTAACCCACCCTAATTAGGAGTAAGATGATGCATAATCAGCTTGTGTTATCATTTGTTTCAGATACCAGTACAAATATTCTTGCTGTCAAAGAGCTGGCTGTGTCGGCTAATGTGAGTGCTCTCAACAGTTTAAGCCATGCTGGGGTTTTTAGTGAGAAATTGCAGAACACTTCATCTGCATTGTCTAAGGTTAATGAGACATTGCAGAGAACCAATGAACTTATCATCGACTCATCTAAAGCTGGTAAGTTTACTGCTTCATTGATTCCTTGAAATGTCACTGGATGCAAAAGAGGGGTTAATTTTTAAACCTAAGTGTTCCTTATCTTTATTTACATTGAGCTAGCTTCTACTACTATGTTCATATGACAGGATGCATGCAAATAAGATCGGCAAAATATCTTTCCTAGTGCAAGGACATTAAAATGAATAGGCTGTAATAATGATTACCTTGAACTTCTGTGTGTGTGTGTGTGTGTGTGTGTCTCTGTGTGTCTGTGTCTGTGTGTGTGTGTGTGTGCACGCGCGCGCATGCATGCATGCATGCTCACATGTGTGTTCACATGTGAGCATGCACTCATATTTGGATGCATACGTGTTTCCTTCTAATGCAATATCCCCACCCCTATTATTCTAATAATAAAAACTTTACCAGAAGTCTTTCCCACACTTTTTGGCAGCAGCCTCAGCTGAAAGGAAACTGAATGAAGTTGAAATCCAGGCTGGTCTTTTATTCGATAGGCTGAAGCCTCTGAAAGTACTGGAAGAAAACCTGAGCAGAAACATTTCTGAAATTAAGGAACTCATCAGTCAGGCTCGCAAACAGGCGGCTTCGGTAACTGGTTAACTCTTTTTTTGCATTCTAGTGAGGAAATGATATTACCATTCTGAAGTATCAGTATTTTTATGTGTTGGAATATACCTTCTAGGGCAGTGTTGGCAAACCTATGGCATGGGTGCCAAAGGTGGCACTCGGAGCCCTTTCTGTGGGCACCCGACATCACCCCTTCAC
Organism: Phrynocephalus versicolor; assembly: GCA_023846285.1. Lineage (NCBI taxonomy): Eukaryota > Metazoa > Chordata > Lepidosauria > Squamata > Agamidae > Phrynocephalus > Phrynocephalus versicolor. The sequence continues at coordinate 53,190,826 of JAHTLZ010000204.1, read as the reverse complement.
AGCCACCTTTATTTAGGTTAAATGGCTGTATTGACACTTTGCGGGGGGGGGGGGAAGAGTTCAGACATTTTTGAATCGCAGTTTGAGCACTTGGTCTCTAAAAGATTTGCCATCACTGTTCTAGCGGGTATGTTTTGCTCACTAAGGGCCCTTTGTTAGCCAATAAAACTGTATTTCTTTTCTTCTTCTCAGTACAGGCTGCATTATACCTGGACATGAATACCTTGCAGTTTAAACAGTAGTTTGTCATGCAGAGTTCAAGATTGCTGGTCAAGAAAATGCAGTCAAAATATTTCACAGGGCTATAAAGAGACTTACGGAAGTATAATGCATTGCACTTTGCAACTAGACATATTTGAGGATACAAACAGATGTATTTCAAGATAGCAAAATCTGAGAAAATAATTGTTTCATGTGCATCTTCCATTTTAGTAATAAATACCCAAATACTCATTCTCAAAACATATCAGACTTAAATACTAACCTTACATTTCTTTTTTTTTAGATTAAAGTTGCAGTGTCTGCAGAAAGAGACTGTGTTCGTGCCTACCAACCCCAGATACTTTCTACTAACTACAATACATTAACGTTAAATGTTAAAACAACTGAACCTGATAACCTGCTATTCTATCTGGGTAGCAGTGATAAAGTAAGCAGAAGGCTTTTTTAGCACTTCATGTTGTGACTGAGGTCCTCCTTTTATGTGCAGAGAGCTCTACATGACATATTTCACTGTCTTTCCTATTCCTTTTGCTACTATCATTTTTGCTTCTCAGTCTTTTGCAACTCATCTTTTGCATCTTTTTGCAACAATCTTTTGCAACTCATCCAAGTATCCATCCAGATTTTTCCAGTGTTGAGAAATTTCCATCCATGCAGCTGCTAATAATACTCTTCTTCTTTCTTCTTTTTCTTAGCATTTGTCGCACTTGGTGGTGGGGGTTTGCTGTTCTTGTTTTTGCTTCCAACTTGGCACGGTTGTGGGCGACGTCAGGATGAACTCAGGAAAACTTATTGTGGTTGTCCTTAGCAGCTGCTAATAATACTGTAATCAGTTATTTATGTAGTAAAGTGTTATTATCCTTAGTGCATTGTTATTATGGATAAACATTGATTAAAGTAAGAGCTAACCACAACAATCTCTTGTTTGAGATTGTTGTCTTATTTAGAATTGAGACACCAGTCTTCAAATATTGTACTACAGGAGAAAACTCCAACCATACATGAACAAATAAGCCATATTGACCGTGTTCCATCCGGCATGTTGCTGGTTGTGTGCTATCAAACTTACATAATTTAGAAGGGATTAAACCAATGGTGCATTAGCTTTAATGTACTTGCACAGAAATTGATTTAAAAGGGAATACTTGACAATTTTAAATCAACTGGTTGCATCTAGATAGCATTTAGTTCTCTAGTTGTTGAATTGCAGCTCTCCTCATCAGTGACTAATGGGATTTATTGTCAACAAAATATAGTGGGTCACATGTTCTTTACACCTTATTTTAGATGGTTAATGGGTGATTGGCCTGCACTGTTCATTAAATGGGAATTTTGAATCAATTCTAGTGAATGGAAAGGCAGAAGCTGTGTTCAGTTTTTATGTAAGTGTGTGGAGCTCACAACACACTGAAGAGATAATCCTAGCATCATCTCACCACCCACCGCTTCCATTGTTGCTTTCAGGACATGACCATGACCGTCTGAAAAGCAAGGAGGCTGCTCTATCTGGGTGGAGCCCCTCCCTATGAATTAAAGTCCCAATTTCTGTTTCAAGTAATTGGAGTTAATTTTCATAGTTTGCATTTTTCCAAAAATGATGTCTTATCTTTTACATACACTCACCTTCTGGCTGATCCAGATGTCTGTACAACTAAATCGTCCTTTCCATAACAAAACATTTAGATAATTTTGCATTGTCTGCACATCTTGCAAATGCACTGTTGGATTTAAGTGCTTTATTTTCAAATGGAATGTGTAATGGGGTCCATAATTTTTCAGAGGATTTTTTAAAATAGACTCTTCAGTATTAGTACTTGCGAGTTCATCTTGGTCCTCTTACTTTCCACCATTCATCAGATTCAGCATGTTAAATTGTTCACATATAGGTCCATTTTTAAGGTTCCCACCATATTATTTGTTTAATATCTAACTTTATCCTTGATCAATACTGTTAAAAGCAGCTGTTTGATTCCTCCACTTACACTTTTCTTGGTTCTGATGGCATTCTGTCCGTGATTTGATAACCTTTTTAGGTTGATTTCATGGCTGTGGAGATGAGACGTGGTAAAGTGGCTTTCCTATGGGATCTGGGATCTGGTTCTACGCGACTGGAATATCCTGATCTTTCTATCAGTAACAACAAGTGGCACAAAATACATGCTACACGGTATGGTGTAACTACTATGTGACATGGGTTCTATATCTTAGGAGAACATCAGATGTGCAGTTAGTGGTAAATCTATAGTAAACCTTAAGGAATGGAATCAATTATTGCAAATTTGCAGTTAATATAAATGTAATTGGATGGTCAACTGTACATGCACTGCATAATTTTTTAAAATTATAAAAAATTTCCACCTCTTTCTTTTATAATGCACTGTTGGATTCATAAAGATCCATAGCAGTTTGTTTCATTCATTCATTCATTCTTTAAACAGGTTTGGAAAAACTGCCACCCTAACTGTAGAGGAGACAAGCAGTTCCCAGAAGCCTTTTATGAGAACGGGCACTTCTCCTGGGACAGCTACAATACTGGATGTGAACCAATCAACTCTAATGTTTATTGGTGGCCTTGGAGGACAAATCAAGGTGAAAAAAATGCATGGCCATTTGATGATATATAAAGAAAGTTAATTATGTTGATTTCCAAGTAATTTCTGCTGACTGTACTGTGATAAATGAACAAGCATGCTTTCAGAGATGAAAAGATGGATGTTCAATGGAATTTGAGAGCCATTATTGTCTTAAGTGAGAAATGGATGTGTGCCAACATGGAGTTTCCACCAAATCCTGTGCTCCCCTCAGATGGTGGAATTTGACTATAGGATTGTAGCCTTAATTAACTGCAGAGGTTATTTATTTTTACCTGGAGATGCACAAAACAGCATCAGTTAATCTATAATACTTTTATTATTTATATTTTATAACTTGTTTTTAATGTAGAGTTATAGCTTGCTTTGAGCAATTTATCTGGATGGATGACAAGGATCCCAAAACTATATTCATGTGAATTTTCTTTAATAGAAATCACCTGCCATTAAGGTTACCCATTTTAAGGGTTGTATGGGGGAGGCATCGTTGAATGGCAAATCGGTTGGCCTGTGGAACTACATGGAAAGGGAAGGCGAATGCAGTGGATGCTTTGGCAGGTAAGGGCAGCAACGTTGGTTGAAATGTACAAGTGGAACTAAGAGTTGCCACTCTTGTGTTCCTAAACATTGTTTTCCCTCAGCAGTGAAGATTATTTAGTAGACCTGGATCGAGTTAGCAGATATTGGATCACAATCTCAGTAGTTTTATGAAGGAGTATGATTTTATGTGTCGAAATAGCCAGATTCTATATCACTATGACTTTAGAAACTTTATCTAAAATGGTGTGTGGGTGTGGGTGTGTGGGTGTGCATGCGCGCGCGCGCACACACACACACACACACTATCTACTCCCAGGTTGCATCTGACTTAAGATGGATCCAATAGGGTTCTCAAAGAATGTGAAATATTCAGAGAGTGGTTTCATCTGGGTCTCCACTATTTGATGTGTTTCCATGGCTGAGTGGGGATTTGGACACACGTCTCTTGAATTCTAGTCCATCACTATATTTGCTATACCAAACTAGTTCTCCAGTGTGTCTTCAGAATCTTCAAAAGACTACGCCTTTGCCATGGCATTGCCATGCGATTAGAGTACCATATTGGGCTACAGAAATTAAGGTTCAGATTTGTGATCATCCATGCAGTTTATCAAGTCCTAGGTACCTGAAATTAAGGTACTCACAGTGTTTACTTGAGAATAAGATGGAAAATGGGAGCATGTCCACTGCCTTGTACTGGAAGGAAAATGTAAAATATAATTAAAATGAGTGAGGAAGAATCAGATTTGATCTGAGGTACATATGTATGTTAGGCTCCATTCCTTCTTATTCTCAGAAAACCTGAAAGTCGTCTTCAAAATATACTTCTTATGAAATAGGAGTTTATAATTTTTATTTGGGGCTTAAATTGATGTTGCCATATTACTTTGTTGCTGTTTTCAGCCTTTTATTTAATTTTATTCTGTCATTTCATTTTGTTGCGGAGTGATGATGTTGCAGGTTTAATTTTCTTCATATCAACTACACAGCATAGTGAGCTTTCACTAGGTCAGGCAGAAAACACACACACACACACACACACACACACACACACAAAGAGAGAGAGAGAGAGAGAGAGAGAGAGAGAGAGGAGAGAGAGAGAGAGAGAGAGAGAGAGAGAGAGAGAGATTTCAAACATGCATATACCCAAAAATTGAGGTGGGATTTTCCCCCCCATAGATTCCTAGTAACTGAGTATCATTTATAACCAGCAGAGGGTGATAGAGGATTGTTTTTAAAGTTTTTAAAGGCAGTGTTGAAAAAGCATTTTCTTTTCTTTCTTTTTAAAATAAAACCTTTCCAAAGTTCATAAATTTTATCATACTAAAATCTCCTTAGTATGAGAAGACCAGAGATCTGTGGCTTGGATTTGCCCTGTTGATTAAGAGTGCAAGGCTGCACAAGAGAACTCACCTTTTGAAAGCATATGTTTCCTTTGTTTTCTTAGCCTACAGGATGAAGATGTGTCATTTCATTTTGATGGCAGTGGATATTCCGTGGTTGAAAAGGCACTCCGTTCCACTGTGACCCAAATAATAGTATTTTTCAGCACCTTCTCACCCAATGGGCTCTTAGTATATCTGGCTTCTAATGGCACAGTAAGAATATCTTTTCAACCTTTACATGTATATTTTGTACAAGCTGGAAACATCATAGCTACTTGCTGCTGCTTTGCATTTAGCAAATAAATGATACATTAATCCTCCTGTGTATTTTTGTTTTCTAAGTTTTGTTTCTTTTTTCACAGAGGGATTTTTTGTCTCTGGAGCTTGTTGATGGCAAAGTTAAACTAACTGTTGATCTTGGTTCTGGTCCTCTTACACTTCAAACAGAAAACCGCTACAATAATGGAACATGGTATAAAATTTCATTCAGTCGAAACAAAAAAGAAGGTAAAATGTTTTAGTATGTTAAAGGGTTTGGAAAACAGAATTATTTTTATTTTGAACAATGGCCAAGCACAGGCATAGTAATTATCATTACCAGGTTGTTTCTGACTTTTAGCAGGCTTCATGGCTGGTTTCAGTTTATCAGGGATTCAAAAGTGGTTTACGAGTCCTTTTTGATGATGCTCTGGAACCAAGCAGTATCCACCATGTGATTCACTGATGGCTCAGCAGAAGTTTGAAAGAGCAGGTCTTTTTGCCTGAAGATCATCTCTTCCATGGTCACCCTTAAAAGTTCATGTTCTGACATTTTTAGAAAGGTCATGCTTGCCTAGGAGTGTAGAGGTGGATATGTGCTGCTATCCATAGTTAAATCTGAAGAGAAATAAAAGTCAGAAAGGGCAGCAGACACTCAAGAATACACTAGAGATAGCTCAGTGTGTTAGGTGTCTAGATGGAGAGCCAAGGGCTTGGGGGTTCTCTGTCCCCATGCCTTTGGGGAGAAGGGCCAGCCTTTGAATCCTTAGGTAAGCTGTATAGACCCAGGGGGCTTCCACAAGAAGGAAATGGTAAACCACTTTTTAGTCCTTGATACCTCAGGAACACTGACAGGGGTCACCATAATTCAGAGTTGATTTGATAGGACATCATTGTTTTTGTTGTTATCGAAGTTTGCTTTCACATAGATTCAAACTACATGTTACTTTAAAAGCATAGCATCCAGCTATGTGTGTATACCTGTATGTGTGTTTAATTTTCCAAAAGTAAATGTATGATTGCCCAGTCTGGTTTGGGACCACTTTGTGTGCTCCTCATGAAACGTATATACCAGTAAAGGCCAGGGACTCCCATTGACAACAACATATTTTTCCCCTTTACATGGACAATAGTTGGAAGATGACTCATTAGGGAAGGAACGGAGGAGAGATTCAATTTCTCTGCCTGACATGTAGCACTCCCAAAACATAGCAATATTCCACATGGTCATCTCAGGTTTAAAAACAGTAGCACTGCTACAAGTTATGGGCAGAATCCTTTTTTTTTTGCTTTGGATTGCGCGTTGGTAACATTCAGCCAGCAGCTGGACTATTCGGAATCTTTTGGAAGGATATGTTTAGTTCCCTTTTGCAGAAGCCCTATTTCTTTCTCCTTGGTCTTTATATGGAGGTACCATTGATCTCAGGCTGCCTAGATGCCCTAAGCACATCCGATTTCACCTGATTTCGGAAGCTAAGCAGAGTCGGCCCTGGCTAGTACTTGGATGGGAGACCACCAGGGAATCCCAGGTGCTGTAGGCGCCTGGAGTAGGAACTGGCAAGCCACTCCAGTACTCCTGCCAAGAAAACTCCACCTCTACGGAGGTCATGTTCTTCGGGAGCTCGCCGTCGGGGTACGGTGGCCCTCTCCCCTGTCTGGGGGGAGTTTCCCTCCAGCTCGCGGAGAGGGTACGGAATCTGGGTGTGTTCCTGGACCCGGCGCTTGCCATGGAGCACCAGGTGGCGTCGGTGACCAGGTCCGCCTATTTCCATCTCCGTCGGATCGCCCAGATCCGCCCATACCTCAACACGAACTCCTTGAGAACAGTGGTCCAAGCACTGGTGATCTCGAGGCTGGACTACTGCAACGCCCTCTACATGGGGTTGCCCTTGAATCTTCTCCGGCGCCTGCAGCGGGTACAGAACGCAGCGGCCAGGCTGGTGGCTGGTGTGCGTCGTTACGACCACATCACCCCAGTCCTGGCCCGCCTGCACTGGTTGCCCGTTGCGGCCCGGATTAGATTCAAGGTCCTGGTTTTAGTTTATAAAACCCTCCATGGCTTGGGACCGGACTACCTGGCAGAGCGTATCGCTCAGCGGTCAACTTCGGCCCGTCCCGTTCGGCAGGCACGAGCGCACTTGCTTCGGGTCGCCACCCCTCGGGAAGCCCGGAGGACGAGCACTCGGACCCGGGCCTTCTCTGTGGCGGCCCCCAGCCTCTGGAACTCCATCCCCAGTGAAGTGCGCTCTGCAGAGTCCCTGCTGGCCTTCCGAAAGGCGCTGAAAACCCATCTTTTTCGGGAGGCCTTTGGCGATGCTTAATTTTTTCTTCTTCTTTCTTTTCTGCTCTTTCCCCCCGCCATCGTAACCTGTGTTAATTTTTCATTCCTTAGTTGAGGTGCCATTGGTTTTAACTGCTGTTTAGGGTGCTTTACTGGGTTTGTCTGTTTGACTATTTATTGTAATTTGCTGGCTTTTGCAGCCTTTTGTAAGCCGCTTAGAGTACATGGTAGATAAGCGGGGTATAAATACAACAAATAAATAATAAATAAATAAATAATGGACATGGAGTCATGTAGAGTCGGTCACAACTGTAACGACACAACACACACACACACAATTGATCTCTGTGGGCAAAGCACTGTGCTGCACTTACTCTCAGTAGGGCCATGTCCTATGCCTTTAATGTAATGTAAAGCTTTAGCTTCCACCAGCTGTCCCGGGAGAAGGAAAAAGCAACTCCACAATACACTAAACCTTAATAAACTCAGGAATGTCTCTGCAGTTGCTTCCTCTTTGCCTTCTTATTGTACATTCTTCTTTTAAATGATTTTTGAGTGCAGTCGCCAAATGTTCTGAATTTAAGTTAAAGAATGGAGCAGATGTTTAAATACCTTCTTGGTTTTATGACTTTCATTTGTTGAATGAAGAAGTCTAGAGATTGCTTTTACGTGTAAAAAGGAAAGTAGAACAATGAAATTACCGCTACTTGTTATAGCAGCAATTTTCAGAATAGCCTATGAACCATCTGTTTCTTATTTCACGAAGAGAGGGCTAAATAGAAGAATTAGATTAGCTTAGTAAAATATCTAAATCCTTTGCAGTAAACCAGTCTACTTTTAATGAATGACAAACTGATATTTCATTTCTGTTACATTTTACTCTTTGTTTGGGCAAAAGCAAATGTGCCTGGAAAATTCTACTTGGTGATTTCTGACATTCTTTTCAGGTATTTTGGCTGTCATGGATGCATTAAATTTGAGTTCGAAAGAAACCAAGCAAGGAGAATCTCCCGGTGTGGCCTCTGACCTGAATCGTTCTGATAAGGATCCAATTTACATTGGTGGGTTGCCACGGTCAAGGGCAGTGAGGTGAGTTTGCATTTTAAACAGCTCTCTTTTTCTGTCCTTTATAAGAATGCAAACCTTCAGGCACAGACCTAACTCCAGTGGATAGGTCCTGTTGCAGGAGACCTGAGGCATGGATCAAGTCACTTACTTAAGTCCCCTTGATTGGTTGGGTCTGCTTGGACAAGGGTGAATAGTTGGATTTAACCCACAGAGTTTTAATATGGGCTCAAAATGCAAAGGTGAAAGCTACTGAAAAGATAGTTTTAATTACCAGTCTTAAGATCTGAGCGGGATAGGAATGGATATGGAGGCAGAAAGGAAGAAAAGGTTCTTGGCTGTGCTCTGTCTAATCAGTGGGCAGTGTTCAAAACTGCATTGCGAGTGCAACTACTAAATATTTGTGTCTAGCACAGTACTCTTGACACATTTTCTAATCCACCTTTAATGTATTTTCTGGTTGAGTCTGTAGAAGATAGTTCAATTGTATAACCAGTCCTTGTTTGAGTTATAGGTGACCTAGCATACTGTTTTTTCTTTTAGAAAAGGGCTTACTAGCAGAACTTACGTAGGATGTATTAAGAACTTGGAAATATCTCGCTCCACCTTTGACTTGCTCAAGAACTCATATGGTGTGAGAAAAGGCTGCATCCTGCAGGTAAGAGAGATTGACAATTTTTAACTGGGTAAATTTGAATTTGTTATTGCTTATTGCTGAGAAATGAGTCAGCATGATGACATTATAAATTGTTGATTTGTTGAAGAGGTGTCAAATAACACCCCCACACACATTGTTTTGAATATGTAGTGCCCTAATTCTTCTTCCTTCCTTCTTTCCTTTTATTTATTGTTTTGCAAAGCAGCCCATACACAGTACTAGTGTTTTCAGCAATGGCTACATTGAGTTGCCACCCAAGCCCCTGTCGCCGGAATCTGAAATTATGGCCACTTTCGCTACTAAGAACAACAGTGGCATTATCCTTGTGGGGCTCAGCAAAGGGGCAGAAAAACGAAGACGCAGGAATGCCCACCTGGTAAGCATTTCAAGAGTTAGATTTTAGCTGAGTCCAATTTTTCCTGCAGTACCTCTCAGTAGACTCCCAACATTTCTATTTTTTTTCTCGGAAACTTGAAAAAAAAAGTCCTCAAAACATATAGTCCTCCCTGCATTTCTAATTTAAAAACTTGATTCTCTTTTCCATCTCTCTCAGCCCTTTTTCTCAGTCATGTTGATCAATGGCCATTTAGCAGTGCACGTGAATGCTGGTGACAGAGCAAGTACCAGGAAGGCCATGGTTGAATCTTCTAATGGAACATACAGTGATGGACAAGAACATTCTGTTATTCTAACTCGTTATAAAAGGTACAAGCTGAAGGATTTGTGTAATTACTGCATCTTGTCAGTTCATCATGTTCACTAAAGAAATGACTTGGCTTAGTAGAGCAATGATCACAGTTCTGCTTTCTGTGTCATTAATGAAGTTTTGATTTATATGGTAATTGCTTACAGCACACAGCCACTGATTAAGTTATCCATGAATGCATTCTTGAAAGCTGTAGTCACTATGGTCACCAGATGGGATCATGCAAAATAATCAGAAAACATGAACACGTAATTCACTAATTTTTGTATTCGTTTGAGAAACGTATAAATCCAACAAAATCCAATTTCTAGAACTATTTCTGCTGCAACACTTAAAACAGAAATAGTCCTAGAAATTAATAATATTAAACAAATCAAGTTTCTGGAAGGAGAATAGAGCTTCAGTGTTCCTTGGAGAACTATATTTAACATTGTATAATGCAAGTTGTATTGTGAAGTCATCAAATCTTTGTTTTTTAGACATTTACTTTTCTTAAAACATCAATAGCTTTGCTTTGCCTTTTTCTCCAGGTTGATAACTGTTCAAGTAGATGAAAGCAGCCCTGCAGAAATTCGGCTTGGCCCACTTGCAGAAGCTAGATCAATGAATATTTCTAATTTTTTCATTGGTGGGATTCCTGCAGGAGAAGGCATTTTGGGATTAAAAATCACTGACTCTTTCCATGGATGCATAACCAACCTAATATTTAATATGGAGTAAGTCACCATCAGTTACATTGCAAGTATGCTTTCAACGAGTAATATGTATATATATATATATATATTCTCTATTTGTGTGTGTTAAGTGCCATCAGGTCTTTTGAGTTATGAAAACCCTGACAAGGTTTTTAGCCCAAGTGAGATGTTCAAGTGGTTCATTATTGCCACTCTCTTGTGCATGTCTGTGGCAAAATGGCGACTCAACATTAACATGGCTGTCACACTATATAACTATGCATGTGTCGATGCTGCACACATAATGAAGAACTGTATTTTTTAATATATATACAAAGTTAAGATTTCTTTACAATTGGATGCTGTGGGTAAAAGTAAGTTCAACCTGAGCAAAGTCTCCAGTTTTTCTTCCTAAACAGAGCATATCTGGGAATATTGGTCCTGTGCCTTTTATTCTCATTTGACAAAGTAAAGGGGGTATTTCTTTTAAAACCCTAGACTTCTGGATTTCACCACCGCAGTGAGATATGAAGGTGTTGATATGGATAGCTGCTTTCTTTGGGAGAAGCCTAAACCTGCCATCCATCCAGATGACATTGAGATCTTATCTGAAATGCAGTTGGTTCCAGTTTCTCTACAGCCTTTGACAGAAACCAAGAAAGTATGTAATGAAAATTTAGACCATGTATTTCCATAGGACAAAATGAGTCCAGGAAGAGTTGCAGATGCCTGTGAATGTGTGGAAGAGCAGGGGAGTAGACACAATTTAACCGAGTTTTGGGCAGTGCTTTTGGCCTGTGCTATCAATACCAAGTAGATTGAAGATGTAGGAAGAGACATACAAGATGTATTGCAGTGTGCTCATTATCTACCCACTGTTTCCTTTAAATTCTGGTAAGATCCTCTGTGCCAAATGGAGACAATCTGGTATTCTCTGAATGTTTCGTGTCACAGCTCCCATAATCCCTAGCCAATAGCCATAATAGTTAATACTTATAAGAGCTGTAGTCAGAAAGCAAAGTGTTCTGCTTATATACCGCCCCAAAGCACTTCAAGTAGTCTCTGGGCGGTTTACAGTTTAATTATGCAAGCTACACATTGCCCCCCCCCCAGCAAGCTATGTACTCATTTTACCAACCTGGGAAGGATGGAAGGCTGAGTCAACCATGAGCCACCTACCTGGGATTGAACCCCAGGTCGTGAGCACAGTTTTACCTGCAGTACAGGCATTTAACCACAGCACCACAAGGCGCAGAAACACCTGTATGATTGCTGGGTGCATCCCCATGATGCAGGTTGTGATTTGGGAAAGAAGATGGGAGTTAAGTGACCTTGAGCATTTTCCCTACTGAGCCATACTCAAATTCGGATGATTAATGACAATTCATTTGTTCAAGGAATAATGTTTATTTATAGTTACCATTTTGTATGAGACCTCTTAGCTCAACTAAGCATTGTGCCAATCTCTTTTAAAGTGAATGCCTTTGTATATGTTATTATATAATCCATGTTTGATGTAGTCAGTGTAGTGTTGTAACTTCTGAATTAGTATGCATCCAAGTTTAATCTGGTGTAAAATTCTGTTGCATACTAGGATGTGAGTATTATAATCTTCAATTAAAAATATCTCAGAAGTGTCATAGAGTCTTGATATTTGCAGAAGAGAGGAAGATATTTGGTTTAGGAAAAGAGTTGAACTCCTCAGTTCTTTGCTGCACCAGCTGTTCCTGCATGATGCAGAAGTGTACTTAAAGGGCAGTGGTGGTGAACCTTCGGCACTCCATATGTTTTGGACCACAACTCCAACAGTCCTTTTGCCACCACTGTTGTAGGGTAACAGAAACATCTCTTTACTTGAGTTAATTTTAGAACATTTATAATTTACTTTTCTTCCTGAGTGTGGAAATTTAGCTAGACATAGAGTGCCTCTAAAGGTACAGCCTCTGCCTATAAAGATGAATATCATGTTATGTGTGTCTTGAGTCTGATGGTTTGAGTTTCATACTTATCATTTATATATTGTGGAATCACCCACATTCAATTCAATATTAAAGAATAGATTTTTCTACACATAGTAAAAGATAGAGCTGCTTAACTGAGCTGTTTCATTTAACAGAAACCATGTGCTGAGAGTGAAGCACTAAATTATGTTTCGGGTGCGCATCAGTTTGGCCTTTCCCGGCACAGCCATTTGATGCTCCTTTTCAACCAGTCTACAGTAAGAAAAAAGTAGGTTTCTTTTAGTATTATTACTAATAATTTTCCAGGCACTTTTAAACATTCAAAGGACTGTATAGCGTTGTTTGCTGTCACGTTATGTGAAATAGCTTATGATTACAATTTCATGGATGGGAAACTGAAGCAGAAAGATAATGAAATTGGGAGGATCTTATGTAACCCAACTGCAATTCTGTTACGTTCCACTTAATTGATTGAAGAGTTAAGCACACATGTTTGTGTCTGTTGTGATAAGGTGAAATGACTATTCTTGCAGGGTTTGTATTGAAAAACAACATACTTTTTAATCAGTTTTGTAGTGCTTCTGAACATGTGCTTTGATGTGTTTTTCATCTTTGCTCTGTTGGAGATGAGCAAGGCTAAAAGGCGTATGCATCCAGGGAAATGGACTGTTCTTTGAAAAGGAGAGGGGGCTGAACATAGCTCAGGACTCATAGCTGAAGAAGACTTATGAACAGTCCCAGCTCAATCAGTTTCCCTTTGTCACTTCTACCAGTGTGATAGCCTGCAAAGTATGGATTGTCAGGATTTTCTACGCTTCATTTGTAACATATTTTTCTGAGAATGGCAGGAGTTTTCATGAATTGTATAGGAAAACACCGAGGCTTGGGCGGGGGGGGGGGGAATCATACCACTGGGTTTGCCCATCTTGACTGAAAGCTTAGCTTTCAATATTGAAACCATCAGATTTGCTTATGTCTACTGCAGAACAGATGTTAAGACAGATCTCAGCCTCTGTGACATCTGGCACTGAAACTCTAAAATCCAAAGAGTTGCAGAATGATTGGGTTGGATCTAGCTAGAATTTAGCTTCTGCTGGCAAGAAGGTGCCTCAGCCCAGTTCCCTCCCCCAACGTTGCTTCTCACCTTAAGAATCATCTTATTCCATTTTCATTTATTCAGGTGTTATGCTCAAAGTTGTTTCTATTCTTCCTACAGTTCTTCATATATCAACTCTCATTTGTCATTTTATTTATTATGGCTTGGATCTAAATATGTCCCTCTGCAAATCAAAGAGTTTATTTTATTGATGAAGGGAACCAAGTGTGGTGTTCACCCTGATTTATGAATATATGTTGTTTTAGAATGTTGAGGGACTCTTGTTTGCATGCTCCAATAGGAGCTGTGGTGGGCGGAGTCATCAGAGATATATACCTGTGCAAACATTGAGATAGCCAGATAGGGCCGGCAGATAAAGAGAGGGGGACTGAGAGATGTACAGACGTGTTGTAGTTTAACTAGAAGAGTATGTTATATGTCCATTATAAAATTAGTATGTTAAGTCAATAATTACTTGTTTTGAAAGAAAAGTCTCCAAGATTCTGATTTGAAATACAGTGGAACCTTGACTCACGTCATTAATCCGTTCCAGTGGTCTAGACTTAAGTCAAACATGACTTAAGTCAAACAAATGTTTCCCATAGAAAGTAATGGGAAAGCGGATTAATCCATTCCATATGATGAAAAAGACCCCCCGAAAACATAGCAACAATGTCTAACATTTAAGTTTTACTGATTTTTAACCTGACGTTCCAAGTTCTGAACAACTCTATGCTTACCATTAGAGTCCCACAACTGTACAGCTCCCCAACTAAAATGCTTTTATTGTGGACCAGACTTCTGCAGCCAGATTTTTTACAAGACTGAGCCGACTGTCTAACCAGCGAGGCCAGCCCGGAGCCCCGGCCCTTCTCCTCCGGCAGCAGCGGCGGCTTCGGCGAGGCCGAGGACCAGCTCCAGGTGCTCAGAGCTGGCCTTGCCGAAGCCACCGCTGCCGGAGGAGGGGAAGAAGGCAGGAGCAGTTTGGAGGCGGCAGCCGTGATGCTGGGTTGTGGCTGCCATCCAATTCCAGTGCCTTGCACCGGGGCTCCGAGCTGTAAGTCAAAGCCTGCGACTCAAGTCAAACAGGCCCCTTCTTGCTGCAAGTCAAATATGATGCAAGTCAAGCAGTATGTAAGTCAAGGTTCCACTGTACCGTACTTGGTCCTAATAATAAATAAGTTAAATTCTGGCAGCAGAATTATATGTGCAAGTGACGCCAAGATCTAGTGTGATCTTTCTAGTGGAGGAATGGGATGGGACAGCTTTTTCCCCATCTCCCACACTATTCTGTAAGGTCGCCATTGGGATATAACAATGGATGGATCTAACAGGCCTATTTACTTGGCTTATTCTAATAGCTTCTTTTTAAACAAGCATAGCCCAGTCATCTCTACGCTCTGATTTGTTCTATATCTTCAATCCTAGACTTTCTGTGCAGCTGAACCTCAGGACTTTTGCTTCTAGCGGCCTGATATTCTATATGGGCCATCCAAAGCAAGTCGATTTTGCAGCTCTTCAGCTACAAGGGGGGAAGCTTTATTTTTCATTTGACCTTGGGAAAGGACGGGCTGTAGCCTTTCATGATGCAGTCATCAACAACGGAAAATGGCATACGGTAGGTTCACCAAGTGATGGTCTTCATTCTCATCACATTGTTCTCTGTCACCAAATCACACCCAACATTTGATGACTCTAATAAGGTTTTCAAAGTATTTCAGGGATGGTTTCATTATTTTCATTTCCCCGGGTTGAATGGGAGTTTGGACAAGTTTTCTAAGTCTTAGTCCGTCCCTCTACCTGCTGTGCTACGGTGGCTCTTAACTTCATCTTAGGTCCAAGCAAAGAACATGCCTTTCTCATACACTTGTTGTTGTTATGTTATAGAACTCTATGACACTATCTTTAAATATGTTAAAGATTTCCATTAACATAAAGAAAAAGTTCTATTTCACAGCTTTCACAAGTCTCCACAAAGGTCCTGTATATTTAGAAATCTGTTGTCACAGAAATATGATGAATTAAGACTGTCAGTTTCAATTAAGCCTGAAAATAACACAATTTCTTTGCTGTTTGTATACATCTGACAATGTTCTTTGCTGTTTGTTTCCAAGTCTTACCTCATGGCTAATGTGTTTTCTTTTATAGGTGAAAACAGAATATGTAAAAAGAAAGGGTGTGATCATAATTGATGGGCAAGAATCTGTAGCTGTTAATGTCCCAGGAGATGGAAACACCCTAGATGTTGATGGGAAGCTGTACTTAGGAGGCCTACCCTTAGCTTATCCAGCCAAGAATATTGGAAATGTAAGAAGCATTTTAATGCTACTTCTGTCCTTTTAGAGTGGCGGAAATCAGTCTGATGTGAGTTCAGATACATAATGTTGGGCAGTGAACTGCAACAGTGACCTCATGTGAGGAACTACTAGATACCACTGGGTTGCCATGTTGCAATAATAGCCAAATGAGATTTAATAAATATCCTCTCTTTGTTGCCTGTGAAGAGTGCAAATTGATCTGTAATTACACTAAAAATAGATAAAATTTGCAGTTTATAGAATTTTAAATAGTTGGATCTCCTGATGTTATTTTTTTAAAAGTGTAAACTCTTAAAAATGATTCTGATCCCAGCAGTGATTCCAGGGAAGAAATGATCAAGTCTTTTCTCCTGCCTTGAAATCTGACTCCTACATATAAATTAACTCCTGGAGAAAATGCTTATGTTGTATTTGCATGTTAAGATAATGTCCTGTTTGTCTGTTAGAGAATGTTACTCAGTAGCGATTACCCAGGGAGGTTCAAGGCTAAAAACAAATATTGTATTCTAATCTCCTTAGTTCTGGAGCGACACCCTAGCCCACAGTGGTGCGTTGGTTCATTTACCATAAGACCAAATTTATGTGTACTTAATGTTGGTTCTTTTCTTTATATCAATGTCTTTGTTGATTCTTTAGGGATTATATTTCTGAAGCAATAAGGATTTCTTGTTGTTGGTCTGTATGCTTGTGTCTGCAAGTAGGCACACATCTCTGGCAGTAGATGTCCTGTACAAATTGGAACTAGGGAAAATTACATTTTTGAATGGCCCACTCCCAGCCAGCAAGGCCAGGGGCACGTGTAGCCCAGGAGATACTATTTCCATGCTTTGGTACCAATTATGGTGTTGAATTGTGTCTGCAGATTACTCACAGTATCCCTGCATGTATGGGTGGAGAAATCATGAATGGCAAGCAACTGCACAAAGACAGCCCAGTTTCAGTCTTTGCTGTCAGCAAATGTTACGTTGCAGCCCAGGAAGGGACCTTTTTTGATGGAAGTGGCTTTCTTGCTCTTGGTAAGGAAGGAGTTGCTTTACTAACCTTAATTTAAAAACAACACAAATTAAAATCTAACACAGCAGCACCTCGTTTCAGTGTATTGTACTCTTCTTCCCCTTCCTGTCTTTCCTGGTTTGATTGTTTTGCTGATCACTTGCTAATAATCTCTCCTATAATTATTCCCAATTGAAAATTATATGACTAGTTGTTTTATCAGTTTGATGTCATCCGAGAAGAACACAGAAAAATCCCCATTTTACTTTGCACAGCCTCATAAAAACCAAGGCCTGTTCTCTATGTTAGTAGAGCATGTGGGTGGGTGCGACAATCTGGTCAGTCACCCGGTAATCATTTTTACAGTTCCTGATGTAAAATGTGTCATGTTAACATGGAAGTTGGGAATTTCAGCTGGTGAGTCACATCTAGGGTTCTACCCAGGATTCCTTTTTCCTTATGACACCATCATTTGGTTGTTTCTCGGGTTTTGTATGGATTTTTCCCCATATTAGAATCGGGAAATGCCTCTCCTCAGGCTTAATTCCCAGAAATCAGAGGTTTATACTAAAATAAGTGGGTGTATTTTCTTCCCACCCTCTTGCTTTTGGACCTAACCACCACTAGAAAAAAGGTCTGAAGAACCTCACATAACCTGGAAGCCATTCTCCACATGAGGTAGGCAAGTAGGGTGGTTGACAGGTATGACAAGTAAGGTTGGTACTTCCTAGCATGTGCCATGTTTGCTGACTGCATTATCCATCCAGTTATTAAGACTGAAAGAGGAACAATACTTAACATGGCAATTGGAGGAATTCTGGGAGCTGTCGTCCAAAAACATACCTGAGCTCTGGAAATGACATTGTGTACTTCATATATTATTTAAATGGAGAAATAAGGTGGTTCTAAACCTGTGGATCTCAACCTGCACCCTCAAGCTGTTAAATTTGTGACCACTGGTCATGGCCCTGAGGTTGTGTATAGGTCTTATAAACTGTTATTGAAAGACCTTTGGACCCATTGGTAACGGGTTCTGCTGCAGGTTAGAACTCTCTAAATTAATTATGTGTCTTTTTTGTGTGTAGTTAAAGAGGGCTATAAAGTTCGCTCTGATGTTAATATTACGCTTGAGTTCCGCACTACTGTCATGAATGGAGTTCTTCTTGGAATCAGTAGTGCTAAAGTGGACGCCGTTGGGCTGGAGATTGTAAATGGCAAGGTGGGTGATGAATTCATGTGAAACTTGATAATGTACCTTAGAAATATTTTTGATGAATCTAGCAGGTAGTTATTAATATACATCAGGGCTGTCCAACAGGTAGACCGTGGGCTACTGGTAGCCCGCGAAGGGTTCAAAAGTAGCCTGCCAGGCATCAATAAAAAAAGTGAGGAGATAAGTTCTCCACCCCTCCCCCTTCCCAATGATCACTACTGCCCCAGCAAAGTTCTGGGTCCGCCAGCCTACTGTCTTAGCTGAGCGGGCAATTCAAGGGCCATGAGCATGTGCTCGGAATGGATAACATTCCTAAGTAGAGGTATTAGTGTAGTAGCCCTCAGGCAATTTAGGCTGGAAAAAGTAGACCTCGGCCTGTTCAAAGTTGGACAGCCCTGATATACATGAAAAAGAATGCAAATGTCATGCACAGTGCTTGAGGGAAAAGCAGTGCCAGTTATTAATTTGTGACAGGATAAAATGCTGAGTGCAAACTTCATTATGAATGTTAGGTTTATCCATTAGTTAAGTAACATATTTTGACTATATCTGAGAATTATGCCCCTATAATTTTGTAATACCCCTCCCGTATTCTGAGCCCAGTTTTACAACGGTATATTCTGTTGCATTTATGAGTGGGAGACCTGTTATAATGCTATAAACTTGTCCTTGAGCAACTCAGTTAAATGAAGATCTCTTAAATAAGGATTATGAAAGAAATGTAAGAGTTAACAGTCCAATTAAAGATTACTTTGAAACTGCCATTTTATATATGCATTCGCAATATAGTTGCAAAACCTAAATTACCCCCATTTACAACCGTTCAGTTGCTCTGTCAGATAATATATTGTCCGTGGGGGGGGGGGAGCATAAACATGCAAAGAAGCAAAACATGCTGTTTATGTACTGCTTCATATAACTTAAAGCACTCTCTGGGCAGTTTGAAATTCATTTATGCAGGCTACAGAGTGCCTTCCCCCACCCCATGAGCTGGATACTTATTTTACTGACCTCAGAAGGATAGAAGGCTGAGTCAACCTTGAGCTGGCTACCTGGGATAGAAACACACACATACACACTGATCATGAGCACAGTTTTGGCTGCACTACTGCAGTTCAAGCACTGCACCCCAAGGCTCTCTAAAGAACCATCCTGGTAGTCATAATGTTATTTCAGTAAGCTACTTCATAAGTGCTATTTATGTTGCCATTTCCAATACACTTCCCATCAGTGATGAAGAACTTTGTACTGAGCCTTGAGGATAAAGGCTCAAGACTATGAGGAGATCAGTAGCATGATCCTCTGCCTTTTGGGCTGGGAGGATCCTACTTATAGTGCTATGCAGAAAAATGGAGTGTAAATAGACAAAAACAAATCAAAAACACTGGCAGAATATATTTAGGCTGTAATTTTCTGTGCACTTGGATGTAAGTCCAGTTGAACACAGTGAAGCATGCTTCTAGCTAGAAATGCACAGGATTCTCTGTCAGAAGCAGGCAGTGCCCAAATCCTGTTGCTTAGTGTAGTTAATTGCTCTAGATTAGGTTCACCAAACCAATGGCAATTTGGTGACTCACCTTCCCCATAAGCTTCATTGATTCAAATGGGCCTATTCAAACTGCGGACTCCTTTCTTCTTCTTCTTCTTCTTCTTCTTCTTCTTCTTCTTCTTCTTCTTCTTCTTCTTCTTCTTCCAAGTCACGCAGGGCTAAACTGCAACAAGGAAAGGGTCTCCGACGTCATCTTCTCCCTGGCGCTGGGCAATTAGGAGCTGTGTAGGGAAACATATCATCCCGCCTCTCTATCTGATTGGCGGGGGAGAAGGAATAATGACATTGGAGGCTTCTTCCTTGGAGTTTAGCCCCCCGTGACCCCAGAGCAAGGTAAGGGATTGGCTGATTTTGTTCCAGAGTGTTGGTTCAGTTCCAAAAGCCAGCTGGGCTCCCACATTTCGTTTTGAAACCGGACCACTTCTGAAACAAAACAACCATGTTCAATAGACAATCCACATCTGCTCCTAGAGATTAGCCCATTACTCCAACCCCCCATCAAAATCATGTGTTTTAACAGAGAACTGAATTTATTTAAAAGTATTTGCTTATATATTGCCCCATATCATTTCTCTGGGCAGTTTACAGTATAATTACAGCATGCAGGCTACGCATTGACACCCCCCCCCCAGAAGCTGGGTACTAATTTTTCTGACCTCGGAAGGATGGAAGGCTGGGTTCATTCATTCAGTCACTGTCCATGTGGCTAAAAAGAAATCTTTCATGCACCATATTGAGTGAATATTCTTTTAAAGTTAAATTTCCCATCTGTTTTATCTGCTTTTTTGGGGGCCATTTGGCTGGTTTTGTAGGTTTTATTCAGTGTCAACAACGGAGCTGGTAGAATAACAGCTACTTACGAAGCAAAAGGCACAACTAGTCTGTGTGATGGAAAGTGGCACAAGCTGCAAGCAAACAAAAGCAAGCATCATATTTCTCTAACAGTCGATGGGACCTTGGTTCAGACTGATAATCCACATACACATTCAACCTCTGCAGATACAAACAATCCTATCTATGTGGGAGGTTATCCTGGTATGTTCATTTCTCACACATTCTGAAAATAATAACTAGGCAGGTAATAGGAGATAACTCATTGTGATGCCCTCTTAACCTTAACTTGCATTGTTCTGAGTGGCTGGTGGTAAAGATACCTGGCTACTGTGAAGCTGTTTTCTTGGAATGGGGAGGATTGTTACAAATGGCAGTGACTGTGACCTAAGAATTTCACAGAATTAAGCTTGAAGCCACTGTGGGGTATTGAGAGTATCTGGCCTATTGAAAATCTGTTTGAAGAACTGTCTGCTTTTGAGTAAAGTTTCCTTGGTAAGTTTGAAAAAGACGCAGACAAACAAAATCCAAAGTCGGGGTTGGCTAATTCTTGTATCTGACTGCTCAAATGTCATAAACGTTGCAAGCTTTCAGACCAGATCATTGTAGTCGTCCACTTACCCTCCTGTGATTCACGCCTGCAGTTCCTTTAATAGGGCTGTTGTTATAGTAAAGGAGCTTACTGATGGCAAATCCTACTGACGATAAAGGATGTGGGAGGTACTAAGCGCTCCATACTTTTGCTCCAATCTTCTTCTTTGAAGAATTCCTGCAGCCCATCAGGCAGCTTCTGAAGCATGATTTTGACCTCACTCCAGACAGCAGACTCACTGTGTGCTTTCCTTTGTTTTCCAGCTGACGTGAAGCAAAATTGCTTGACCAGTAAGAGCTCATTCCAGGGCTGTTTGAGAAACCTCAGGCTGATTAAGGGCCAACAAGTGGAATCCTTTGACTTCAGTGAAGCCTTTGACCTGCATGGAGTTTTTCCACATTCCTGCCCCGGGGCAGAGCGCTAAACAAGGGAGACGGCCCTTTTTAACAGATTTTGTCTGCCTGTCTGATAATGCAAGAGAAGTTTTTTTTTTTTAAATGAGAATCCTCGCCTCAGTGATCTCCCTCTCTTTTCCAGCTCAGGACTTTTTTTTTTTTAAGCCAGAACATGTAAGGTACATTTTAAAAATTCTACCAATATGATAACATCTTTAACTGCATTTTAAATTGTCAGTTAACGTTTTTTTTTTAAATCAGTGTTGCCAATATATTTTCTATTGAGTACCTGACAGTATTTCACTTGCTGTATGTGGGGTTTTTTTATAATAAATATGTAAAATGTCCCCCCCCCCGCAATAAAACCATTCTTACGTTATGTCTTATAACTCTGAAAAGTGTTTTGTTCAAGGCACAAAGAAAAGGAGTTCAGTAGGAAGCTAGTTTTGGCAAGATTCTGCTTGTAGCATTTCAGCAATAACAGCTGCCGAACTCTTCATGCTGATCATGTTGCCGGCATCTTGCATTCAGTATACAAAATGACTTATTTAATACTCAAATATGCAAGTTGCTTTGCTCTCTGGCATTCAAGAAGGTATAAAACACATTCAGTTTGATCCAGACTGAAGCCAGAACGTGTGTTTTCTGATCATAGGCTGTGTAGTTATAGTCCATGTTCACAATTTAATGTGCTGTATGCAAGCCATATTGGGATTATTGATAGTGCTATGTAATCCCACCTTTGATCTGGCAGACTGATAAAATGTTGATCTAAACATTTTCTGCACATGGTTCAACGTGTGCTGGACACTTAATACCTCAGATGATACTTGGTGGCTGAGATTGCATATTGAATGGTATTGCTTTTTTTTAAAAAAATACTGTAAATAAGTGATCAAGCCAGAAGCAAGAGTCTTTCACCTGTACTTTGAAGTTGCTGTCTTGCACCAACTAAGGCTTTCAATTCTAATGAGGTGTATTCTAGAAACTTTTGATTGGCAGGTTGATGACAGGTTGATGGCATTTAGTTACTGATTAAAATGCACCAGAAGATACCTTTCTCAACTGAGGATGAGTCACTGACATAATTCTGCAGAAGTGTGAGATTATCCAAGCATGAAACCAAACTCTCAGAGTAGAGGAGTAAACATTTCATTTTAACAAGTAAGAGGTTCATGGAAGTTTGCTCTGGAGGGTGAGATGTGGAAAAAGAGATGGGCGACTTGCACAGCCAACCTCCTCAGTGCCAATAGAGCCTCAGGTTGTATCTGCGACAAGGAGCTGAAGAAACTGCTGCTTGACACAGCAAGAGTAGCTGGCAAGGCAAAAGTGTGTCTCCCAGCTTACTAATGGGAAATAGTAAGGATGAGGCCAAGATTCTAGCCTCTAACCATTTTGATGGTCACTTCCATTTTCCATTTAAGTCCTTTGCTTGTTTTTCCTTGGGTCCTTTTGGAGAGAAAGCTGGGATAGAAATATTTTAAATAAATAAGTAGATAAATACTTCACAACTAAGAGCAGCAAAAAATTAGCACACCAGTATTTTCCCCAGGATCAGGAACTTAATGTTCTTGATGACCCAGCACGAAATGAATCATGCCCATCCCTAATAGAGAGCCTTTCAGAATAAGTATCTCATTCTTATGTGCCACTATGTCATTTTTGTTTGTACTGCTCTAAATACACCAGAGGCAAAAGCAAACATGATCTTAGAAACTGCCTACTAGCCTAGACTAAACCTTTCAAACTAAATAATTGAATCCTGCCTCTGCTGGATTGAACAAAGGAAAGTAAATGGGGGCTAAATAAAGAGAAGATACTGTATATTTTGTTTTTGTTTTCTGTTTAAGCCCCCACCCCCCAGCAAAATTCATTCAGCAATTCATTCGTACATGGAAATGATCCAAGGGCTTGAGAATAGCTGATGGGCAAATAAATCAAAACTGGCAGTTTTCCATTAGAAAAATAACAAAAAACAGAATGGGTCTCAAGAGTACCAACATGTACAGTATATTTAATTAAGCTTAGTATTTAATATGTGCATTTATATTTTAATATTCTGTCACAACTAGTTTTTATATCTTACTATGTTTCATAGTTTTAAACACACACTTTCCATTTTATACTTCTGCCTCTGAAGATTGCAATGTACACAGGTTTAGAGTGTATTTTGAGCTGAAATGTGCTTTGTAAAATAGATGGGTTTTTTAACCTTCTGAAACTTGTTCTTTTTGTCAACTTGTATCAAATTCCATTTTATTAGAACTATCCTTTATAGTAGTTTCAAATCCCAGTTGCTGGAAGAAATTATGTTGTTTATGCAGAAAGCAACAAGGCATGTAGGAGGTTTAGTTGATACCACTTTAATTTTGCCCTAAAATCAGTACATACATGTTTGACTTTCTAAATCCTCTGCATATATTTAGAATGCCTGTAATTAACCTATTAATGACAGATGGTCAAAGGAAACACTTTATGGAAAAGTTCATTCCAAATGAGTGTTGTTTCTGGGCATTCCGTTCCACTTGAACTCAATACCAACAGAAATGAAAGCATGGAAGATTCTGTGTCGTTTTCTTCCAGCACACTCTTCAGATTTTTATTCAACATAATCAGCTATGGCTATTGTCCAGATTTTGTTCATGAAAGTGACATTAAAAACTGCAGTATAACAACTATCTGTGTGTAATATAAAACTAGGCGAAGAAATGGTAATGTGGCACAAGAATCTGGAAGTAAAACATTTTAAATAGTGGTAGCCGAGACTGTAATTATAAATCCCTTGAAAGGACAATTATACATACTAGTTTGTACAAAATTCGAAGAGCTCCAACACATTGTTTTAAACAAACAAATAAGACCGCAGTGCCCAAACGTCAAAGCATTGATTCATAGATGGGAACAGTTAGGTAGTGGGGAACAGTTAGTTGGATGGGAACAGTTAGGTGTCAACTAGTAGTGCACTTAGTCTTGCTTTCTTTTTTGTGACTTTTATATCCAACTCATTAACAATATTGGGTTAGCTTGTAGTGAAGAAATGAGGAGGCAGAGGCTATAAAGCTGTGCCTGTCCTATTTAGACTGGAAACCATGTTCATAAAACCTGTGAGTTTTTCAGCATTGGATCCCCTCACCTTGTACACCAAGTCTGCATACACTGTCAATCCCTGAAGTGGGATTGTGCATGCAGTAGCAACTCAGGGAAACAACTGTGAGTTTTAATCACCTGTAGCTGAGATATGACTAAGGAAGCCTGATCCCATAACAAACAAATGCAAGCTATTAACTACGATACTGATAAAACTAATGGCCTTGTGTCTAATATACACTGAGGTAGTCTGCAATATTAACATGTAAGCAGATAAACAAGAGAAAATGGTCCAGTACTTTTAACATGTACTTGATACTGCTTCTTTGAACAACAATTATTGAGATAGAGTGTAAAAATTTATGTCATCTCTTCGGTATATCCCTTTATATGTTTTAAGTAGTCTACTTATATCTTAAACTTTTTTTACTGGCATACGTTACCCTGATCTCAGTAAAACCATGTAATCCCCATCATGCAGTATAATAGTGGCAGTTTATGGACTGATGGAGCTGGGTGCTCACTCCAAAATTTCTTTTGGGCAACAAGCTGCTTATGCAGTTTACACAAACACAGGTTGTCTCTTCCCATAGAGCCGAGATAGTTTCTACTCACACCCCAAAATACTCACACCCCAAAATAGCCCCATCTCCTTTCCATAAATCATGGCCCAGAACAAGCTACAATGAATTCACCATGCAGTAAATATTTCAAAATTCCAAACACCTAAATATGTTTGACGTTCTTTGTTTACTAAATACTGTATATATCTATACTGTATATCTATATTGGGGTTGAAAGTGCTGAGCACTAGCTAATGGCTTCTGTTCAGAGTTTCTAGTGTTTTTGCTGATAGCCTGCTTCCTTATCCAATACCATTATCTCATGTTTCTGCAAACGTCAAGACAAGGCCATTATTTTCAGTACTGCAAAATTAAAATACAACCCCCACCCTTGATACACAATGAGGAGAAAAGAAATTCTGGGAAGTAGGCTGTGAGCATTTTGCAGGATGGCATAGAGATTTCTAAAATGATTTGCATGTATCTAAACATCCATCTGTTTTCCAGCTAGCTCACCTCATATACTTAGAGCCTTAGAACAACCAATAATATACTATGTGAAATGATTATGTTTCATATGGGCTTCTTAATAATTAAGCATTAATTTGTACATAAGCAAAGCCAGAGAAATGCCATTAATGCCCTGATATGCAATTATGTTTATATGTTTATATACATGCACATTACATGAACAGTAAAAAATGTTTTTACACAGTAGTTTTCTTCCCTCTCATTGGCAGGTAGTCAAACGTTTTATAAGGGATATGTCAGAGATGAGCAGGAATGAAATTTGGCACAGTGCTTGGTTGGCCTTGCATTTTCTCCTTTGCACATCTTACTATTAGTTGTAGTTCTTTGGTTCTGGAGATGCCACCATGTTTCTTCTTTGCAGACATAAGTGGCAAGATGAGAATGAGCAGAGGATCCAGTTTTAAATCCTGCTAAGAGGACCTTCTATCTTCATTCCTTCATTATTATTTGAAAAGTGGCACCAGTGTTAAGATCTGTGTCAAAGTGTACTTTTCGCGTAATAAATTATTATTATTATTATAACAAACCATTAACTGAAATAACAGTTCTCAAGATCTATGATACCCTTAAAGGATAGAGACTGTAAATTAATGTCAAAAAGACACTGGCAGAGTAGTGGTTACTTTGGCTTCATTGTTGGCAACATGGCTCAGGGCGAGGCTGGCTTTTCCAACCACTGTTTTTCGTATTTTCCAAGTTTTCGGCAAAGACGTCTTTATGGATCTCAACTTATTTTTGGTTTAATAACCCATTCTGCTTGAGGATTTGCATGGTAGACATCCAGCATGTAAGCATCTGGATCCAAACAATGCTGTCCTGAAAGAAACACAGTTTTAAGGAAAATGGTTATCAATTGACAGACATCAAAATCATTTTAGATGATGTTATACTAATAATATAGGGTTTTTTTTAAGGGAACATATTGTGTTAATACTTATCTGCCTTCCTTATCCTTTATGTGGGGCCATTAAAAAGGATCTTTTTAATGGCCCCACAACCCAGTATATGTTGTGTGGAAGACACAACCTGGTGTGTACAAGAAAATCACCTTTATAATAAGCTGGTCCCAAGGTATATTTCCCACTAAAGGTGGCCAAAAGGCAGCCCTGCCCCAGATTTTTTTGCACTGCAACCACCATCAGCTTCGGCCAGCGTGGCCACTGGTGAAGATATGACAGGAAGTTGCACTACAGAAACACATAGAGGACTACAAGGTGTCCATCCCTGCTGTAGCAACAAAAATAAGGCAGACAAACCACCTTCCCTCATTAAGACTGAGGAAACAGCTACATTGCTGAATACAGGCTGAAGAATTCTATAGTCCAAAAAAAGTAACTTTTCCATTATCTCAAAAGAGCTAATATTTCCAAATTTATAAGGTAATATGATAACACTAATAAGTTACCTATATTTCCTCCAATTTCATGTAAACTTTGTATCTGCATTTTCATCTGCTCTGACGATCCACGGCTGTATGTGGGGAAGAAAACAAAATAAAATATTAAGTCATCGTTTTGCAGAACAGATTTTACCCTTATTTTATCACAATTTAAATTAATTGCTCAGATAGTCTGACTGCCATGTATATTGATCTATCTTACAGTCCTCCAAGTAGAATCAACAGTACTCTTAGCCTTTAACAGTATTTGTTTGTTTATTTTATTACCAGTATTACATAATTTATTGCAAGAAATCAGTTTAGTTCTGCGTAGATTTGTATCACAAATTTCTTTTAAACTGAACAGGACTTCATGTTATGCATCATATTATGCTGGATTGATTTGTTTGTTTGTTTGTTTTGAATATCTTTACCCCACCTTTCTCTTTGGAAAAGGACCCAAGGTGGCTTACAATAATAATCTAGTTCTGCTTCAGAGTGTTTGTTTGTTTTACTTTTAATAATCCTCAAACCACCCAGTTATGCCCTCATGCAAAAGAAATACCCTTTGAATAATTAAAGCTTATCTCAGGAATTTGCTTTGAGTGCCACAGCAGAGTTGAGTCACACAGTACTTGCACCAGAAATATCTCATCATGGTGGAGTATTTCAGAGACATGCTTTTTTGTATAATGCAATCATTTTGATGCTGCTATTCCAACATACATTAAGAATCAGCAATTTACTCATAGAGTTATCCGCAGATTGAGATTGTTTGGTATAAATTATATCAAATTTCTGAGTGCAGGAGTATGCAGGGCAGAGGGCCACTTCTCAGATTTGTTGACAGCACAAGGGTTGAACCCCCAAATGTAAGGGGATGGGCCAAACTTGCTAACTTGCATATTTAGATAATTTAATGTACTTGTTATATCTGTAAAGATTGCTACAATTGGTTTTGTTAACAGGGAAATGAATTTAACTTAAACAAAAAACACCCTGAAAAGTTCTTGTCACTGTGTGTGTGTGGGGGGGGGTGCATTAGGAAGATACAGAGTCCTGGGTGGATGGGGTCCCTGAAAAATGTTGTAAAATTGCCCCATGACCCATAAAAGGCAGAAGGGGACCATTTCCCCTAAGGAAATTTGAATATTGTGACATATGAGTTTTGGTGTTCTAGTACAGCTAAGAATGTCCTAGAAGCTACATTCAGCCTATGGGCAGCAGTATATTAACCCACTCTGGCTTAGTATATAGGCTGTAAATACGGTACTCATTTGTTAAATTTAATATTAATAGCCCTGAAGTGAAGAGAGCTATCTTGTGACTGCAGTCTTATGGTCCCTTGCAACAAAAATCCTCTGCCAGGGAGCTGTGAGAATGTAAGCTAACTCTCTGCAGCAGAACTCTAAAGGAGACATGTCTAGGGATGGCTGGAGGAGGAGATGAATCCATAGGATGCCAAACTTTCCTGTTCCCCACCACAGTCCCAGAACAAAGGCACAGGCCTGGCATAGTTTATGTCCATCACATTGGGAGCATAGCAGTGCAGGGTATGTATGTGCAACAGCCAAAAGGGTTTAAAAAGAAATAATAGATGTCCCCCCCCCCCAGAGAGAGAGAGAGAGAGAGACTTAGCACCCTGCCAGCAAGAACCAAGCAAGGTATAGGACAGTGTTAGAGAATCTATGATATGGCTGCCAAAGGTGGCACACTGAGCCTTTTCTGTGGGCACACAACATCGGTGCTGAGAGCCAGGCGAAGGAGAGGCAGCAATTTGTGGGCTCCTTTGTAGCCCCTGTTTACTCTGCAGCCATGCCCAGAATGGCATGCCTGGAGAGTAAACTGGGGTGACGAACAACTCCACAAGCCACTGCCTCCCCTTCGCTCAGCTCTCTTCACAGAGTCATTTCAACAGTCTCAAAATGGCTCTGTGCAGAGAACCGGATGAAGTGGGGGCAGCAGTTTTTGGGCTCCTTCGTAGTCCCAGTTTGCTCTCCAGCCACACCACTTTTGGGATGCAAAGAGTGATGTAGCTGGAAAGTAAACAGGGGCTATGAACGAGTCCAAAAGCCGCCGCCACTCCCCTCTGGCTTTCCCGATCTTGTAGCACCCCATTTGGTAGCACCCTTCAAGAAAGCAAGGATCACAGAGAAGGTTTTTTATTTTTCTGTGGCCACAGCAAGGGTGCTCTTTGATCCTCGATTTCCCAAAGGGTAGCATCCCATGTTACCATTCTGGAAAGCGGGGATTCAAGAGGTTTTTGAATTTCCCACGGCCACTTTGAGGATGCTGTGGTCATAGGAAATTCAAAAGCCTGCTCTTTGATTCTCGCTTTCCCGAAGGGTAGCACCTGAAGCATTTGTAACCTGGGGTACCACTGTATTCAGGTTACATTGCCGTATTGGCACTTTGCAAAAAATACGTGGGTTTTGAATCACAATTTGGGCACTCAATCTCTAAAAGGTTCGCCATTGCTGGTATAGCATGTAGGGGTTCCATGAATATGGATTTTCTTTCTTCTTCTGCATGCCTGAAAGTACTCAGATAGGAGTGCCAGGGTGTGAAGCTATTATTTATCTGATTTATTTATTAGATTTATATACTGTACTACTCAACTGTCAGCAAAGGCCACTCTGGGTGATGTACATTAGCACAAAATAATAGTTAAAAAAACAGTAAACACAATAAACTCAAATTGAAACCAATTATTGTAACAATATGCTAAGTGTTGTATGCATGCTGGACAGGCCATCAATTTGCACTAAAGCAACTAAGATGAAATCCAATTTGATTTTAGTTTAAGGGTGGTCATTTCTGCATAGGTTGTAAAGAGAAAACATAAAAGGTTGAATGAAGCTTCATTTCTGTGACTTGATTTCGGCTGATACTTTTGCTGCTCTTTTATTACTTCACCATGCCCCTCATTTTATACTTCTGTGCTGAAAGCCAATTAGAATTCTGGGTCACCTGCAAAGGTATCATATCCAGTTCGTGTAATCCAGCCCATAAGTAATGCTAAGGAGTCCTAGTGTTCAAGCCTGAGTGAAAGAATATTTATTGATTTTTATTATTAAAACTTCCATCACTTCTCAGGTAGCTATATAAAACTAAGAATAATTCATGACATACAATGTGTGGAACATTTTTTCCTGGGGGAAAAAATCTCTTCTGCAGCTTACCTCAATGTTTTTACTCACCTATTCTCACAGTAAAATCGTGCCAGAATATCCTTGGCTTGTGTCTGATTGTTCAGTTGAATTGCCATAGAAACTTTTGAATGCAGTGGAGCATGAACTCGGATCACCCCTTCGGGTATGTCAGACTGTAGCAACAGGACAGAAACAGCAATCTGCTAATGTCATGAATGGAACTGCAGAGACACTTAAGTGCTGCAAGCTGTATCCAGAGTCATGCAGCAGGAATCTATTTGCTAGACGGGATGTTGAGCTGGCTTTCTTTAATTCCCTAAAGCTCCCGTGACCCCACGAAAAGCCTTTCCTGAGTGCTGGGGGACTCTCAGGCCTATGAGTTGCCCTAGGGCAGGGGTCCTCAACCTAAGGCCCGGGAACCAGATGTGGCCCCCCAGGTCCTGAATCCAGCCACCGGGACCAATTGCAAACCCCCCCCCCCCCCAGCTACCCTCTGCTTCACAAACAAGCCAACCTCCGCTGCTTCTTCTTTTGCTTAGGCAGTTCAAAGCAGTGGACTATGTTGCTTCCCCCACTCCCCCACCCACCGCCCAGATTATCGGCATGCTGGCTAGTGGGGCATTCAAAGTGGGAGGGCCACGGCAAGGTCCCCCGCTCCCCCCACCTGCCACCCAGATGGTCAGGGCACCGGCTGCATCTAAGCGGGGCAATTTAAAATGGGAGTGTTGCGGCAAGGTCCACTCCCTCTGTGGCCCTGAAGCCCCACCCCTGCTCCTCCACCCTGCCCACCTGCCTTCCATGTGTGGCCACCGCCTGTATTATTGTGGTTGTGAGGAAGGAAGGGGGCAGGCAGAGGCAGCGCCAGCCAGCCTTCTGAGCCGGAGCAGCCATGGCAGTGGACCGACAAAGGGATGGATGGTAGGCGACCGAGGGGGAAACAGGCTTGGTTCCTGGGAGGCTGGCAGTGCTGCATTTGTCCTCAGTTGGTGATGGGCAGGCTGGCGAGCCAAGAGAGCACCGCAGGCTGGCTGGGCTCGGCCAGTGAGTCGGCTGCACGTGGCTTTGGGCAGGCCTTCCTGCCTCTCCTCCCTCCTTTCCAGCCCTTGCTCCCTCCCTCCCTCACTTGCAGCGCACCAAGTCAGGCCGAGCCAGGCCAAGAGAGGATGCAGCTTTCCCTCCGGGGAGCAGCAAGGGCATGATGGCCAGGGCACACAGCTAGATCTGTGTGGAGTGGAGCCAGCCTTGCTACCCTCCTCACTCTGAGTGGCTGCCCAGAAGATGATGAGGGGCCTGAGTTTGCCTGGGATGCCGCCTCCTTTGCGACGCAATGAAGGAAGGAAGGAAGGAAGGAGAGCCACTCCAGCCGCTGCAACTGTAGGAGGAGAAGGAAGAAGAGGTGCAGCAGAGGGATCCCAGCAGAAGCACCTCAGGGCGGTGATCAGGAGCAGGAGGCATTGCTGGGGCCCTGGAGGCACAATGATCATGGGCCAATTGTGGCAGGCTCCGCCCACTTGACCCTCCCTCCCCTTTTTCCCATGTTGACTTTTTTTTTTTTTTGGAATGTAGGCCGGCCCCCAGTGGTGTCTGGATAGTGGTGGACCAACCCGCTGTTTGAAAACTTTGGGGACCCCTGCCCTGGGGCCTTGCAACCCAAGTGGGGAACCGATACAAACTCAGGCACTGTCTGAGTCCCTATTTTCATTCAACATACCCAAGCCTAAATAAGATGACCAGTGTGTCTGGAAACCTTTAGAATTCAAATTTAAAGTCCATAAAACAGAGAGTGTATGCTTCAAAAAGAAACAACATAAGTCTACATATGAATTGAGAAATCTAGATAGTAAAGCTTAGGGCACAGGTCAATAAGCTACTGCCTACCTGTGTGCTTTTGCCCCATATAAATGTTGGTGTATTTTTATCCAAATATATTTTTGCAGAAGAAAATCTTATTGACATCAATAGAATGTATCTCCTACTGAATCTGCTTTTATTCGTTAGATAACGATCTTTTCAATGCTTATAATTAATGTGCTATAACTACTCCAATCCTATCAGGCAGCTAATATCTTTCTCAGGGAGAGTATCATTACTTGTCTAAACCTGCTGAAGCAGTATGTCTGTGAAGATTCTCAGTCATCCAGGTGAGTTTATCTGTAAATTGAGTCATGGCAAATGGACTTCTTTTCTTGAGAGATAGAAACGTTTCACTGCTCATCCAAACAGTTTTGTCAGTCTGAAGAAAGCTAGTTGAGTGATCCATTTTATAGTTCACTTGGCCTCTTGTCACCCTGGTCTGAAATGGGCTCATAAGATGAGCAATGGCCTGAATAGGGTCTTTAAGAAGATAATAGTCTCAATGGCCTTAAGGTGAACCATGGCCTAAAGTGCTGAAACCCATAAAGTATGGGTTGTTAGCTATGGCCTTGGTGGTGAAGGCCAGAAGTATTTTTGATTTGTCTGCGTATTGTTGAAATAATAGCCTGATAAATGGAAGATAGACTGTGCCTGAGTCCCCCATCTCTGTTGAGACAGGGGTTTTCAATGCTCTCATGAATGGCTTCCCTGACCCCTCTCTCAAACCACCTATCTTCTCTGTCTAATATGTGTACATCCTCATCTTTGAATGTGTGCCCTTTGTCCTTCAAGTGGAGGTGTACTTCTGATTCTGGTCCTGAGCTGTTACCCCTTCTATGTAGGGCCATCCTTCTGTTTAATGGTTGTTTAGTTTCTCTAGTGTAGAGGTCTGCACACTCCTCAGTGCATTGGACTGCATATACTATATTGCTCCTTTTGGGTATCAGGTCCTTTGGGTGGACAAGTCTCTGCCTTAGTGTGTTTGTGGGTTTGAAATAAACAGAGATGTGGTGTTTGCCAAACATCCTTTTAAGCTTCTCAGACACTCCAGCCATGTAGGGAATGACCAAGTTCTTCCATCAGGACTGGGTCTCAGGCTGATCCAATATTCTTCCGGTTCAGCACACTACTTGATTGAAGGCCCAGTTTGGATATCCACAGGCCTTAAGTGCTGTCTTCAGGTACCTAAGTGCCTGAAGCAGTACTGTTTTACAGTTGTTAACCTGGGAAAAGCCTCCTGTTGTTTGAAAAAGTGGGCACAAACACAAGCTAGTCGACTTTACACTGAAACCATAGATGTTATCAGTTTTCCTCTATAATAGCAGAATAATTCATTTAGCAATGCTTGCTTCCAGGTTCTACCCCAATTAGTACTACCAAGAGAAAAGAACAATGGAAGGTTTAGCATGTTATCTCCCTCCATCTCTGTTCTGTAATTCAGAACATCTGTAAGCCCATTTTATGCCGAGCTGCCTGAAACTGAACTCACTTAAACAAACACTGTTCCCTGCCAGTTTTAGTTCTGTTACTATGAGTATCACTTTCCAGGTATTTAATGTAAGCAATTGTTATAATTCTCAATGCATAAAATATATTTCTTGCTTTTCAATGTGAAAACTTCACATATAAACAAATATGTAAACCCACTAGGGTAATTTGAAAAGCCTATTTATGGTACTAACTGCTTCATTTATAGCACAGCCCTATACATGATTGCTCGACAATAATTTCTACTATATTCAATGCAAAATGCCCCTCAATAACTGAGTGTGGATAGTGTTAATAAGAGCAAAATAAAATAATCCCAAACCCCAACTGTATGTTACAACAAATGCATCTGTTGTGCACTTTTTGTATGATCTGTAATGAGAATTGCAACAGAAAGAAACTAGATGTGAAACTCTATGAGACTGGAGAAACTGGGAAGAAGGGTCTGATTGTGGAGAGAATAAGCCACGTGTGCTGCTTATATACCATCCCATAGTGCTTAAAGCACTCTCTGGGCTGTTTACAATTTTAATTATGCTGGTTACACACTGACCCCCTCCCTTCCAAGCAACACAGGTATTCTATTTGCTTGCTTCTAAAGGATGGAAGGCTGAGCCACCCTTGAGCAAGTAATCCAAATCCACTAGATTTGAACATAAGCAGAGTTTTTTTTTTACCTAAATTGCACCATGAGGTCTATAAATAAGCAAGGAGTAGGCATGAGTGACAAAAAGGGGAAGGGCACAGGGGTTGGCCTGAAGGATACCAAACAATATCTGGAAGCTCCAGTTGGTACACTTAATCTTTGCATCCTATGAGCAGAAATGAGAGAGCCATTGGCAGATTACTATTTTCACTATAGGTGTCCATGAATGCTAAGATTATTACAGGAAACTCTGTGGGTTGTACTACACCCTACAGGTTAATATCTAATGATGACATAGGAGCAGACCTCCTCAGTGTTGGCCCCAACCTTGTCAAATGTCCTGGCATTTAGAAAGGTCATCTCTAGCATGCTGTCAAAGAATTGCCTCTTCATACTTTCTCTGACAGCACTGACTCTTATTTTTGTTGTTCCAGTTTCTCTGTCAGATGTTCTACCTTCTGTCTGTTTTCTGATTTTTAGGTATTTTACCTGATGCAGGTATCTAATCGTATTAACATCAAATCTTGTATCCCATCCTCTAAACAGTGATCTACTGTATATATAGTAAGTAAATAAATAACTACCTCTGGCCTTTCTGGTCTTTCCCGTTCCATTGTTTTTCTCCTCAAGAGTCTTCGCACTCCCTTGTCAAACATGAGTTGCTTTTTTGAATTGTTCATTGCTGCTTCATTCATCTTTCTCACCTGGGAGATCAGAAATGTTGGAACCTAAATGGATAAAAGGAGGCAAGACTAGGGATAGATGACCAATGACTTCACAAAATCCACTCCCACGGCACACTCCTTGATGGCAATTCTACCACAGAAACCCCCAAGATATGTTCTTGAAAACTATTTCCTGAAAAGGAGAACCGAGGATCTTAGTAGCTGTCCCATCAATTTCACAATTCCTTCCCAAAAGTGAAATCATATACTGTAGTTAGTGTTTTTTCTCTACAGAGAAGCATCAGCTGGCTCAATCTTCAGTGACTTCAAATGTGTTGTGGCCCTTCATTTCCTCAGATTCTATTATTTCCTACTTTTGTTCAAGACAGAAAGTTACCAGAATCCTGTCACAAAACCAGAAAGGACACACCTTTCTTGTTTTCTAACAAAATTCCTTTCCCCTTGTTTTTAAAATGTAAATGGTGTATATGTTTTATGCTTTCCTATGACATCTATCCTGGCAATATGTATCTGCAGCAGCTTGCATGCTGGACTTCTTCAGAATATAATTCAGCTACCTTGAAAAAATATTTTGGTGAAAATAAAGATGGCATTTACAAAGCAGAGACGAGTTGCTAACTTGGACCTCAAGGGCTGGACTATAACATTCAACGCCTACAGTTCTGGCTGAGGGTGGTGTCCAGTCTGCATTTAGAGCCTATTTTTTTGTCAGCAGCCTGAAAATTCACTAATAATTGTCACAAATGATTCTGCTCTGAGGATCTTCCATTTAGTTCTTCTCTTTCTTTCGACATAAAGGGAAGTTAGCCTCCCTAAATCCAGCCCAGGGAAGTTTGTTTCTTTTGCAAGCTGAAGACCAGCATATAGATGTTTGAGTTGATTCCAAATGACAGTCTATTGCTATAGAACATGCAGACCATGAAATATTCACAAATAGAAAAGCTACTCAGAAGCACCTTTATGCAAATATATGGATAATCCATTTCAAAGTTTCTAGACTTGATATTCAAACAGGCGGTCGGGGGGGGGCTTTTAAACAGGCAATTAGAACTGCAGGTTCAAGTTAAACACTGTCTTCTGCACTTTTCAAACAAAAGAGTTTACTCCAGTTAAATAAAAATCCTGTTTAAACATCAGTAACTGTCTATTTGTAATGATAAAGACAGCATAATCTATGTCAGGAATTTATCACTGCTTTCAGCAAGACATCTCTGCAAGACAGGTACAACTTTGCAGAGCTTCTGGGTCTTTAATAGCTGAACAATGTGTAGAAACATTCACAATCACTGCAATCTTACTTCAGTAAAGATACAAGATATCTGTGCATTGTTCATCTGAATCCTACCTTATAAGGAATGGTATCAGAAAGATAATGGCAACTAGAGATGGGCGCTTCGTATGAAACTCTGCTGGCCAGTTGTGACCAATCACTCTCTTCCCTCCAGCTGCTACTCACTGGGCTCCATGCACCACTGGGGCTCTTCCCCTAGTGTTGCCAGCCCCCTGACTCCATGCACAGCTGACCACTCTCCATGCAGAGCTGATGAGGGGTCAGCTGTGCCGAGAGACGGAAAGAGCTCCGGGGCACCAGTGATGATTGGCATGCCACTACAGGTGAAGGACCCAGGAAGTGGGGGGAAGGGTGGCTGGCCACAGCTGGCCAGCAGTGCTTTGTACAAAGCACAAAGTGCCCATCTCTGCTGGCAATTCTATTAAACTGTATCTAAAGCATGAACTTACTGTCCACAGGATATCCTGGTATTTAATCAGAAGTCTCACAACATGTGCTGTGGTGGCAGCTGTCAGCATCTCTTCTTGGTTTGCACGTTTGCCTTTGCAGATGAAGAGGTTTGGAGCAACAATCATGGAAACATTCCATAAAGTCATTTTGTTTTTCCTTTCATTAGCCACCACCTTCTTCAGGAACTGGAGAAATGCCTAGCAGGAAAAATGCCACTCAGACCAAATTGGCTGGACCTCCAAAATGTTTTATTAACCCACACTACTGTGGATTACATTTATATTTATCACACTAAATACTGGGGGAATAGCAAGTTGTATGTTTATGAGATAGAAATATTACTAACATTAAAACACGACTGAAATCAGATGTGTGCAAAATAATACATGGATATCGTGTCAGATCAAGTCAAATGCCAGTCAAATTGCATTTTACAAACTATTCTATCAACATATGGTCTGCACGTATAATGACAACAATATTTGAACTGCAGAGCTGAAAGGAACTCTTATGGATCACTGAGTCCAGCCCCTCTCAAGGAGACACAGAGGGGATTTGAACTTCTACTCTCTGGCTCAATAGCCCAAGACCTATCCAGCTATTCACAATAAATGTGTGTGTATGTTGTGTCGTTACAGTTGTGACCGACTCTTTGTGAACCCATGTCCATGGAGTTTTCTTGGCAGGAATACTGGAGTGGTTTGCCAGTTCCTACTCTAGGCGCCTATAGCACCTGGTATTCCTTGGTGGTCTCCCATCCAAGTACTAGCCAGGGCCAACCCTGCTTAGCTTCCAAAATCAGACGAGATTGGATGTGCGTAGGGCATCTAGGCTACTCTCACAATAAACATATGCTGTTTCAAAAACGTTTTAAAACATTTAAAACTTGTAAAATCAAAATTGAATACAAAACTGAAAATACAAAATAGAAACAATTCCCTAAATGCCTAACAGCAGACTCAAGGATTGTGTAACTATTAGAGATGGGCACGACCAGGAAAAAATTTTTTCGAGTTGTCGTTTTTCGGTCCGTTTCGGCTCGTTTCCATTTTTCGCAAAATTTTTCAAAACTTTGTCATTTCGTTTGTCGTTTTTTTGTCTGTCGTTAGTACTGGTTTAGGGGGGGTAGCGGGCTCCTGGAGGCACCTCTCTGGGGTGGGTGCCTCCTCTGGCCCGCTATGAAGGGAAAGCGAGCTCCTGGAGGCACCTCTCTGGGGTGGGTGGGTGCCTCCTCTCCTCACCCGCTAGGAAGGAAGGGAAAGCAGACTCCTGGAGGCACCTCGTGGGTGCCTCCTCTCCTCGCCCGCTACAAAAGGGTATGCATAGCCATATGGATATGCATACCAAGTTGCAGACTTGTTTGCAGCAGTGGACTGGCAGAGTCACCCCTCTTTGGGGTGCCTCCACTGCAGCAGTCAGTCAGAATGGCAGGCTCTCTGCATCCTGTGTCTCACTAAGAAGGGAAGCGTACTTGCGTGTAATGCAATGCAAGTACACAGATCTGGCTTAGGGTTAGGGTTAGCGCAAGGGCTAGGGTTAGGCTAGTTACGGGTGAGGTTAGGGTGAGTAGTGGGGTGCACCTCTGGGTGCCTCTCTGACCCACTAAGAAGGACAGTGTACTGTGGCGTATGGGTAAGGGTTAGGGTTAGGGTTAGGGCAGGGTTAGTGGGCTTTTTGGCACATCCCAGAAGTCTCAGTGCCCAAGTGGCCATGCGATTGGTGGAATGGCTCCAAAAATTTGCATGGTCCACTCCCATGGCCAGCCCATCATTGTGCAGGTGTAAAAAAATATAAATAAAATAAAATAAAATCAATGGAGAGGAGGACATTTTGTTGCAAGAAAAACCCACTGCTGCTAGTGCTACTGTAAAAATTCTGGCAGTTTTAAAATAGTAGCAGGCAGCAGCAATTTTCGCATGTTTCTGGGTGCTTTGGTGTGTTTTTGGACCACGATTTCAAAATAAATTGCGGATGCCCCATTTTGGATTCCGCATGGCATGGCGAGTTGGCGAGACGACGAGGATGCCCCCCACCAGAGCAACCCAGGACAGGAGAGGGGGGGAGGCCGTGGACCCCCCCAGAAACCACCCCTCTGGTAGGTGCACTCTCAGAGGCAGGCATATTTTCGCCTGCTTTTTTGGCTGGGAATTGGGTTTTTTTTTAACTTTTAAAAACTTTTTTTCTGTGCCGCTTGGCATCGCGCAATCGCCGCGATGCCAGGAACGACAACGACAAATCAGACCAAATTATTCGTTCGTCGGTTCAAGTTCGAGTTCTGGTGGAGTAATTGTCGTTTCCTTTTCCGTTACGTAACGGAAACGAGGAACGGAAACGGAAACAGGAATTCTGCTAAGTCATGCCCATGTCTAGTAACTATATGACACAGTTACTGTTATTATCAAATCTACAGAGGTAAAAAGGATCTGTGGTTCCATGTGTACTTGGCTGTTGTAGGGTGTCTTACTTTGATTCATATTGTGAAATAAAATGTTGCCAAATAATAGGGGGGAATGATGTTGATCAAACCTCAGTATTCCCATAAGTTTCCTGATTATGACTCAATCAATCTTTTTTTTTACATAAATTATTTTCCTTTGAGGAAAGCATTTTTATTTAAGAAAATAAAATAAAATAAAGTCTGTTGCCTTTTTTGCCTTTGTCTACTTTCTGACATATCTGAGTCAACTTGTGATTAAAGTGGAGAAGTACTAAAAGCAACAATCGAGGTGAAGTGCATTGTCTGCTCCATCAGCCGTCCCAAACACTTGATGAGTTAATCCATGGAGACTGCCTACCTTATGAGACAGATCACCTACCTTGGCTGCATCCCTGCTGGCATCAGGAAGCAACATGATCAGCAAATGCAAAGCCTGCAACTGCAGTTTGACACTGGCGATTTCTAAAGGCAAAATGATGGGGAAAGCCTCTTAAAGAACTGAAACAGATAAAAGTAAAAATCCACCAAAACTTGACATCTTCTATTAGGCTTCCAGGCAAGGCACAAACGCAGAGAGTGGTTCTTTGTATTCCTCA